>CM045770.1:128492199-128841006 GCA_025200525.1 Camellia lanceoleosa | reverse complement strand
ATAATGGAATGAGAAAAAAATATAAAATAAATATTTTAAAAAAAACAAAAAAAAAAAAAACAAATAAAGAGGTACTTAAAGAAGCAATCAACAAGACTCTTAATCAATCAAGGTCTTGGTTCTAATCTTTGGTTCTAAAGTGCTATATATGTCATCTTTTTCCTTCACCCACTCTTCCTACAGTGGATTATGATTTGGAGAAGAAAATTAGGGAGCAAAATTTTCAACTCATTATGATTTGGACAGTGAGGAGGCATGTTTTTATACTACAAGCCATCCATTTTCTATATAATTAGTTAGGATTAATGATGCTTAATATTGCATTACTTCAACTATCAAGCCTCTGGTAGTTAAAACAATATAAAAATCAAATTAAAAAAGAAAGAAAAAATGTGTATGTGTATGTGTAATCTTAATCAGTAACAAAACTCATTTTTTGTATCTGATGCTGCCTACTTTTACTTTTTAAAAGCATTTTCTGTCAAATCATTTTTGGCTTTTTCAGTTGTTCTTTTGGGCATATTAGTAGAAGAGCATGTGACTACATGATTCATATACTTTTTTACCACTAAAAACAACCGTGTGACCAAAGCTCTGCATCCTTCATCTTTTTGGTGAAAAAGTTGAAGCTCTCACTCACCACTATTTCTCACCTTTACCAACACTCCTTCCAAAATTTCACAAAGAAAAAAACAGATAAATATTTGATGTGGATGGATAGAGATGATAGACCAGACCTTGCCAGAGTTCTTTCCCTTTGGTTTAGATAGTTATCCTGGTTTCTACCTGGGCTTGGCAACAACTTTTTAGAGGGTACCTTAATATATATACATATATATATATATATATAAATATAAATAAAAATAAAGAAGAAGATGCTGACCATGATAGTTTAATGTTTTCTTTTTTCTATTTTACTTGTTTACACTCGGAAACACACATTCTAGAGAAGAGTTCAAAATTCAATTTTACTTGTTTTTATGTTTGTGCAAAACTCATTTTTTTAGTATTTCCTGAAAGTAGATTGTTTTCAAAATATTTATCCAAAACATTTTTGAAAATAATTCGCCAAACAAGTTTCTATGTTTTCAAAACTAAAAATAAAAATAAAAATAAAAACAACCAAATGTGCATGTACTCTGTCTTCTTAATGTTGTCTCTTTACATGTGAATTAGACATGCAATTCATTAATCGATTCAAATCGTAAACATATTTAGAGGGTTACAGTTAAGTCAATTTTCAACACAAACACAAATATGACACAACCCGATAATACAAAATATTAAATGGATCATGTTCAAATTAAACACGCGTAACTTTCGAACACAACCCACGACCCGTGTAAAAATTTGTCTTGACACATGGACACAAACTATTGACCTGCAAGTAACGAAAAATGCATCCCAAATCTGGCAGCATATGATCTTAAATGTTTTATTCTTAACAATTGGATTATATTTTCGTGTTAGAGGAAAACATGTCTTGTTTTTGAAGTCTTGTTAGATATTTGGATATTAATAATTAACAGTAGTTTAGATTAAATGTGTAGTGAATTAGTCATGAATCTTTTGAATTATCTTCATAAACAAGTTACCACTATCGTGCAATCTTGAAACAAATTTGCTTACTCTGAACTGTACAATTTGCTTATAATCTTAAAAGTATTCTTATGCTAACTATGTCAAGCATGTCGTATTCAGATTGACACGATTATAAGTAAGTCAATATCAAGATAATTGACATGTTTAGTTAAATAAGTCGTGTTAGTGTTGGGGTTGTTCTCGATATAAACCCGCACATGACACAAAAACGATATGTCAAGGCATGATTCCCACACTATTTTATTCTTTGAGGATTTTTATTTATTTATTTATTTTTTTGAGCGGCGGAACTTTCAAGAAGTATTATTAGTAGAGCTTTTAATATACTTTCCTTATTTTGATCCCTAAAAAATACAACTTGAGTGGTATTGTTGACTTTAAACCATCTTTGTAACTAACTTTGTCACAAGATTAACAGTTGCATCTAGATTGAGTATTTCTAAAATTATCTCTAATGAGCAAAGTGTATGCATCGAGTGTTAAGACATTGCTGACAACATTCCATGGTACAAGACATCACATGTGATCTCAGTTTAAAAACAATAGAGAGGATTTTGTCATTCTTAAGATGGACATGCATGACAAAAACCTGTTAGTGTCTAAAATGGGATTTTTCATAGTTGGTGTTATGTTAGAGATTTGGATTCTTCTTCAATTATTTTTGCTTATCAACTCAAATAATCACTTTTTTCAAGTTAGCTGATAATTAGAAAGCGAATAACTAAAAGTACTCATTCTCCATCTTGTAGAGAATCAATTTTTCAATTTATTTAAGCTATTTCTACCTAATAAGTTGTAGCGAAATTATATCAAACAGTCTAACATAGACTTCCTGAATAAAAAAAGTTATAAATAACTTAGATAAGTTGCACCAAACAGCCCATCATAAATCGGGCAATGTATATTTTTTTAAGAATTCAAAGGGTCCCCTAGCCTTGTCATCGTTGTTGAATGGGCCGATGATCCTTGCCTAAACAAACGTTTTCTTTTGCTAAAAGTTGTGGTGGAGTGTTATATATGCATTCCTCTTTTATCCTCCCTCACTCCACTTCTGTTTTTATTATGCACATTTGCAATCCTTCAATCATTTGTTTTAATGCTAAATCAACAATTATACCATTTGTCTGTCTATTGGCGAAAGAAAAATGATAAAAGAGGAGTGCACGATAACTGGAAGGCAAATTTGGTTTATACATATACATACAAAAAGTGGACTGCGGAAGGATAAAAGGGGATGGGGTATTTGTTGGGATTTTTTGAGCCAACTTATACCTTCTAGTTTTCGAAAAGCTGTTTTGGACTGTTTGCTTAAACTTATTTCAAACAGCTTTTGATTCTAACAATTTATTTTAATTCAAAAAATTGGTTACGAAACACTCACCCCTTACTTGATTATCGGTTTTCTTGTAGACATAAAAATTCTGGTTATACTCTTAGATTTTTAAAAAAAAAAAAAGAAAAAAGACCCAAATGGAATATAAATTATTATTATTTTTTTTTATGAGAAATGTAGACAAGTAGTGAATAACAACAAAAGAAAAGTTAAGTGAAAAAGCTACTTCACAACTTACTTAACAAACACTACTCAACAACTTAAATCTATAAGCCAACTACACCAAAGCAGTTAACAACTTTTAATTAAAGTCATAATCTACAATCATTAAGTTATAATCTATAATATGTTTTATGACTACATCAAGCGGGACCAATACCCTCCTAATTCTAAGATGCAAAATGAAGACCCAAGTAAGGTTTGTTCCGTCCTCTTCAGCTAATTATTCCAAAAAGCAAAGTTCATTCCTTGCCCCAAGTAAGGGTTCTTTCTTTCTCCTCATATCCAGCCAATTATTCCAAAATCCAAAGTTCACCTTGTACCCCAAGTAAGTTTTCCTTTTCCCTTTTTTGACAAAAAAAAAAAAAAAAACTCTAACCATTCTGATGTGCAATGCACATTCCCAGCTATAGTAGTTAACATTTAAAAGGGTTTGAAATGAACACATCTAGTTCACAATAAACACATCCTTCTCTTTAGCATTGCCAAAAATAAACATATCCACAACATTGGGCAAGTAACATATGGCTGAAGAAATTATATTTAGCATTGCCAAAAATATTTTATCAAAGTTGGGGTCGTATGCTCTCCAACAGATTGGATTAGCATGGGGTGTTAAGAAGGAGCTGAAGAAGATGGAGAACACGATGTTGACCATACAAAATGTCCTTGTAGATGCACAAAAGCAGCAAGTGAGCAACCTTGCTGTAAAAGAATGGCTACAAAGGCTCAAAGTTGTAGTTTATGATGCTGACGACTTATTGGATGAAGTTGCAACCGAGGCCTTGAAAAGACAAAGGGAAACTCACAGGGGCATGATGAGAGAGGTATGCTATTTCTTTACACCCTCAAATCCTTTTAAATTTCATTGTGATGTGGTTCATAAGCTAAAGGACATTAGCGAGATGCTAGATGAGATTGTTTTAGACATGAGCAAGTTTAAGTTTGTCGTTCGAAGTGAAGATAGGACAGTTGAGATAAAAGAAGGAGAAACCTCCTCCTTTGTGCGTAGTCTTGAGGAGGTTATTGGGAAGAGCGAGAAAAAGAAGTTATAGTACAATTATTAGTGTCCTCTAGTGGTGATGAAAATGTTGATATCATTCCCATAGTGGGAATGGGGGGTCTAGGAAAGACCATCCTTGCAGAGTCAATATACAATGATAACAAAATTGAATGCCATTTTAGCAAAAGACTATGGGTGTGTGTTTCAGATGATTTTGACATCAAAAGGATCCTCGTTAAAATACTAAAAGCGTTAGGGGACAACACATGTGATAATGTGGAAATTGACCAGTTGCAAAGTCATGTTAGGAGTGTTAAGTCATCAAAAATTTTCCTCGTCCTAGATGATGTATGGAATGAGGACCCTGTAGAATGGGCAAAACCGTGATATGTTGATAGTCGGGGCAAGAGGAAGCAGGATTGTTGTAACCACACGAAGTAGAAAAAGTTGCTTCAATTGTTCACACCATGGACCCATATGAACTTAAAGGTCTTTCAGACGATGAGTGTTTATCTATATTGGTAAAATGGGCATTTGAAAAGGAGAAGAGAGCAAGCATCAAAACCTAATCAATATTGGTAGAGATATAGTGAAGAAATGAGGGGAGTTCCTTGGCAAGGACCTTAGGGCGGCATTGCATTCAAAAACTAATAGCGTGATTGGTTGTCTGTGAGGGATAGCGAAATTTGGGCTTGTGCACAAAATAAGAATGATATCTTACCAGTTCTAAGGTTGAGTTATGATCAAATGCCATCGTATTTAAAACAGTGTTTTGCCTATTGTTCATTATTTGAGAAGGATCAAATAATCAACAAACAAGAGTTGATATATTATTGGATGGCACAAGGATTTATAGAGTCTTTGGACAATAATGAAGAACTAGAAGATACTGGTCAAAATTACATAGATGAGCTGGTCAGGAGGTCCTTTCTTCAATATGAGGGGGGTGAAGCATATAAAATGCATGATCTTGTTCATGATCTAGCAGAATATGTGGCGGTGAATGCTTGACTGTGAAAAGGACAAATAGCAAGGTAAATCCTGACAAGGTTCGGCATGTATCATTCGATTGAGCTCATATCACTACGCCAAAAGCAGGGCGTGCGGCAATTTTTTAGCGTAACGAAACCGCCGTTAAAGGTACTATTAACGGCGTAGCGAAACCGTCGTTAATACCCGATAATGTATCGTGCGGCGGTTTCGTTACCGCCGTTAAAAAAATCACCACTAAAAGTGTCTTTAACGATGGTAATGAAACCCACTTTTAACGGCGGTAATGAAACCACCGTTAATGCCCAACCATTACCGCCGTTAATGACGGCGGTCTTTGCCGGCGGAGCTCCGGCGAAACTCCGGCATGCTCCGGCGAAACTCCGGCGAGTTCCGGCGAAACCATCTACAATAAAGTAAAAGTAATGTTTAAATATTTATTTAGGGAATATATTTCATGAAGAGTGGCTGTGGCAGAGTGGTTGGTGTGGGTGGATGAGAGGTCTTGGGTTCAAAACTTGGGGAGTGCAAGAAGAAAGAATTATTTTTTGAAAAATTTGAACCTATTTACGGCGGTAAAAAACCGCCGTTTTTGGTCCTATATTACCGCCGTTTTTGGTCGACTTTTAACGACGGTAATTTTCCTTTTTGCGACGATTTCACTTTTTCCAACACACGCATAAACGGTGGTAACAAAACCGCCGTTAAAGGCTTTAACGGTGGTTTCTGACCTTTAACGGCGGTAAAACGCCGCTAAAGCTAATTTTGGCGTAGTATGGTGAACTTCAAGGCCTTTAATTGAAGCAAAGAAGTTGCGAACCATTCTTTCGAGAAAAAGGCAGTCCACCTTTGGATCATCAGTTGAAACAATAATCTCGAGTTTTAGATGCTTACGAGTGGTAAACTTTAACAACCACGACATTGAAGACAACCATGGCCAGCGTTTTAATTTCTTATCCAGAGCGTAGTAAATTTGAAGCACTTAAGGTACCTTAACATGAAGTACTGTTATGGTATGCAAACACTCCCCAAAAGCCTTTGGCAATAGCTTGCTAAACTTGCAATATTTAAATCTTTATGGTTCAGCACTATGTGAATTGCTTGAAGATTTTGGGAAACTAATTAACCTACATTTTTTGGGTTTATCATCAATGCTGACATGTTTGCCTGAGAAACAGATTGGTGGGTTGATTTCTCTCCAGGAATTACAGCTATATGATAGTTTTGAACTGACTACTTTAGGTGAAGGGATAGGAAAACTCACTTGCCTCCGAAAGTTGGAAATTAAACTATGTCCAATGCTAACTTCATTCCCATTTGGCATGAGATACCTCACTGCCCTTGAGCATCTGAAGATTAGCTATTGTTTTGCTCTCAAATTCTCAGAGGATAATGATTTGCGGGGGCTGAGAAGACTTAAATCACTAACATTGGTTGATCTGCCGCGGTTGGTGAGTTTGCCCAAGGGACTTCAAGATGCTGCTGACACACTCAATCAGTTCAAACTTGAAGTTCGAGAACTTGACAACAGTATCAGAGTTCGTCCTCCCATGTCTCACATCACTTCAAGGACTTGAAATTAATAATTGCCCTAATTTGCTATCTCTACCAAAAGATATGCAACATCTCACTGAACTATGTTGTCTGAGCATCAAGGGGTGCAAACACTTCAGTAGAAGATGTGAAAAGGGAATAGGAGAGGATTGGCCCAAGATTGCTCATGTCCCTGAAATTGAAATTGATTACATATGAAGATTCAATCTGTTTAAAAGACTCAATATTCTCAAATCAATTCTATCTCCAAGTATGGCCCTAATTTTCTCCACCTTTACTTTATATAATTTTTCAGTGCAACCAAAATTTTACATAAGGGTTTTGGAATTTGTCATAACAACATTAAATCAAATATACTCAATGGGATTAGTCGAGACTTGGACTACCCATGACAAAAAAACCAACATTAGACCAAATAGGAGGCATTCTCTTTCTGTTGAATATATGCATAATAAAGTTATTATTCCCTCCACTAATTTAAGTTTTTAAAGTAGATTGTCGTTAACCAACCGCCTTACCCAGATCTCACCTCCCATCCATTTCCCCACTGCCATCGCTAATGGCTACGATGAGAGCGAGAAGAACAAACGTCACGATGGTGGCGGCGTTGGATGTGAATGTGGCAGTGGTGGTCACAAATGTGGTGGATGGAGTGGCAGCATGGGAGGAGGAAGGAGAAGGAGGAGGAGGGTTGGCTAGCGGCTTGAAAAGGTTGGGGATGGGTGGCTGGCAATTGCGACGCCAACAAGAGGGTGAGGAGGAAGAAGGAAAGAAGAGAAGGAAGAGGAGAGAATTGTGGTGTATTTTTTTTTTTTGCACCAAGTGAAGCGACATCATTTTGACCAAAATAGCGACATTTCAAGAAACTGCATGACAACTATAGAGAAGGAACTCTTGAGGATCCGGATGCCAATTCATATATGCTAACTACTTACATGGCTGGATAAATAAAGGAGAGATGAACAGCCTATCGCGATCAAATTTCTATTTTTATCACTTGCGTTGCACAGCCTGAAGGGTATGTAAAATTAAATGTTGATGGCGTCGCAATGGGCAATCCTGGGGTAGCGGGGTTTGGTGGAATCTTGCATGATAAGGACGGCTATTTTTAACTAGCATTTCCTAAAACAATTAGCTACATCACTAATGCCATGGCTGAAATGTGGGTTGTCCGTTATGACTGACCACACGGAATTTTAGTCTCATTATTGAATCTGTTTCCCTAATGGTTTTTGTTTTGATGCTTTTTGCAGGAAGCAGGTTCATCATCATAGCTGGAGCTACTACTTCTGGACAGCCTAGCTCTAGCACAAGGGTTTGAGGCATTGCAGCTTCATTTTGTATATCGAGAAGCAAATTTCGCAGCCAATGCACTAGCTAAATATGCAGTTCAATACACATCCTTAGATATAAAAATAAATTCGGCACCTATGTTTTTGCCCCTTTTTGTTATTGGATGTGTCCAAAGCTTCTCGATTAAGATTTGTATCTAAACTTCAACTATGTACCAAGTTGTTATTTTATACAATATCTTTTGTTTCTTGTTAAAAAAACAAACCGGAGACATCTTCCCAACCATCAATTGTTCTTTTGGTTGTGTTGTTTATTTCTTCATACTCTCACCATCTCCTCAAGTTCTGCAATAAAATGCTTTGCAGTACCCAGAGAAACAAGAACTACTTCTAGCAAGTGATCATCCTCAACCAGCTTCCTAACTTCTGCCTAGAAAAGCTGAATCTAATTATTCACAGGGAAGAATTGCTTAGGGTACACTTAAACAAAGTGATGCTCTCTGCACTTCATGATTTCACTTACAGTGACTTGATTTCATTTCCAAGATTCACAACTAGATGTCTTAAAAAAACCAGAAACTCATATTACTCGATGCATCCTGCTATGTAATAGTGGTATCTTGAAGATTCTATTGTCGTAGATTTGATCATATAATCTTGCAAATTCTTTCAATTAATAATGAGGTTGCCAAAAAGTAAAGTCAACTTTTTAAGAGTTATGGCACATGGCTTCCTTTGTATTTGTATTCATCTTTTAATATTAGTAAAAAGGTAGGCAAGAAAGAAATTTCTCAATCAAGCAATAACTATTTAAAGACCAGTCATCACTAGCTCAAGGTTGAAAGATAAAAATCTCATTCAACTACAAAGAGACCAATTATAAATTTATAATAGATGTATACATGTTATTTTGTATATACGAGTTGGACCCACATGTGATGTCCCACGTACTTAACTCGGAATTTCTTCCTTTTCATTTTTTTGGTTGAACTCCTTAATCCAAGCTTTTGATTTCAATCGAGGACTCGTCGAGGCGTGTGAGCTCCTCGTGCCTTGTGATCTACTTGTAACATAGCCCTAGATCATTTCCTGGGTTTTGAATTTTCTTATTCCGGGGTGGAGAATCACCTAGTTAAACTTTGAATCACTTTACGCTAGGGAGCCGCGATGCGATGCGGTGCCACACGTCTTGATGAGGGGGAGGTTTTGTTGTAAGAGCTCTGGAATAAAAGCACATCACGAGGAGGTAAAAACCACATGTGCGAGAGGAAAGGAAGTGCTGCGTCGGCCGGGGCCGAAAAGCAGAAGGAAGGCGCCCGCGTCTTGTGAAAAGAACATTTAGTGAAGTCCAAAATTTCCTTTTACTTCCTTTCCTTTTAACTTCTATTAAATCTCTGTCTCTAAACTTCATTCTCTCTCCCTCTCTCTACAAAACACCCAACCACCACCACAAATTCTTAATCTCTTCAAATCCATTGGAGATTTGACCCTAGTTCCTTCATCAATATTGGAGAGCTCCTCAAGGACTACATCTTATGCAGTGGAGATCGGCTTCGACAATCGAAATCTTAGGATTTTTCTCATCCTTCTCCTCCAAATTTGAGGTAGGGAGTTTCTCAGAGTTATATATATGATTGTAGCATGTCTTGGCCTATTTTAATGTGATGTGTTGGAAGTTTCGAATTTGGGAGTGTTGGGTTTTGCAAGGGTTTGACAAAGTGATTTTTCTCATGATTTTGCTCAAATTGATTTGTTTTATGAACTTATGAGACTCTTGGAAGTCCATTGAGAAAAAACATATTTTGAAAATAAGAAAGTTGTTAAACCCTAGACTTTGGAAATTGGAAAAAGTTGATTTTGTGAAGGACTCATGCAAATGTTGGGATTTTCATTGAGAAAAATGATTAACTTTCGTAAGTGATGTATTGTTGTGGCACCCATGAGATGGATGAGTTGTGTTGTTGAGAAATTATCTTTGATAGCATGAATGAATTTGCTAGGATTATGAAAATTTGATGTTTGTTGTGAGTATGGAATATCATCATATATCACATATATCTATTGATATTGTTAGATCATTTTGAGAAGTATCGGTTAATGCGATAATTTGAGAGATGTCGAACATTATGTTACATCAAGGGAATGTTTGTGAATTTTGGGAAATTACTTAATGAGAATGTATTCTATTGCATTTCATTTCATTTCATTCATTACATAGCTTTTGAGTTATGTTTTATTGAAGTAACGATTTGGAAAATCGAATTATGGTTTTGAGAAACCTTCGAACTTGAAATGTTTTGGAGTAAATACGTTTGGTAAGTTCGGATGAGAGGTGAAGTTTAGTATTTGTTAAGTTGGCTTGAGGTCCTTAGTGAAAGTCTAGAAACCAGCGCGGTAGGTTCCAAACTTCCTTCTGGTTAGGAGCCAATAAAGAGGCGATTAATAGTTCTTGATATACTTGCAGACACTAGCCAAGGTATTACCTGAGTCGTATTTACCGCCCCATAGTTTTATTTTGAACTCATTGAGATAACGTGTTTTCGAAAAGAGCATTGCATGTGATTTCCAAGGAATAAAACACATGGTTTTAGAGCACGACATGACATTGCATCCATATTTCAAGACTGCTTAAAACATATATACTTTGTTAAGATCTTCCTACTGGACTTCGCACTCACCCCTAGTGAATTTGTGCAGGAAATGATGTGGTGATTCCACCTCAGTGAAGGCGAGTGGATGTTTTTGAGAGCGCAAGGTTCTTTTGCTCATTTGTTGTATTTTGACAAGCCAAGGGGTTATGTGTTTGGGTTTTGTAAACCATTTACTTGTAACCGGGCATAAGCTTGGAACTTGTGGCCTGAAGGACTTTATTTTGTGTTTATTTCTTTTGTTGTATCGTCTATCTCACATGCTATAGAGGTTTTTGAATGTGAGAGAGATAAAGCCCCAAGGCCGGATGTTTTTCTATGGCAACCTCGCAAGATTGTTGGGATATAGTGAAAGATGGTCTTATGGGGTTGTTCGGGGAAATCTTTGAAAGTGGGGAGGTTAACCTCTGCACTAATGCATCATTCATATGTTTGATCCCTAAGAAAGAGAGATCAGTGAAGATTAGGGACTATAGACCTATGAGTTTGGTCATATCTCTCTACAAAATTCTGGGGAAGGTGCTTTCAAAGAGACTCCGAGATGTTTTCGGAGGGACGGTTTCTTCATCACAAGGAGCTTTTGTGCAAGGGAGGCAAATTTTGGATGTGGTTCTAAAACAAATGAAGTAGTGGAGGAATATAGGAATTTGCACAAGGAAGGAATTTTATTTAACGTGGATTTTGAAAAAGCATATAACCAAGTAGATTGGGGCTTTTGGATTTTGTCATGGAGAAGAAGGGCTCCGGAGAAAGGTGGAGGAAATGGATTTGGGGGTGTGTGTCTTCGTGTAACATGTCTGTTATTGTAAATGGTAGAGCTGGGAAGTCTTTTCAAGCAACTAGGGGGTTGAAGCAGGGTGACCCATTATCTCCCTTCCTTTTCATTTTGGTAGTGGATGTGTTGGGTAGATTGATGGACAAGGCAAAAGAAAAAGGTGAGACTGAGGGTTTTGTGGTGGGTAAGGATAAGATATGTGTCACTCATTTACAATTTGCGGACGATACCATGTTTTTTTCGTCAAAAAAGGAGAGGAAGGTCAACAATCTTCTTGCACTCTTGAGGGCTTTTGAATCATCGTTGGACTCAAAGTCAATCTCACTAAGAGTAGTGTTGTGTGACTAAACTTGGAGTCTAGTTATGTGCAAGATTTGGCGATCATCTTGGGGTGTTCCATTGAAAGTTTTCCTTTAAAATACTTGGGGTTACCACTAGGGGGAAATCCTGGGTCGGAGGCTTTCTAGAATCCTGTCCCTAAAATGATTAGGAAAAGGTTAGAAGGGTGGAAGAGAGCGTTGTTATCTAGCGGGAGGAGATATACTTTGGTGGAGTCCGTATTGATTTGTATCCCTATGTATTTTTTCATTGTTTAAGATCATGGTTAGAATTGCCAGAAAAATTGAGAAGTTAATGAGGGACTACTTCTTGTGATAAGGGTGTGATGAGGGGTTCTGGTTTCATTTAGTCACATGGGAGGTTGTCACTCTACCTAGAAATAAGGGAGGTCTTGCTATTGGGAATGTAGTTGCAAGGAACATTGCTCTTTTAAGCAAATGGTTATGGAGATTCTCTCTCGAAGGCAATTCACAATGACATTCCATTATTAAAAGAAAGTATGGGGTTCAGGCCAACGGTAGAGACTCTGTTGTGGCTAATAGAAGCAATTGTCGATCACCATGAAAATCTATTTCTCGCTTATTACCTATCGTGTCTCCATTCATGTCTTTAAAAGTGGGAAATGGGGAAAGTATTCGATTTTAGGAGGATGAGTGGGTGGGGGAGTCCTCTTTTGATTGTCTTTATGCTTCTTTATCAATTGTTTCAAATTCAAAATGTTTCAATTGCGCCAGTGGCATACTCTATTTTGGCACCAATTTGTTGGAACTTTAATTTTGTTAGGAATCTTAGTAATAGAGAGTCACCAAGTTGGTTTCTTTGTTGTCTTTGCTTAAAGAGGTTTCTTTGTTGCCTCAAAGGCGATAGAAGGGTTTGGACCATCATCTCGTCGAGAGTCTTCTCATGTAAATCTCTGTTTGACCGAATTATTGATGTGTATTCCATTCGTTTATTTCCTTGCCACAAAAAAATTTGGAAAGCAGTTGTTCCTCATAAAGTGAAGTTCTTCATATGGTCTTTAGCTCATGGGAGTTTCATGACCATTGATATGCTCCAAAGGAGAAGGCCCAATCATGCTCTTGGTCCTCAATGGTGTATAACGTGCAAAATGTATGCGGAATCGATGGATCACTGGTTTCTGCACTGCCTGGTGGCCTTTGCAATTTGGCAACGGCTCTCTGATCTATGTGATGTACTGTGGGTTGCCCTGCGGGAGTGCATGCACATGATGCTAGTTTATTTTGGAGGGTTTGGAAGGAATAGGAAGGCCAAAACATTGTGGTCTTGCATTGTTTAGCGATTTTTGAATCATTTGGTTGGAAAGAAATGATAGGATCTTTAATGAGAAGGAAGGATCGGAGAAAGCTTTGTGGGATAGGGTGAGACATATGGCATCAGTTTGGGCTTGTGTGTCTCCTCCTGTCAAGGACATACCCTTGTCTTTAATCTCTAGGGATTGGGCTACTGTTTGTCATGATTAGTGCTGGTTATGATGTGTTTGGTTTTGTTTCTTTGGTTTAGCGCTTTGTATTTTCTAACTTTGTAGGAGGACTTCTTGTCCTCCCTTTGTTATCATTTTTGTTTCAATAAAATTGTTTTTGTTGTTAAAAAAAAAAAAAAACAAAGATTGAATATGTAATTGCATGTGGACCTCTTTTGTAAATCTCTCACATATCAAGGAAATACAATCATAGAGATTTGAGTAGTATAATGATGACCGGAGTTTCATGTTTATTTAACTGAAAAGGATTAAATCAGGATTAATATTTATTATATGATAATTATTTGAGGATGTTACACACACTACGCACGTGGGGTCGCCTTGCAGTTAAAATAACCCAAACTGTTCTTAAAGAGAACTCTTGAAATTTGCCACCCATAAACAGAAACAAAGGAAAATATTGCACCAATTGCATAATCAGTTGACTCTGACTTTCAAGTATCAAACTTTAACAATGTAGAAACATTGTAAGGGAATTGGGATGCTCCAAAAGAAATTCCGAGAGAAGTTAAAAGTCATTAACACCCAATAGTTAAAAACTTCTTACAAAGCATAGAACTCAAATAGAGCAACTCCAACAAACCAAAGGACTGACTAACCTTCACGGATGGTCTTCTTGTCACATAGTTTGAGAAGGTCAAGAGTTTTTTACATCGCTGGAGAACTGAAATAACAGTTACTAATTAGACAAGTCAAAATAAACAATAGACAGCAAATGTACCAACATAAATGTGATGAAGTCATCTTCAGCATTTGCATGTTGCAGGTGTGCACAATCAGGAATGTGCATACCTTTTAGTCATCTACCATATAAAAACAAAAAGAATTTCAAAATGGCTAGAACAGTCCCATATAAATGAAATTATGGAATTTCCTATGTCGAATAATTCAACTGGAACACATTTTAATAGTGTAAACCAACATTTGCAGGGTACCTACATTTTTTTCATAACCTTATTTATAGGCTGAAGCAGTAAACCTCTTCATAGCTAGCAGTGTGGAATTCAAAGACTGCAATTGTATGTTTGGTGGAGTAGATCGTGTGAACATTTCTTGCAAGATAGGTGCCCAAAAACAGCATGCAGATGGGCACCAAATTTTAGAATTAAAAATAAGTAATTACCAAGAATTGTGACTCATAGGTCTGACTGTAAAGGTAGGAAATACATCAGAGCCAACATCTAAGTTAAGCAGCTTTATATATTTGAGGAACAATCCAAAGTTTAGTGACTTCAATGTATGGCTGAAAAGCACTACAGCAGTTAAATTTGTGAAAAATAAAGCTTGCTCATGTAATAAAAGACTGCATGAAAGCTACAATTTCCAAAGGAAACAATGACTACAATACCAAACTAAGCTATTATGCCCAGAGACTTTTAATCCATAGAAAAGAAAGAAACTGATTCTTATTTGCTATGTGGTTCGCATTGTCAATAAAAAAAATTAACTACGGCCTACAGGTAAAGGATTTCAAATATAAAATTTAACACAACAACAGTGATAGGTTCTCAGCTGCATATCCTATACTCTGTAATTCCTTCCAAACTTGTAAAGCAGTAAAAAAAATTTTTTTACAAGTTTCAACAAATGCCATAATCAACCAACTTCTCATTAGTTTAAGGTTAGCAATCCCCTATGCACAAAGCACTCAGTATGGGTTGCCATCAGGAAAATGTCCGAATGAAAAATTAACACACACACACACACACACATAGATCAACAAGGTAATTTTTTAAAAAAAAGTGATTTAAAGACTGCATAAGAATGTCTAAATCCTCCAGCTCTAAGGCAATTATATTTACGTTTCAGAGAAAGCAGAACAAAACACAATCCAAGACAAACTATACCAGGATGTGTTGTAAAGAAAATGAATTTATTTTGTAATTTCTCAGTAGTATCTAACAGAGAAAGTTTACAATGCTTTATGAAAAATAAGCATGACTGATGAGAAACTCACAAATCTATCATGGCAAGCATTCAACCTTGAACAAAAAAAGTAGCATAAAACTATTGCAGTGCTAATGGTGGCTTGCAGCCTGTAAGCAAGTCCAGAAATATATAAGTTCTCATAAGGGCACTATGAATGCTTAATACAAAAACTACAGCAGACCATTATTCAAATACATTGGCTAAATACAAACCCTAGTTGTAACGCCTCAAATAATTAATATAAACCCATCTCACAACAGTACTACAATAGATCAACAATCTCATATCCTCTATTCATTTTAACTGTGGTCGTTACAAAAGATGAAATATGCAATATACATTCACAAATCCAAGATTTTGAATTTATAGCATGTGACATGGATATAAAAGTAAAAGACAGATAAAACCAAATAAATAAATGCCCTAATGGCTTATAACTTTCCAAGACGATACTTGGTTACAACAAAGTGAATTTTAACTCAATACAAGTAAAGCCCGAGGCTTGAAAAAAATAGTTACAACAAGAAACAAAAGGAAGCCTTAAGCTCAGACTTCTCCCAAGCTATCTCCTTGCCAAAGGCATATCATCAACACCTGAAAGTTATTTTCCACATAGGGTGAGCCAAAGCCCAATAGGAATACTCTAACACAGTATATGAATCTTAGCAAAATCATGAGGTAAATGCACATGCATGCCCTTTTCCAAACATTTCTCTTTTCCATCTCAAAACAATGCAATGCCAGTTTATATATCAATTAATGAAAATAATTATTTTCAATATAGAAAACAGGGCAGTGGATACAAAGCACTGGAAATCTCTAAGCACGTGTCTACCAGTAGGCTATATAAGCACTACCAAAGCTATTTTACCGGTATTAACCAGAAGGATCGGCACCTAACCGTACAAGTTTTTGGACTTTTACCAATGACACACAAGCCAACATTATAACCACAACCACACCTTCTAACCAAATTCACCAAGGTATTCACCCATTTTTCTCAAAAATCGATACATTTACAATGTTCAATGTATGATGATGCACAATGCACAATGGATGAAAAATTAGTTTCAATTCAACCTAATCCTCATGCAATGTCTACAACAATCAAGACTATCCTCCACCGATAGCCCAAAACAAATATTTCTATTCAATAAATAACTTCCAATCAAAAGATACAATTTTATCAATTACAATAGGAGTGATATTACATATCCAACTCCACCATCTTCATCAACATAGCATTAAATTCAATTTCACAATATCCAACCTCATTTTCCTTTTCCCTTTTCATAAATTCAAATATCCAAAATTTGGGCAAAACCCCTTTTTTTTCTTTCAAAATCAATTTTGAGAATAGATTTTCACCGAAATGACACAAATCACCCATATCTACATTCTCACCGCCATTTTCAAACATCAATTTGAAAAACCCCTCTTTTGATTTCAACCAAACCCTAAGTTTTACCCAAATTTTCCCAAATAAATAACTCTTTTCAAAAGCAAAACAACTAAGCTAAGAATCATAAAAAGAGTCAAAAAATCCCAACCTCTAAGTAGAAGACAAGAAGAAACAATGGGTAGAACTCAACGGAGTCAAAAACACCAGTTTCTCCGATTAAAACTAAGCCCCCAACGTGCTCTATCTTTTACTCCAAAGGGTGAGGGTTAGGAAATCAACGGATTGAGAGTATTTGGAGAAAAAGCTTAAGAACTATAGAGAGAGAGAGAGAGAGAGATATAGGGTTTTGGAATGTTTAGAGAGAATGAAAAGTGATCAAAAGGTCCGTCTCTGACTAATATACGCATAGATTGCTCGAGTGCAAGAATGGTCACCGAGCGATTAATAATAAGTAACACTGCTCGAGCAACCAAAACCACCGCTCGAGCGCACAATGACCCCCTCCCAGAAGTTCAAACCTACAAAAGTTCGCCCAAGCGCAAGAAGGACCACTCGAGTGAAGATATCAAACTCTCAAAAGTTTTACAGACTGTAAAAGACCGCTCGAGCGCAGGAATGGTCGCTCGAGCAAACAGGCAAAATCCTGGGCAACAACACTTTGAAAAACTAACTTCCAACCATGTTTCAAACACAACCAAAACTCCCAATAGCCAAACTCAATGAGCAATAAGATTGAAAATGAGTTGAACAATAATTGAATACACGGTTTCTCGGATCCAAAAGCAATAAATGAGTCGGGTCTAAACCAAAATTGTTATACTAGCTTCTGAAATATAATTAAGGGTTATTGCACTTTACCTCCTATGGTTTAACCCAAAAACACGTTACCTCCCTGACATTTAAAAATGTACACATAACACCATGTGGTCTAAAGTAAAATGCAAAACTAATGGATTCCATTAAAGATAACAGCTCATTTTGGTCAAATGTTGGTGAGGTGCGTGACAATTGTGCTATAATAAAATTTGGGAGAAAATTACTATATTGCCCTTATTGAAATATTTTTCCATCTTATTCTCAACACTCACCATCTCTACGCTTCAACCCACCACCATCGTGTTCATTTACATCCCCAAAACCACCATAGAGCATCCCCTAAAGGGCCACCATTTAACACTACCAACACCACCAATGGCCACCATCAACCTCAAACCTACGGTGGAAACTACCACCTACTTTCCTAACAAAGCACCATGGTCAGAGGAAATCAATTTACTTAAAATGACAAAAACAAAAAATAATAATTTCGCTAATTTGTGTTACTTCAAATTGAAAAGCCCAACCCACACTTCTCCTTAAAATCTAGGTATTAAGGAGAGGGAAATCAAGCTTACAACTAGCATAGATAGGGCAACTCCAAGTGATATGTGACACATTCCAACACCCCCTCCTGGACCACAACATACAATAGCCGGACAAATGGCACACCAGTCACAGGCCCAACCAAGCTATGATAGCAAATTGAAAAGCCCAATCCACACTTCTCCTTAAAACCCAAGTATTGAGGAGAGGGAAACTAAAGCATTATATCAGCATAAATGGGTCCAAACAATGTGGGACACATTCCAACAGTCTCTTGGAATGCTGAAGGTGTATTTCATATCCAAGAAGAGGCCTCAAGAACCAAAAGGATGGAGTTGAGGGAAGCCCGATGAGTTACTGATATGGAGGCTGGATGTGAAGGTAATAAAGAGCTAGCGGGGGAAAATGAGACAAACAGTAAGAGTAAGTAGCCTTATATAAGTGGTTGAAGCATTGCCCATGGCTTTAAGAGATTGCATCAAGGATTTGGAGGATGTCAATTTGAACCTGGTGCTAATGTAGTTAGGTTGGGGATGCAATAGACGATTGATGTAGTTAGCTTTAGACGGTTGATGTAGTTAGCTTGGGACCAAGGTTTTAAATAACGGTGGCGGTTACCGTAACGGTAATAGTAGTTGTAGGATCTCCTCCTGAGGGTTTCCGGCGTGCTCGCACAATTAAAAAAAAAAAACCCTATTTGGCTCACAAATGTGCAATGCGAAGCAAGTGAGGGTCCAACTGTAATCCATAGAAAATCCACTAATCACAAGAAATGCCAAATAAGGATCACATCACCAGACTCAGAGTCACCACCTAATCTTTTTGGGAAAACAAGGAAACCCTAACTAGTGTCAAAGGCTATTGTCTGTCATAACCAAAGTGTCCGGCTCGGGAGCTTATGTATGAGGGAGGAAGGTCATGAATTGAACACTCTTGCTCACCCGATCAAAGATTAGCCTCTACTAATTCATGATATGAGAATTATATCATATAACCGAATTATTAATGCTATCTTTACTATGTGGAGCAAACAAATATAGACCGAATCACCTACTTTAGAATGTTGTAATCTCTCGACATTTGAAAAGGATTTGAAAGCAGAAATCTCATAAAAAAAGATGGGATAACTGATGTGCAAAGAGATCAAAATCATCCCAACTTAGGCAATGGGGCCTCCATACAATGAGCAATCATAGAGATATAACACATAAGCACATAGCCTCATGGTAGTATACTGGACATAATAAGAAGCAATCACACATAGGATGCAAAGATGAAAGAGGCTCACTTAGTACTCCTCCACACCATGCCATGAGCATAAAGGGTTAGAAATCAATACATGATCTTAGATACTAGGCTAGATGGTATGCAAAGAAAAATAAGGAGACTCACCAGGTACTCCAACCAAGTGCAACAAAAGACAATCAATTAGAAATATGCATGATATTCTACGTTACACGGACTCGGCTATAGGTATCGGGTGCGGGTGCGTATCTGGGGATCGGACATTTCAAAATTAAAAATTGAAGATACGTGGATATGAATCCAAACTTGGATACGGGTACGGGGATACGTTAAATAGTTAATTTTTTAAAATATATTTATTATATAAAGATGAGTTAAATAGTTATTTTTTAAATATATTTATTATTTATTATTTTATGTATTATTTTTATTGATAATATTTTTAATTTATTTTTTTACTTTTAATTGACATATATATTATAAATAAAAAATATATAATAAATAAGGAATAACAAATTATGTTAAAATAAATAATGTAATTTATAGATTTTTTTATTTTTTTATTATATATGATTTAATTAGATATTATTATATAACAAATTATATGATTTATTTATTATATTTGAAACAAGAGACGAGGAGAGAGAGAAGAAAAAATGATATCACTGGCGTATTAATTTATTAATTTATTTATTTTATTTATTATGTAGCACTACCTTACATATTCACAGTATTTTCCCTAAACCCCTCTCTCTCTCTCTCTATCTTCTTTCGCCTTTACCTTTACGCCGATTTGAACCTCTACGGTGGCGCACAAACCCAAGCAAAACTCTCTCTCTCTCTACCAGATCTGGAACTAGAGCACATCACGCGACCACAGATCACCACGATCACAGATTTGAAGGATGGATGATGGCGTGGGCTTCGCAATCCAGATCGGGGTTTCAGCTGTCGTTCATAGCGGCACAAAAGACTGACAAAGACGATCGAAGCCCTACAGTTTTAGCCCTAATCGCAGGTATGCCACCGTATCCACTTTTTATATGCCATATCCCGCCCCAGATTCCAGCACCCGCATTCGCGTCATGTCGCGGTCGACACGGCATTTCGCCAAAACTGGAGAGTCCGAGTAACGTAGATGATCCTATATGTAAAAGATCTATAAAATGCAGGATTCATACAAAATGAGTCTTACTTAACTCAACACTATTAGGATGACATATGAATCATCAAAAGCTACACACCACGTAACTATCAAAATAAAAATGGTTCGAGCTTAGATGCATATCCTAAGCTAAACATATGCATGTCATGATGACAAAATAAGAAAAGCGAAATGAGCTAGATAAAGGGAAGAGGAAAGTAAAGGGCAAGGAGAAAAGAAACCCATTCCGACACACACGGCAAGTATAACAAATGAATTTTAAAATAAAGCTAAGACAAAGTAAAATACTCCAGAGAGGATAAAGAGGTCCTAGCCTTCAAGCACATGGAAACGAGTATAGACTATCCAGATCCGTGAAAGGATGAGAAGGTAGGTCCAACTTATCCTCGTAGAGGAAACCGTGTATGGGTTCCTACATCCTCAATAATCCAATAAAAGCAATACGATGAAATAAAGAAGACTCCAATGAGGATAAAGAGATTCCCACCCTCTAACACATGAAAGGGGATATAAACTACCCAAATTCATGAAATGATATCGAGAGAGGAGATTCAATCTATTCTCGCAAAGGAAAACCGTGCCTGGGTTTCTCTATCAACAAAAATCAATCAGAAAGGAGAAAAGGGGAAGACTCTAATGAGAAGAGAAGGGTCTCCTCCTTCCACTCATGAAAATGAGTACAAACTACTCAAATTCACGTAAAAGAGGTTCGAGAGGGGAGAACCAACCTCTTCTCATAGAGGAAGTCATTCCTGGGCTTTCAACCCATAAAAAAAAAAAAAGGAATTTGGAGCCAAAGTTGCTATACAGGCCTCCACAAACTACAGAAAGGGGGTAGAAAAAGAGAGAATCCAACTATACTATCAACAACTCAACAATAATCTCAAGAAGGCTCCAATAATGAAGAAAAAGAGGTAGAGAAGATAGAATATTGTAAGAAATGCAAGAATGGAAGTAGGGATTACCTCTAAGCTAGCAGAGACAAGGCCCAAGCTGGTCACAAACTCTAATCCAAACTCTCTCTAGCCAATAGAGATCTCTAGCTCCAAAACTCCAAGCAAAGGGATGAAGAAAATAGTCCAAATGTATGAATACCAATGTCCAGGTCTCACTAGCTCTCACTTAAATTAATTAATTGATTAAAATTACCTAATCAACTAATTAATTTAGAGAGTAATTATTTGGAATTTAGGGAATTGAAGCCTAGAATTGGGAACTAGAACCCCTAATTCTCCAAAGAGAGGGATTTTTATAGGCTTAGGGGCTTGGAATATGCCATTTGATCCCCTAGGACGGATGGCATATTCCAAGATGCCATGGGACACCTCATAAGAAGCCTATTTGGCTGACACCAAATGGTTTTCATTGAACAAGACTTGTCCAGCCGAGCCCAAGTTGTCCATCGTGTTTCCACTCGCCTTCAAAACATTTTGAAAATAGGTTTTGAAGGTCCAAAAAACTCTTTGGCCAAAACGAGTGTAGAAAGGTTTGTCTTTCTTCATCCCTGACTTGTTGCTTGGAGCAATCTCAATTTTCATCATCGGGAGCTTTTCATGGAGCGCCCAAGTCTTAAGGCCAGCAAAAAATTGGGTGTCTAATAATAGCTAATACGCTTGGGTGTAAAATACCGTAGTGTAACTGTGGCAAAGAATCGAACTATGAATTTTTAATAATTTGCATGCTTTTAGGAAACATAACAATACGCATGTTTTTATTTCAGAATCACATATAGTGAGGTACAAAATGATTTTTAGCATTTTTGTTTAGTTTTAAAACATGATCCAATATGTATACACTAATTTTTATATTAGTTTTAAGTCGCTATGGAGAATTTTCCTTTTGTTAGATTTATTTAATTTTCTTTGCTATACAAATTATACTTATTGATAACTTCCAATTTGTTAAGAAAAAAATGAAGTATATTTAATATTAAAAATAATAGTCTCATAAACATAAGTTCAAAATACAAAATGTCAACATAATAACGTAAAGGTGCATAACATGAAATCTAAATTTTGCTCAATAAATTTAATATTCAAATATAATTAAGTGAAAAAGTAATAAAATCTTGTAGAACTTGAAGATTGGACATTCAAAACATGAATAGATAAGTCTTTTACTTGAGTTCTATGTAACTAGAAAATAAAAAGAGAAAATAGCATTATATACAAAATTTATAATTAAAAAATTAAAAATTAAAAATTAAAAATAGAAGCATAACGATTGTAACGGTATTGTAGCGGCAATGTAATGACTGTTATAGCTTGTACGTAATGGTGGCAGCCGTTACAGTTGTGAATTTCTGTCACACCTCTATAGCTGCCATAACGGGTAGCGGTAACCACCACAACCATTATGTAATGGTTATAGTCGCTTTTTAAAGCCTTGCTTGGAATTGTGATAGAGGGAAGTGATAAAAGCATTCACTTTGGTTACCTAGTCAATTGTATTTGTCATGCCCTAAATCGATGACCCAAAACCGTGAACAAAGAATAAAGAACTTAAGGTGACAGTAACAAATAATTTATAAAGATTCATTTATTAATTAAACATTTAAAAGTGACATTTTGAAAACTTATCATTCTCGATTTATGGTTACGCATAATCACTATGGAATGGTTTTGTGACCTCGACTCACCTTCACAAGCACACATACAAACATTTCCCAAATGGTTCTCATAAAACTATAAAGTTCTACAAATTACAATGATCCGCAGGCTTACAAACCAAGCCTCCCAAGTAAGAAATACATGAGTTTAACTAAAGAAATAAAATATCCAAGACCGCCCATAATGACTCCAAATCCCATATCAAAACATAGGGCGGGAACCCCACCCAGATTGAGTACTATCCCAAGCCCCTCTTTTCCTAAAATAAACGACAAGTCTAGACGAAGTTAAGAGTCTTAAGAGTTCACTATTACAAATATTACAACAAAATACCTAAATACGAAAGTGACTCTTCAAATCCTGAACAAGCTTAATGCGGTCCCTCTGCTCATCTCCTAAAAGCGAAGGAGTGAGCTAACTAGCCTAGTAGAGAATAATCTTCTACAAACTTATATGGTATTATGGTACACAGTGCTGTTAAGTGTGCACAGTGGCATAGCCAAGAATTTCCTTTAGCGAGGTCATTTAACAAAGCATCATCAATGTCATATATCATATTTTTAGTTCTACACAATCTGTCAACATTAACATTTACATAATACTCTTTAAATTTCATATATTCCCAAATCACATTGACAAAAGTGACCTAAACTAGTGAAATTACAAGTAAAAACAAAATATTGGGATATTAACACCATTATTTCAACAAAAATAAGTAAATATCTATACTACTACAATTGTCTGTGACGACTTTTCATTTTCTGAAATCGCTGCATAATTGCCTCATTAGTTATTCTATCCAACAGATCTTTTTCAAAATATGTAACCAAACAATCATTCAGCCAACCATCACCCAAAAAAAACCCAAGGCATAGTTGTTGTATAATCCCACATATTGACAAACCCATCAACACAATTGAATCACACAGAAAGAGAGAGAGAGAGAAAGAGAGAGAGAGAGAGAGAGAGAGAGAGAGAGAGAAGGTTTTAGAGTAAAAGAAAGCTAACCTTGGTGCCACAATCAAAGACCAAAGGGCCTAAACTAGATCAAAGTCTCGGCAATCACAATTACCGCAGCGAATGAACGAAGACCCAAATGAATGAACGAGTTTCTGCAACTAGAATGGAACATTGGAGAGAAAACGAATGAAGGAAGAAGCAATGTGAGAATAAGAAACAACCAAAGCAATAGTCAATGGAAAGAACCAAAAGTCAATGTCCAATCTCCAAAAGGAATAAACAAACGTTTGATTTGTTTCTAGAAGCCTAAATTTTTTAATAAAGTTTGATTTTGTTTTTTACCTCATCGGGTCAATTTATAAAAGTTTAAAAATTAATTTATTTTATTTAGGCCCGAGGTTCAATTTGTAAATACTCAATTTTTTACATATACTCTATCAAAAATTTGAAGTTCAAAGGTGTCAATTGATACCATTGTTCAAATCATAGCTCTACGTGTGCAGATAATTTTATATACCGAGCTAACCTATAAGAAAGATACAAAATCGACAATTAAGATATGAATGATGCAATGTCGACGATGAAATGTGAATGTTGTAAAGTGTATGAATTGTGATAATTAAATAAAATAAAACCAATATCTGATCAACTCCTCATAAATGAATTTCGTGGTTTCACAAACACGTGCACACGACACCACACTCTCGATTAGCGTGACACCAATTCCATGCACTTTCCCTAAGGAGAAATCATATAATATTCCGACTTTTTTGCTAGCCAGAAGGACCCGTGGTGGTCCCATTGGCCAAGTTTCGAGTTTTTCAGTAGGAGCTTGAAACCCAAGCTGCTTTATTCCACAAACCGACTCACACAAATTCCTACCGCGATGAGTAGTTCCCAATATGAAAATCAAACCCACACATGGTTATTCAATTCAATTTTGACAATTCTTCATGAAGTGTGATGAATGATATTCGATGACGTGATTCATGTGATTTAATAAACATGCTCCAACAACAATTTCGATATTAGAGATAAATAAGATTCTAAACATAAGCCCCAACTTAGCCAAAATTAGGAGTTTTCCACCAAGGGAGTTCCAAGCACTGATCTAACAAATAACAACCACCAATCTACTACCAATTCCATGAATAAGCTATGAAATATGAATGATATGAACAAATATAACTAAAACCTAACTATAGCATGATTATGTAAAAGAAACTAAAGAAAATGCATAATAACATATATATATATATACAGAGAGAGAGAGAGAGAGAGAGAGAGAGAGAGAGAGAGAGAGAAGAAACCTTTTACCTCAAGAACAAAGGAGATAGAGAAACCCTAAGTGTGAAATTTGACGAATTGAAATTTCAGAAATGTAGCCCTCGTTGAGATCTACAACTTTGATTCTCAGATGGAAGACCTGCTCTCACTCTAGGTAGATCAAATCCAAGCTTGATGGTGTTGACAATAGTCAAATGTAGAGAGGAGAAAAATAGAGATATAGAGAGAGTGGAAAGTGGAAAGTGATATCTCCGGCAAAAATTATTGCCCAAGTACGAAAAAGAGGGTAAAAATGGGTGAAGAAGAGGGCCACGTGGCCCAAATCTAAGTTGAATATGTCGCACCGCCAAGCAATCCTCTAATTTCCCAATTTTTGCACTATGCAAAATAAAAAGAAGTTGCAATGACTAATAGACCGCTCAAGCGTCAAACCACCACTTGAACGATGAACCTAAGTTCGTAACATCAAATCAGAGCTGCACAAAACTGCACTCAAGCATTTTGGCGTAAAAACTAAGTGAAAGTGCCACCTCCAAAACCCCCAATGACTCTCACTAACCACGGAATGAAATGCAATGCCATAATTGAAATGAATGAGGTTCAATCACATGCTTATAACTTCGTAAACACGAGAAAATAAACAACTAACTTCGTAAATTGGCCAACCCATGGATCTTGGGAAAAAAATTATTTAAAATAATGTTTGAAAACTCAAACGCTTAAAGATTCTTGGGTGATGGGTGAGAGGAAAGATTCAATTTCTTAAAGTCCAAATGATGCTTTCAGAGGGAAAAAGAGAGAGATGTAGTGGTAGTAAAGACATTAAGTCAAAAATAGAAAAAAAAATAAAAATAAGGGCAATATAGACTTTTTGTCAAAAATGATCAATGGAGTTGGACTTCGCACTTTAATCCAAACTAGTAGAGAGGTTATGTGCATATTTTGAAACCTTAAGGAGGCTATGAGTTTTCACACTAAACCATAGCAAGTTAAAGTGCACATAACCCTATAAATAAATATGTAAATGCACGACAAAGAGCTTACATATCAAATTGCAATCCAAGATTTTGGAGGAAAGTCTACTATATCAATACAGCAAATACGTTTCATGCAACACATCAATACCATCTTTCCTTGTTAGAAAGCATATCTCAATCTCATCCCTCACCAAAAAGATCACGCATAGCTCATGCGCAAAATGTCAAGTAATTATTGGCCACAACATTCTGCATCATTAAAGCCAACTAACCTCTATCATGATTGTAGCAACCCTAGCTCTTAACCAAATGACCATTTTCTCTTCTAGTTACAGATTAGAAGACAGAGCAGTGGTGCAAGGCAGCCATTGGAAACTTGGTTGATCGGGGTAATGTCACTTTTAAGTTGGATGCAACATAGCCTCAAGGAGGGCAAAGGAGAATCGTTGGAGAAATTGAAAGAGGAGAATTTTCTAAAAGGTGGGAATGTCGAGTGTAAGGACGGTGTTGAGTTGGGTGAGAAGGGGATTTCTCCAAGATTTGTGTTGGATGGACGACGTTGTTGTAATAGGACGGCACCTATCTACTCTTTGAGAATGGTGCACCATGCACCAAACAGAGGAAGGTTCTCGGGGCAACAAGGAACTTTTGGTTGGCTATGCCATCAGCAGGGCATTGTAGCACTTCTCCACAACCACATGGAGAGACAAAGGGAAGACACATAGTTGCAGAACAAAGACACATATATTGCCAACAAGGGTGGGTTGCCACAATTTTGGGATTCTGAGCATCTACTTGGGGCATTTTCAGTCACAGGTAGGAGTGTTCAAAGATCAGATTGGTTTGGTTTTAGAATAAATCAGGAACTGAATGGGTCCATACAGTTCTAGAAAAATAAGAACCGTAATCGAACCGTTAAACCTATATTTAACTAGACCAAAACCAACCCATAGAAACCGATTTAATTTGGTTCAATTCTAGAAATTTAATATAACAAGAAATATAATATTTATTGGGAGCCGCTATTCCCACTCCACTTTGCTCCAAATACACTCCCTTCCTTGTCCTTTATTACACATAGTTACATTAATACCCTTTCATACAAAATACATTTCCTAAAAAAACCAAAATTCAAAGGGTATTATTGTATTTGGAGCAAAGAAGGGAGTGTATTTGAAACAAAGTGAAGTGAAAATAGTAGCTCCATATTTATTTTATAATAGTAAATAAACTAACAACAATTAGTTTAGTTAAATTGGTTATTGTTAATTTCAAAATAAGACTTGTGTGTCAAATCTTATTAGTAACTTCTACATTTTTATTTTTACGTGCAAAAATATTAAGAAATAGTAAACAAATATATCACGGTTCAGTTTGGTTCGATTCAAAACCATAGCTAAAGCCTTAGAACTGAACTGACTAATTTGAAATGGTTCCACCATTTTAAAATGGAACCAAAACCTAAACTAATAAAAACTGAACCAAACTGGCAGTTTGGACCGGATTGGATTGGTTTATTGGTTCTATTGATATTTTTGAACACCCCTAGTAGCAGGAGAGGTTGGTTGTTGGTTGGACCTGAAGTAACACAAACATATGAGGCT
Source organism: Camellia lanceoleosa (assembly GCA_025200525.1). Lineage (NCBI taxonomy): Eukaryota > Viridiplantae > Streptophyta > Magnoliopsida > Ericales > Theaceae > Camellia > Camellia lanceoleosa. The sequence continues at coordinate 128,813,210 of CM045770.1, read as the reverse complement.
TGGTTGCCATAGTAAAAGCCTTAGCTGCTTTTTATATAAGGTTAACACAACAATGTTCTAACATGGGAACTTGGTTGCAAACATTTAACCTATATTGCATTTGATATGGAGGATATTCAGCATCTAACGCAAGCACCTAGCAACAAGATGGAAAGTTATTAGCTACAAATCGAAAATAGAGAGGACGAGAAGAGGAATTAAACAAGATTTTTATCAATGATGTTTCTTGCTCTGACATGCCAAGTGAAATATAGACCAAAACTTAAAAGATAAAGAGAATTTTAATTAGAGAGCTTTAGAAGTGAAGTTCCCTTAATCTCTTCATTATCATTACTTTCTTTCCCATTAGCAATTCGTTGGAAAACAAAACATGGAAACCTCTAAGAGTTGGGCCAAGTTTGGCATCCTCAAGAAAATCCAAAAAGCCAAAAAGTAACTAAAAAAGCAAAAAAGTTTATACTATTTACCTCTTTTGGAGGGAAATCTCTCAATTGAAAAAAAAGAAAAAAGAAAAGAGGGAAAACAGCGCTGCACAGGAATGGTGCAGCCACACATCCCAATCAAAAAGTTACGTGGCACACTTTGAAAAGAGACAAAGTGTACTGCCAGTACTGCACTCTCTTGTCAGCGAGGGCAATTTCGTAATTTTACAATTTTATACAATATTTTAATACACATTTTTTCATAAAAAGTCAAAAAGTTAACCTAAACATCCAAATTTTTTTCTTCAATTTTTTAATCCAAAAAGACAAAAAACGCACTTATTTAGGACACCCCAAACAACCCCGCCTAGTGGGCACTAGGATGACAATTTGAACCCGACCCAATCGGACCCAACCCCGACCTGATTAGAACGGTTTTTTCCCGAAAAATACTCCCGACAGGCCGGGGATGGCATTTGAAAATAAATACCCGACAATTTTCAGGCCGGGGACGGTGATACGTTTTCCAACCCAAATCGCCCGGCCCCCCGTCCCCCTGCTTCGAATCAAATTAAATATATGTCCCTATATCCATTCATATATATACCCCTCTATCCACCATCAGACAATAGAATAAAAAGCAAAGACAGAGAAAAAGAGCAAATAGAAAGAAAGCTGAGAGCAAAGAGAGAGAGAGAGAGAGAGAGAGAGCACCGAATCAACGAGCAAAGGCAAGCGGAGAAGACCAGCACGGCAAGGCTCCCTCTCTCCCTCTCTCTTCCCTCTACTCTCTCTCACTCTCTCTCTTCTCTCCGCAGCGATGCAATCACCGTCGCTTCCTCCTCCACACCACCACTACTGCCACGATGCCAGAGTTGCCGAACCTCCATACTCTAGCGTTGGTTCCCTCCGCCACGACAGATCTGAGCAGATCTCTCTCTCTCTCTCTCTCTCTCTCTCTCTCTCTCTCTTTAATCAAATCTCTCTCTCTCTGTGTGACACACTCAAATACACAGATGATGTTGTTGATGATATTGATGATGTTGTTGTTGATAATGTTGATGTTGATGATTTGTTGTTTTTGTATAGGGATTTTTCGAGGTCAAGAAAACCCGATCCCCATTAGGGGGCGGGGGCAAGGGATGATGGGTTTCCCGCCGAGGATCGGGGGCGGAGACGGGAAATTTTATACCTTCGGGAATCATGAACAGGGAGTGTAATCCTCGGCCCCACCCCGGCCCGTTGCCATTTCTAGTGGGCACAACTTGAGGCTTAAGGGTGCTCCCTTCAGGTCTCAAGGCATTTGCTCTGGCTTTAAATAGGCCCCTAGCAAGTGGGCGGTGGGATTGGTCCCCAAGATTAGTCGAGGTGCGCATAAGCTAACCCGATCCACTCGCTTTAAATAAAATGGACAATGCACAAATATATGAGTTGAGAATTGAAGGAAGCACAAGGAATTCTTAAATTGAAAAACCATTACAACCACAAATGTAAAAAATAAATAAGGTTTGTCCATATTTGTGCTAGATATCCAAGCCAAAAAATAACCGGTAGAATTTGATATAGGCAGATGAAGGATAGAATGCAATGCACAGAGAGAGAGAGAGAGAGAAAGAGAGAGAGAGAGATTATAAATTGGAAAACAGTGTCGCATACAACATAAAGTACAAACACATTTATTAAGGCTTGATTATTCCAATTTCTATCAGGACACATGAGACATCGAACATTGAACTGCAAAAATAAAGAAAAAATAAAAAAATAAAAAGATAAAAAATAAAGAAAGAAAAAAGCTCTAGTCTATTCAAGCCAAATGAAACATCAAAGAACATGAAAGGGCACCAATGAATCAGAGCACATTAAAGTATTAAACCACCTCAAAGTTCATAGGAGGAAAATTCTTCAATATGCATTCATTAGAAATCGCCAACCACCTAGTTCAATGTTCTACATTTTAACATTGAAAATTGTAGGCCTTGTTTGGTTTGTTTTTCAGAAAAAATTTTGGGAAAAATTCTCTACAAACAAATTTTCAAGAATAATCAAACCAAACAAATTTTTCTAAATAAAATCTTAAAATTTTGTTTGCTTACCTACTTTCCAAAATCACACTCTCTCTCTCATACACATCAAATCAATCACTTTTTTTAAAACTCTCTCCCCAAAACAATTTTCCAAAACCATTTCTGAAAAAAGGCAAACCAAACAAGTTTTCATACTTTTTATCTCAAAAACTACCCTACAAACACAAACCAAACACACCCGTAAAGTTTGTAAAGCCATTACAGAGTACAGTTTTGGCTTTTGTTTTTAAACAAGAAAAGTAAGATCAGATAACTGTTACAAATAAGATAATCCAGAGAGCCCAAAGTAACAAGAAAAGATATTTTAGCAAATACTCACCTGTTTCCCTCAGTTTCCTCCATTCAATTGTGGACACCCATTAATGTGCACTTTTGCGCTGAGGTGGTGCACTCCTTCTGGTAAATATGACAAATTAGGGCAATCCTCAATGTAGAGCCTTAGAAGCGATGTGAAGTTTTGCAGCCACTCTGGCAATGCTGTCAAACTTGGACAATTAGCTATACGTAAATACTGAAGATTACTTGCAGCTATCTCTTTAAGTCCTTCGGGTAGAGTAATTAACTTTGGGAGGCCCATTAGAAGTAGAGATTGTAGGCTGGTTAGGCCTTCCATGCCTTCCCCTTCCAACAAAGTAAGCTCTTGACAATCCCAAATCCACAACTTCTCTAGAGCAGTCAGATATTTGATACTGCTCGGAAGAGAGGCTAATCTTGGGCATTCATAAATACGCAGTACTCGTAGAGCAGTGAGGTGATGCATTCCTTCTGGCAGTAATGTTAGGCGGTCACATTTGTAAAGCAACAAACATTGAAGAGAATTGAGACCTTGGAGACATTTATCTGGTAAAAACCTCTGTTTTGAAGTTAAATATAAGGTTTTGAGGTTAACCAACTTCCCACTGTCTCTGGGCAAACCTTGAAGTTGCTCACAGTTAATAAGATTCAAAGTCTGCAGATTCACAAGCCCACATAATGAACTTGGAAGAGCTCTAATGTTACAGTTGCGGCTAAGGTTGAGATACCTCAACTGTTTTAACGTGCCGATGGAACTTGGCAACTCCTCAAGCTCTAGCGAAATCAGTACTAACACACGCATGTGCCTAAAATTCAATGTAATGGTCTCAACAAAGGATTTTCCAATAGATCCAACTTTAAATGAATAAGAAAAGGACCGCATATTTCTTGCTTGAAGTAAAAATTCAGGAAGTTCTTTCCCTGAAAAATCTTCTTCTTGAAACAATACATGCCGGACTCTTTCAGTTATGGCTTTGGTATGAAACTTCACATATGAGAACTCTGTACCTGCCACTGACTGCGCTAGCTCATGTACAAGATTATGAATTTTACATGCCAATATTTCGCCATCAAATGCTTCTACTACATCTTGAAAGCAAAACCTTGATAATAACTCATTGAAATATTGATTCCCAATATCTTTCAATTGCCTATTTCCCTTGGGCGACTCAATGAACCCCTGTGCAATCCATATATTTATAAATTCCTCCTTTGGTATTTCATTACCTTTCGGAAAAATTGAGCAATAAGTGAAGCATTGCTTTAAATAGGATGGCATTTGGTCATAGCTCAAACGCAATATAGGCAAAATATCATTCTCTTTTTGCTCCATCTCCCATATATCATTATCCCTTATGCGCAACCAATCACGCTCCTCATTCTTCATATATAACAAGTTCCCTAACGTTTTGACTGCCAAAGGAACTCCACTACACTTCTTCACAATTTCCCTCCCTATTTCCACAAGATTAGGGTGACAATTTCCCTCTCCCCTAAATGCACATTTCAAAAACAACGAGAAACAATCATCATCAGAAAGACCCCTCAAATTGTACGTGGAATTCACCGTGCCTGTAATTGTTGCAACAGTTTTACTACGCGTAGTGACGACAATTTTACTTCCACTAGTACCATTAATTAGCAAATCTCTCAATTCCATCCACTTATTACAATCATCATTCCATATGTCATCCAAGACAAGTAAATATTTTTGGGCATCTAAAACATCTCGCAAGCGAGCTTGCATCTGGTCCATATCTAGATGGCCAAAGCTCTCCCCAGTTGCGGATCTGACAACTTTCTCTATGATCTGCTTGAGATTGAAATCTTCCGAAACACACACCCACATTCTTAAATCAAAGTTCTTCACTACCCTATCATCATTATACACCAATTTAACAAGAGTAGTCTTTCCAAGGCCTCCAAGTCCAACAATAGGAATGACCGAAACATTGTCGTGATTATCAGTAGAGCTCAGCAGGAGCTCTACAATAACCCCTTTATCATTTTCTCTTCCAATAATATCCGATGCTCTCACAAATGAATGACTTTGTTCCCTCACTTTGTTTGCAATCAGGGTCGATCCAACTTGTTCTATAAAGTGAAAATTTCTCTTATTTGAGGCAATCTCATCTAATCTCTCCCTAATTTGCTTCACCTCATAACCTATCTTCAAACGAAATGCAATCAAATTCGAGCACGAGAAAAAGATCAATACCTTTTGAAGAAGATTGGTTTGGAACTTCAATTTTCGGAGTAAGAGGTGAGTTGAAAGATCATCGAGCAAGTCATCGACATCGTAGACAACATCTTGAAGCTTTTCGAGCCAGTCTCTGACTTCATTGTTGGTCGCTTGTTGCTCATTCGCATCGAGAAGTACAGCTCTGATAGTGGAGAGGGTGTTCTCGAGTTTCTTCAGCTCGGTTTTGGTGTCCCAAGAAATAGCGATCTGATCAAGAGCAAGGGAGCTTAGTTTAGAGAGAACTAGGCCTGTGATGTTGAAGAGCAGTGATTCCGCCATTGGAGAGTAGAGGAGAGAGAGAGAGACTCTTCGTGAAGGTTGGAAATTGATGGGGGTATGATCCTGGGAAGGGACTATGGGCACAGGGCTTAAAGGGTGTATTAATGGCCCGGCCCGGCTCATTCGGACTTTGTGGGTTTTCGATTTTTTAGCGGGTTGGGCTGGGTCGGTCCATGGGTTAAAATGTGGGGCTCAAGTCTACTCTTGGCCTGTGGGTCGGGTTTAGTCGATTTTTTTTTTTTAATAATAGAAATATAAAATTAAAAAAAAATTTATATTAAAGTATTTTAATTACGATTAATAAGATATTTTGTTTGGTTATGTAATGTTTTATAATGATATTTAAATTTAATTATATATGACTTATATTTTTTTAATTGTTAACTTATAACTAAAAAAGTATGTAATTATGTAATTTTTTTTCTTTCGAAATGAATAATTTTTATATATATGAAATTGAAACTTTCAATATTACAATATTAAATTATTTGTATAACATTTATTGAATGAATAATTTTTATTTTAAAATGAAATAAAATATTACAAAAATTGATATTATTAAATAAATTAGGTGTAGATTACTGATGATGGTATAGCAATTCCATCACTATAGGTCAAGTACATCCCAACTAGGTTGGCACCTACTAGTCTACTAATCATTTGCATTATACTCCACCTCAATAATCTAATAAAAAAACAAAAATAAAAACAAAAACCAAGAAAAAAACGAAATGAAATGAAATAGTAAAAAATAAATTATTGATCAATCATCGGAGGAGACAGACATTTTAGTCGCGTTGTCCGATGATATGTCATCCAAATCATATTGAATTCGCTCCTTTTCACTAAAATTTTGCCTTCTTGTAAGCGTGTAGATATTATCCCTAGATATCATCAATGCCTCAACTATTTTCAGGTGAAAGCCTACTTTTGTAGTCACTCAGCACCCGTCCACCTGCACTAAAAGCTGTTTCTGAAGCAACTGTAAAAATAGGAACGGTTAGTATATCACGGGCCATCTGTGAAAGCACAAGTCACATAGATTCATTTTGTTTCCACCATTCCAAAAAATCAAAATTATCGGAATTATCCACTGACGGGCTTTCCAAATAATGTTGCAGTTCAGAACTACTTACACTTGTATGTTGAGATATTCTTCTATTTTTTATTGCTGTGAAAATACTTAATCTCCTGCCTCGAGATTGTTGGACTGCTAGTGTAGTGTGTGTACGTGTATTTATAGATGTAGATGCAGCTGCAGCTGCACTGTATTATTGAAATAATCTGTTGCATGTTTGCATAATAGAGGCAAACTGTATTTGATCATCAAAAATACACTTTAAAAATTCTTGTAAACCAACTTATTTACACCTAGGATCAATTATTATAGCTAAACCTAATAGATGAGGCAAATGATGAAAATATTTATCAAATTTTTTTTTCATTGAAGTAATAATGGTTACATAAAGTTCATTACCCATATATTTTATGAAAACTTTAATTATTTCTGTTAGCATATGTAAAACAAATAGTGAAGTAGAAATATATATATAAGAAAATAATTTTGTTGAAATATCAAAAACTTTTAAAAAATCTTTATACAAGGTTACTTGGCGCCAATTAAGTTCAAGGGTGTCAAGATTCTCTATTGATGTTGTTGTAAAAAATAAATCTATTGCTCTTCTTTGTTTACAAGCTATTTTTAACATATTATATGTTGAATTCCACCTACTATCTACATCTAAAATTAATTTTTTAAATGACATATTTTCTCGTTGGCAAATTTCTTTATATTCTGAAATTCGATTACCAAAAGACATAATAGTAACAACTGCATTTTTTATTATAAGTACAGAAGTTTCGTATACATGCATAGCTTCTTTAACAATCAAATTTAAAATATGAGCACAACAATGAACATGAAATAAATCATCATCAACAAGTAATTGTAAAGTTGATTTTAAATGGGCTACAGTATGATTATAATATGATGCATTATCTAAACTAATCGTAAATATTTTATTTTGTAAAGCCCACTCATATAATACATTTCTTATTTCTACACCAAGCGAATAACCAGTGTATGGAAGTTCAATTAATTTAAATGAAATAATTCTTTTATTTAATTTTCAACCATTATCAATAAAATGTGCAGTGATACATTAATATTCAAAACCATTATTTGACCACAGATCAAATGTTAAACAAACGTTTCCATTAAAATTTTTAAAGATATCAAATAATTCACTTTTAATATCCTCAAATTTCTTTAAAATCCTGTTTCTAATAGTATTTTTTGAAAAACTTTGATATTGCAGTGCAAAACTTTCGTGAATCATTTTGGTAAAATCAGGACATTCGCTAGTACTAAAAGGTTGTTCTTTTTTAATAATATAATCAATTACAGAATTTTGTGCACTTATAGGATCATATAAAAATGTTTGCAAATTATTAGTTGATGAAGCCCCTAATTGCATTTGACTTCGAATATCAAGTTATTTACTTTGTAAATGTTTGTCAGAATGCTTTTTTAAATGACTAGTACCTCCTGCAGATGCAGCACTAAGTAAACGTGCACAATATTTACATTTTGCTTTAAATGTAATTGTGCCATCCTGATTATTTATAGATATTTTTTCTAAAATATTCCCAAACATTACTACTTCCGCTCCGAGATGATGATGCAACTATTGGAACAGGGATATTAGAAGGAGAATCAAAAGATTCATGTGGTATAGTATATGTATCAACATCGACATAAACATTATGCATATTGGGATCCATAGTAATGCAAGTAAAACAATATATAAGAATTAACAATTAATTTAAATAATGTGTAAATTCAATCAGTAAAAAATAATAATTAATATATGTGCATAAATTTAATTAAACTACTTAATGTTACCGACTAGCGAATGCGATATAGAAATTTTCTTCTTCTGCTAAAAGTTTCTTGTTGCACAATTGCAATAGCCACTTAGGGATGACACTTTAAAATTAATTGAGAGTTGAGAGAGATTGAGAGAGTTAAAGGGAGAGAGAGAATGACTTGTTGTGAAATATATTTTGAAAACTAAAATATATTTATACTAGTTTAAAATCTATCTGTTTGAATTATTATGACAGTTTTATATATATCCATTTGAGTTTGCAACGGCTCAAAATTGAGGCTAGGCCAGGAAATGGTTGTCTCCTTCTCGGGTAACCATTTGGACTGTGCTCTTTGGCCAGTGGGAGCCATCATAGGTTTCGTTTTGCTAATCGGAACCGTTCAATGTGTACAACTCGTTGAGTATTATATGTTTGTAAAAAATCACGTTGATCGGATATCTATAACTATCTGATTGGATTAGTTTTTTTTGTAAACCATTAACTGTAACACCATGCATTTTTATACAAAATTGATTTGATCATGTAATTAGCAATATTCGATTAATGTGATTTTTTACAAGCATATAGTAATGGAAAAGTTCTACACATTAAACGGTTCGGATTATTAAAATGGTACTCGTGGTGAGCCCCTACAAGCCCAATATTTATATATATATATTTTCTTTCACGTGAGCTTAGGACCTTAGGTGTACTTTCCCATATATATTACTAGTATATCACCCGTACTATGCACAGATTGTGTTTACAATTATCTATATATGTGAATTGTGATTTTTAAATGTTATCTTTTTTTTTTTTTTTAAATGTCTTCTCTTTTTTCTTTTTTATATTATATTAAAGTTTAATATTTTGATAATAATTATATGTGTTGGACTTTTCAAGGAATTAAATATCTTTTTTATTATTATATTATATTAAAGTTTAATGTTTTGATAATAATCATATGTGTTGGACTTTTCAAATTTTTTTTTATACTTATTCTTAATGCATTAAAGTGTTATTATGAGGGATAATAATCATATGTGTTGGGACTTTTCAAGGAATTCATATATATTGGATTTCAAAGAATTTTTTTTATACTTGTTCTTAATGCATTAAAGTGTTATTATGATGGTAAGACTTGAGAGTTGGGAGAAGTTAATAAATGCCAAGATTTTTTTTAAAAAAAAAAATCAAAAAATCAGGAAATTTAGATTGGGAGATTGGAGCTCCCACAAGGTTTGGGGTTAAAAACCCCCATTTTGCTTAATATATAGTATAGACTAGCATATCACCAGTGCTATGCATGGATTGTGTTTACAATTATCTAAATATGTGAATTGTGATTTTTAAATGTCTTCTTTTTTCATTTTTTATATTATATTAAAGTTTAATATTTTGATAATAATCATATGTATTGAACTTTTCAAGAAATTAAATGTCTTTTTTTTATTTATTATTATATTATATTAAAATTTAATATTTTGATAATAATCATATGTATTGAATTTTTCAAGAATTTTTTTTTTATGTTTGTTTTTAATGCATTAAAGTGTTATTATGAGGGATAATAATCATATGTGTTGAGACTTTTCAAGGAATTTATATGTGTTGGATTTCAAAGAATTTTTTTTATACATGTTCTTAATGCATTAAAGTGTTATTATGATGGTATGACTTGAGAGTTGGAAGAAGTTAATAAATGCTAAGATTTAAAAAAAAAAAAATCAAAAAATCAAGAAATTTAAATTGGGAGATTGGAGCTCCCACAAGGCTTGAGGTTAAAAACCTCATTTTGCTTAATATATAGTATAGATTAGGTGCACTTTCCCACTTTCCCAGCCACACACACAGACTGTGCTGCTATGCACACAGTGATACATCATATCATCGTTTTCCATTAAATAATTCATAATTTGATTTTAATTTAATAAATTATTATTAATTTTTGTTTTATTTTTAAATTATTAATGTTATTTATTTACTTATATTAATTTTTATTTAATTTTTTTTATTTTTTTATGTTTTTATTTTTATAAGATCAATCTTTTTATTTATTTAATTATTTTATTTTTATAAGATCAATCTTTTTATTATTTATTTATTTTTATAAGATCAATTATTTTATTTTTTTATTTTTATAATATCAATCTTTTTATTTATTTAATTATTTTATTTTTTTATTTTTATAAGATCAATTATTTTATTTTTTTATTTTTATAAGATCAATCTTTTTATTTTTTTATTTTTATAAGATCAATCTTTTATTTTTTTTATTTTTATAAGATCAATTATTTTATTTTTTTAAGATCAATCTTTTTATTTATTTTTTTTAATTATTTAACTATTGTAAGTTGTTTTTTATTTTTATTTTTTGAAATTTGCCAGGTCGGGGCGGAAAATTTTTTAGGCCGGGCAAGCCTAATGGACCGGGCCACCAGTCGGCCCGGGCTAACGGGTCGGGCCCTAAAATGGAAGACCCAGGCCTAAGGTACTAGGTGGCTCGCCCGGGTTTAATCGGGCAAAATGGGCCGGCCAAGGGCCAAGTGCTTTTGGTCCACTGCCTCGGGCCATTTTTACACCTGTAATATGACTCATTGTGAGACTATCTCCAAGCCTTAATCAAAAAATTTATTTAATTTGATTTTAAATTTCAATTAAAAAATTGATTTAATATGATCTATTTTAATTCTTTGGTCAATTTTTTATCAAAATATTTATTTAAAAAAATTATCAAATTTGATGAAAAAAATTTATCTCAAATGCTTTATCTTTTTATCAAATTTAAATTTGATAAAAGATTTGGAAAACTATCAATTTGATAATAATAATAATAACAAATGAGTCTCTTTTAATTTGATGAATATTCATCAAATTTGGAGAACTCTCAATTTTGAGTATTTTTTCATTAAATTTAAATTTGATTTAAAAAAATATGAATAATTGGAGATACTTTAAGAATATTCCAAATCTTTCATTAAATTTAAATTTAAAAAAAAATAAAAAATTGGTAAAAATGAAATATAATCCTTTCATCAAACTTGCATCAAATCAAGGGAGCAATAAATTTTTCATTAAATTAAGGATGAATCAAATCTTTTACCAAAATTTCAACAAACCTTTTTCCACTTAACTTTGATAAAATTATTAAAAGAGGAAGCATTGGAGCTAATTTTTTTTTCACCAAAATTGATGAAAAGTGAAATTTGGGATGAGAAAATATTTTTTTCTAAATTTTTTAATGAAAATTAAATGAAAGAATTAGAGTAGTGTAGACGTCCCGAGAAAATCCCGTTTTGTTCATTGGGCTTACTACAGTTCGGACTCAAATGTCACGGTTCTAAATCTAATCTCGCAAAGTGCAATGCAAGATCGATAAATCACCAAAGAGTCCAAATTCGGCAAATCGTTTTGAAAAACAGATTTTTAGAAAGAAGTGCTAAACATGGATTACTTTGCCAGATACAGAGTCGCCACCTAAATATTTTGTTTTGGGAGAATTTAGGAAACCCTGACTCGTGCTTGAGGCCACGTGTCTGTTATCATCAAAGTTGTCTCGGCTCGGGAACTTGGGTACGATTGGGGAAGGTCAGCTATGAACACCCCCGCTTGCCCGATCAAAGATCGGCCACTACTAAACATGATATTTTGTTTTGAAAACATATGTGCTCTTATTCCGATTTATTAGCCTAGAATTACTATGTGATGCGCACAGCATACAAGTATAGACTAGATTGCCTAATTTGGAACAAAGCATCGCATATCCATTTATTTTGAAAATGGATTGAAGTTTACTACTCGCAAGTAGGCTAAAACACGGGTTTCGATGAATTATTCCAACTCAAGCAACCCAACCTTCACCCACAGGTATTCAGGCAGTTATATCACATAAGCACCTAGCCTCATAGTAAGTATGCTATCATGGCAATCACTCACACATATGCAAGGATGCTAAAGCATAAACACTTACCGAGTACTCCGAGCCAAAGAAAGAAGCTAATTAGAAATCATGCATGAATCCTAACTATGCTAAGAATGCCTAATGCAACACATGCAAAAATGCAACTACAATAGGCTCGGCTATTCTAAGATGGCATATGAGATGCAACAATCGATACATGTATTCAACTTGGAATTGAAATACAATGCAGTTAGCATGATGCGCCGAGCTCGGTGCATGCAATACAGATGAATGAATGCAAACATGTGAACATATAGATGCTAATTGAAACATGCCCTAAAACTAACCATCATAAGCTAGTAAATAAAAGGGAGAAATATGTGGGGTTGGAAGACATGCATCACACACACGCACACTTATTACAAAGTTCGCTCTCTCGCGGAGGGTCCGAATAAATAATACAGAACCAACGAGCTAATCTAAGCTAATTAAACTAGTTATTACACAACCAAAGTGAATAACGAATTACAGCTAAATATTACACAACATTAATTAATTAACAAATTAAACTAAGGAAGCAAATAAATTAGCATGCAAGCTACATGAAATGGACTACCTCAGCTCTGTTCTAAATGATAAAGGATGCATGCATGCTCGAGTCGCCTTGTCAGGAAATCCATCGTGATGTCTCAGCTCGCCTTTGTTTGCATTTGAACTCAGAAACTTGCACAAAACTCCAAAGAGATGAAACTCCACCCTGGGAATCTAGGGGAAGACTACCAACCAGCTATAGGCATTGGAGACCACCTACCGACCATCGTTGGTGATGAAAACCAGAAAAGGTGGTCGGCCTGCCAGAAAACCTGGTCGGCCGACCAGTTTCTTCTCCTGGTTTCTGCATTTTCTACATCAAAGGCAAGAGAGAGAGAAAGCAAGGTATTTGCAGCATATGTGTGCCCGACCACTCTCCTCGTCATTGCATAAGCTCTAGGGAGTGTAGTGCTCGATCCTCGTGCCATCAATCACGCATCTCGATGCATGATGACCGATGAGTCGAATTGCACGACTCAATGGGACATGAATGCACATATAAGCAACTAAAACCAACAACTCCATCATGGATGGTCAAGAGTGTTGGCGATCGGGAATCGAGGCACGTTTTGTCACTTTGAGTACGAAACGTCCCTCGTTTCCCGTGTTTGTACTAAACCCTACTCCAAACACAATGCAACAAACAATGTATAGACAAATGCAACTCTAGCATATGATCTAAATGCAATGCAACTAAGTAATGCGAAGATGCACGGAATGACATGCAAGCATGCGAATGGCATACACAATGCTATGAACTAATCAATGGCATACTCAATGCACATGGATTATGTGGCATACATACACAATGCACTAACATACGCAATGTTATGAACGAGGCATACGCAATGCAATGATCAAACATGCGATAACATGGACTATAGGGCATACACGATGCAAGATAGACTTAAACCAAGATGGATGGGCCTCAGCCACACCCAAATCAGTGGCCAATATGACGAAAATGAGGCAACAGGATACATGCAAACATGCACAAATGCAAGGGACCAAACCTAAGGAACAAAGTGCAACTCTACCAAAGCATGAAAAGGATGAAATATGGCATATAATGACACATGTTCCAACTCTGAAATGACATACAAGATGGTCCCGAATCATGCAAACAACTCACCTGATGCATGTTGGATGCCATAATTACTGAAACTAGTGAAGTGCATTACACTAGAGGTATGCAAAGCGATGCCCAAATGACCAAACCAACCCCAAAAAGTCCCTATGCAGACCCAAAATAGTGGCAAAATGGACTAAAATGATAGCTTGAAATGCACAAAAATGAAGTTCATGCGATGGCCCATAAATGAGGTATACAAGCACAACTCTCAAACGGATTTAAAGAGTGGAAAACATGGGAATATGGCACAAGTATAAGCTCTAAAATAACATGTTCAATGATGCCAAAACATGAAAACAACTCAAGTTAAGCATGCAAGAGGCTTCAAAACTCGAAGCTAGGCGAGGGTATTACACTACAAGCATGCATGGAAAGCATCATTTGACCATGGGACCTCAAAACAAAGCTAAGGCGGCCCAAATCATGAATAAAATAAGTTTAGAACATAGCCAAAATATGCTAGAATCAAGGGCCAAAACAACATACAATGTGAGCTAGTGAACATGGATTACACTACAAGCATATGAAGCATTCAAGAGGCCACTAAACCAGAAAAATTTAGAGGCATGACATGCCAAATAAAGCCCAAAAACCCACTGAAACATGATTAATGCATGCAAGAATGACATGTTCCTTTGATAGGCTATAAGAGGGGTTATTCTACACATGCAAGAGACACACCCAAGATGACAAAACCAACTCTGGACAGAGCCTAGGAAGGCCCTAAAAGCCACTAAAAAGGGCCTGAAACAAGGCTTGGAGGTGTGCAAATGAAGGCTCCTTTGAAAGGCCAAAAATGCTAGTAAACAAGACAACAAGAGAGAGAGTCACCCCTCTCTGATTTAGGACCTCAAAACCACATAACAACCACTGAAAATCCACTAGATTTCAGTGGTTAAAAGGCCAAGCAAAGATTAAATCAAAGGCCTTATAGCATGGCACAAAACAATGCTAAAACAAGCATGCAAGAGGGTGAATGACCTTTAACACCAAAATAGTCTTAAACAAACATCACAAGGACTTTAAAAAAAGACTTTTTTCAGTTGACAACAAAGCTTAAATATGCATGCAAGTATGGCTTATAGAATGATCAAGATAGGGCTTAAAAGATGGAAAAGGGGTTACCCTTGTAACTTAGCAAAACTAGTAGCCTTCTGGACCAAAAACTTAACCTTTGAGACCTCTCAAGACCCTCCAAGAACTCAGTGACAATGGTGGAGGTGTGTGGCTATGAGGTGTGGCGTAATAGGTCAAGAACAAGACCCTTTTGAACCCAAAATGAAGAGATATAGAGAGATATCTTGTATGCCTTCAGCCCACTTCAGAACCATGGTAAAGGAGGGAGAGGCCTTCCTTTATAGCCAAAAGAGACCAAAGCTTCTGAAAGAAGCTAAAAAATAAGGGCAAAGATCCTCCATACACGTGTTTGGAGGATGCAGTCTGTGCCTCCCAGCTGGCAACAACTCACAGAGACAAAACTGGAGGGAGTAGGTCGACCAGTTCAGGTGGTCAGCCAGCCATTTCCCCTGGTAGGCCGACCAGGTCAAAAGGGTCAACACAAAGAAAGGTGGTCGGCCAGCCCATTTAGTGGTCTCCCAACTGAATGCAAGCCAGTGGTATGGTAGGAGACCAGTAAATATGGCTCAAAGACCAAGGAGACCAACTTCCTGACAAAAAAATCGGCTGGAGGGAGAAAAGTGGTCTCCAAGGAGAAAAGGTGGTCTCCCACCCTTGTACCACCTCCCAAACAATGAAAACAAGGTCCGTGCCAAAAATGAACCAAGATGGATGCAAAACGAGGATTCGGGGGTCAAAACGCGCAGCTGGGTGCCCCAAAAACAGGTTGTTAAGCAACGAAAGTGGCGTGCGACCGCAAAGGTGGTCTCCCGGGCCACAGTGTCCCTTTAGAGAGAGGAAGCAAGGTGTGTACCAAAAACCGGGGCAAACGGAGAATGTTAAGCGGTCCTGAGCCGAGGCACACGGTCGACGGCTCCGAAAATCGGAAACTGGTCTCCAAAAAAGAAAAGTGGCCTACGACCACGAAAAGTAGCCTACGCCAACTGAGAGATGGTCTATGAGACCTCTCCCTCTCTTCGGGAAAAGAAAACAAGACCTGGTTTGCAAACCGAGGCAAAGCACAAAAGGGTCCCGAGGTCCGGGGGTAAGGCTCTCAACTGAAACTCCGAAACCTCAAAACGAGCACAACATGCACCATCACCGAGCGCTCAATTGACGACGTCTGAGTCTTAAGGTTGGTCAAAAATGGGGTGTCTACAAGTAGTTTATATCATATCAAGCTTTTTACTCAAATTTAGACTCAAATTAGATAAAAAATTGATGAATTATTTAAGATGGTCTAAAAATTAATGGATGAGCATTTTCATTGAGACAACAGTGACATTTGTACGAAGCACTCATTTCACGTATTATTTTGACAATATAACTAAAACATATTTTGAAAAGTTAGATTGATCGAATATCGATAATTCTTTCATCAACTTATATTTGTATATAAAAAAATAAATATTAAAGTATCAAATTGAATACAAATATAATTTGGTAAAAGAGTTATCTGTATTTGTTGATACAAAAATTTATAATATGACTTGTCGACAGAGATGCTGACATGACCTAGATTTATGAAATATAGGCCAAGAGATATACCCGTCATGAGTAACTAGAAGTACATGCTACAATTGAGGGTCAAGTGAAGTCATGAGCGCATGAATTGCGAAAGAGTTCCTAACATCAAAGGATTATAGTTGAGTGGGACTGAAATCAAGGAAGGCATGGAACAAACAGGAGTTGACACATGTAGTTGCAAAAGGAAGAGAAAGTGGCCAACAAAAACCTAAGACTTCAGAGAACTGTAGACACCCCATTTTTGACCGTCCTCAAGACTTGGACGTCACCATTTGAACACTTGGTGATCATCTATGTTTGTGTTCGTCTTGAATTCTCGGGGGTTTCGGTTGCGCACCTTGCCTCAAGACCTCTCGACTTTTGTCTTTGCTTCTGAGGGCAGGGAATGGCTTGATTGGACATCCCCACACCTCACCGGCCATGGCTTGAGGCCATCGGCCCTGCTTTCTTGCCACCGGCCATTAGTGATGGCCGGTCGGCACTATTGGTGGTCGGTCGGCACCTTTTGTGGCCGGTTGGCACCTTTGGTGGCCGGTCAGCATATTTTGTGGTCGGCCGGCCATTTTTTTTTGGTCGATCAGCCACTTCTTCTGGCCGAGCCCTTTTCTTAAGGGAGCTTGACCCTTTTGAACCCCCTGTTTTAGCTTCTTGAGGAAGCTTGAACCTTTTGAACCCCCTTGGTTTAGCTTCTCCAAGAAGCTTGAACCTTTTGAACCCTTGGTTCTAGCTTGAACCATTTGAACCTTTGCTCTAGCTTCTCCAAGAAGCTTGAACCTTTTTAGCTTCTCCAAGAAGCTTGCACCTTGTTAGCTTCTCTTAGAAGCTTGGCACCTTGCCTTGTCTATATAAGGAGAGCTTCTCCTTCTATTTGAGGGGTTAGAAAATCTGATATAAGATATATATATATCACTCTCTCTCTATATTTCCCTCTCTCTCTCTACATTTGTGTGGATTAGAGGGTGCAAAAGGGTCTAGTTCTTGGCCATTTGAACTACACCTCCTAGCACAACACCTCCATCATCAACCTAAGGAGCTTGGAGACCATTTTCAGAGGCTAAGGGACTGTTTTTTTTGGACCAAGAGGTTGCCGTTCCCTTTTGGCTACAAAGGTAACTCCTTTTCCCTCTTTATTTTCCGTTTTTGCACACACTTTTAGCCTATCTTTCTTGCTGATTTGAGCTTTGTGTATAACATAAAAAAGTTCTGTTTTTTTGTGTTTAAGATACTTCATTAAGGTCACTTTTATGTTTGGGGTCGTTTACCCCCTCTTAGGCCTTGTTTGGCCCCATTTTGTGCTATTTTTGGTGAACTCCAGGACCACCTTGTTTGGGCCTCCTCACCACTAAAATCTTGAGGGATTTCAGTGGTGAGGATGGTGGTTTAAGGTCCTAAGAAGGAGAGGGCCACCCCCTCTCCTTGTTGTCTTCAATATATTCCATTTTAGCCTCATATGTGAGCACTATTCTTGAGTTCATGTTGGCCATGTCTTAAGTGTTATTTGTGCTTATTTTTCCATGATATAACACTGTTTTTAATTGGTTTAGACACACCATGCATGCTTAGCATACTTGTCTTGTAATGCCATGAAATTGCCTTAACATGTATCTAGCATTTGGACCACCATGCTCGCATATTTTGGCTTAGCTTTGTGAAGTTTTTGGTCATGTTTTAACATGCTTAAGGTCTGTCTTGGGTCTTTGGAGTCATGCTTTCCATGTTTTGTATAGCTTCTTTGCATTCTAGCCTACTAGCCTTGGGTATGTGGATCACTAGCATGCTTTACTTGGCCTATTCTCATGATTTGGCATCATTGGAAATCATACTTCAGTCCATGTTCCATGCTTGCATACTTGCATTTTCCATCCCTTTCATGTTTTGAAGAGTTGATGGCTTATGCTCCATGTTTAGGCTCTTGTGCATGCATGCTTGTGTGTGTGTTTTCATGCCTTTGTTGCATCGTTTTGGCCGCTGTTTTGGACCTAGTAGAGAGCTGTCCAAATTAGTTTAAGACCATCCCTTTGGCATATTGTTGCATGCTATACATGTTTGTATGTTTAGGTACTTAGCCTATTAACATGTTGCATGTTTAAGTGTCATCGCATTTGGCATGCTTCTTGTGTTAAGTTGCTTTGCATATTTACATGTGTTATGCCTTTCATGTTATTGCATGTGTGTCATTAACATTGATGTTATATGCCTTGCATGCTTGCTTGTTTAGTTCATGTGCCTATTGTACATGGTTTTGTTGTTTGCATGATCATGTTGCACACTTAGCTCACATGCCTAGGTTGCATTACATTGGCATGCATGCTTTGCCTCTTGAATTGAGTATGATAGAGGTTGAGCTCATTGTTTGTTTATGTGCATTTCATTCTACATTGAAAATGCATACTTGGTCTCTTGGGCCATCACGTATTGAAATGCGCGATTGGTGGTCCGAGAATCGAGCACCATATCCCTTTGAGTCATAAATATGATAAGGGATGTGGTGGTGCATACATTTGCTTGAAATGCATTGCCATGCCTTGTTTTGCCCTCTGCTGCTGTCAAAACAGGTTCTCAGAGAAGCTTTGGCGGCGGCCATCTATCGCCGACGGCTATCCATTGTTGGCCGATGGCTTTACAAATGGTCGATGACCATCCGGAAATGGCCGGTGGTGTTCTGTCTTAGCCGGTGATGTTCCATAGTGTTCATAGAGTGCTCCCTGGGACTTGTGCAATTTTCAGAGGAGCAGAGCAGGGAAAACAGAGGCAAACTTGTGCATGGCATTGGATTTCCGAGCAAATCTGAGCACGCGCGCATTGGACCCTCTTCCTGAGGCCTTTACTGCTTTCTTAGCTTAGTTAATTTGCTTAATTAATTAGGTGGTCTGTAATAATTAATTAGCTTGTAAGTTAATTAATTTGTATTATTCTTTTGGTCCCTCTGAGCGAGGGCGAATTTGTAATAAGTGTGGGTGCGTGTGTGCATGTCTTCCAATCCCCACTTCTTTCTCCCTTTTACTTACCTGCTTTCGATGGTTAGTATTAGGGCATATTTAATTTAGCATACCTTATGCTATGCATGTGTGCATCCATACATTTGTCTTACATACACCGGGCTCGGCGCATCATGCAAACTGCATTGTATTTCAAATCTAACTTGAATACGTGTTAGTTGTTGCATTTCACATGCCATCCATAGACTAGCCGAGCCTATTCTAGCTGCATCCCGCATGTGTTGCATTAGCCATCTTAACATGAACTAGGATCATGCATATGATTACTAACTAGTTTCTGTTTTGGCTTGGAGTACTAGGTAAGCTTTTATGCTTTAGCATACCGCATGCGTGTGAGTGTTGACATAATAGCATGATTACCATGAGGCTAGCTGCTTATGTGATATAACTGCCTGATTGCCTGTGGGTGAAGGTTGGGTTACTTAAATTGGAACAATGCATTGAATGCGAGTTTTAAGCCCACCTGAGGGTGGCAGAATCTGCATTTTTAGCCTACTTGCGAGTAGCAAACCATTTTCAAAACAAACATGAAATGTTTTGTTCCAATTTAGGTGATTTGGTCTATACTTGTTTGCTGCGCGCATAACATAGTAATTCTAGGCTAATAACCGGAATAAGAGCACATAATGTTTTCAAAACAAGATATCATGGTTAGTAGAGGCCGATCTTCGGATCGGGCGAGAGGGGGTGCTCATAGCTGACCTTCCGTAATCGTACCCTAGTTCCCGAGCCGAGGCAACTTTGGTGATGACGGACACGTGGCCTTTGGCACCGAGTCAGGGTTTCCTAAATTCCCCCATAAAAAAATATTTAGGTGGCGACTTTGTATCCGGTAAAGCAGTCCATGTTTGGCACTTCTTTCAAAATCTGTTTTCTCAAAACGATTTGCCGGATTTGGACTCTTTGGTTCAGATTAAGAACAGTAACTAAGACGAGTCTGAACTGTAGCATCGAGGTCCCTCGCGGACTTGTTACAAGAACATATAATGATTCTAGTTTAGACCTGACCCATTTATTGTTTTGAATCCAGGATTCCTT
This sequence comes from Camellia lanceoleosa, assembly GCA_025200525.1. Classification (NCBI taxonomy): domain Eukaryota; kingdom Viridiplantae; phylum Streptophyta; class Magnoliopsida; order Ericales; family Theaceae; genus Camellia; species Camellia lanceoleosa. The sequence goes on along the minus strand of CM045770.1, from coordinate 128,792,714 downwards.
GTCTTATTTTATTGTTCATATCCTTGTTCATCTTATTTCTTGTTGAATTGGGTTTTTTGAGTATTGTTGTTGCGTTTAAAATAGGTTAGGAGTTTGTTTTTCAAGGAGTCTTTGCCCAAATTTTGGTTAGTTCACTCGAGCGGTCATTTGGTTACTTGAGCGGTCTTTGAGAATTTCTAGTATATTTGCAGGTTTGCAAAAGTACTGGGAGGGTAGTGTTTTTCACTCGAGCGGTGTTTCTTGCGCTTAAGCAATCTTTGGGAACTCTCAATACTTTTGTAGGCCTGCAAAAATACTGGGAGGTGGTGTTCTTCGCTCGAGCAGTCACTTTGTTCACTCAAGTGGTCTCACTTGTTGGGTCTGGTCGCTCGAGCGACCATTCCTACACTCGAACAGTATGCGCGTATATCAGTTTGTAGCAGTCACATTTTGAGTCACTTTTGCATATCTCTCTCTCTCTCTCTAAAACATTTCAAAATACTAAATCTAGACCTTCTCTCTCTAAAATGCATCTTTAACCTCCAAATGTTCTTAATCTATTGATCTCTACATCCTAGTCCCGTTGATAAAAAGGTAAAGCTCACCTAGAGCTTCATTTTAATCAGAACAAAGTTGGTTTTCGGCTTCTTCGAGGTTTCTTCACTCTCTCTCTCTCCTTCTAGCTTCGAGGTAGGGATTTCTCCACACTTTTGTATGGTTTTCAACTTAGTTATTTGATTTTCTACGTGATGTTGTGATTTAAGGATTTTTGAACAAAATCTAGGGTTTTGGTTTAAAAATCAAAAGATAGGTTTTCAAAATGGGTTCTTGAATATGATTGTGGGTTTGTAAATATAGTTGAGTTGTGATAAAATAGTGGATTTTATCCTTGGAATTGATTTACAAAGAAAAGTGGATTTTGCCCTAAAGTGTGAATATTTTATTTTGTAAAAAGAAAATGGAAATGATGTTGGGTTTTATGGAATTAGAATGATGATGATGATGACAACGATAGTGGACTTGGATATGCATTATCACTCTCATCTTGAAAATTTTGAAAGTTTATCTTTATTGAAAATTATCTTTTGTTTAGAGATATTTGTTTTGGGCTATCGGTGGAGGATAGTTATAATTGTTGTAGAAATTGCATGAGAATTAGGAGAATTGAAACTAATTTTTCATCCATTTGCATTGAGCATTGTTGCATACTTGACACATTGAAAATGTATATTGTTTTGAGAAAAAATGGATGAATACCTTAGTGAATCTGGGTAGGAGATGTGGTTATGGTATTATTGTTGGCCTGTGTGTCCTTGGTGAAAGTCTAGAAATCTGCATGGTTAGGTGTCAAGCCTTCTGGTTAGTACCAGTAAAAATGGCAATTGGTAGTTGTAATAACCCCGATCCATGATCAACTGCTAAGCCATGATTAAGTTTGCTTAATAAGTAATTAAGAAGAAATCCTGAGTTAATTATGTATGCATTGCATTATTTGTATTTATATCTGTCTATCGTAGGAATATTTGTTCATGTTTCTGTTTTGTTCTGAGAATAGAAGGCCTTATCGGCATGCAAATATGAAATTGACTTGATTTATGTGTTATGTGAGAGTTTTAGCATTTTATGGTAGGTTTAATTAAAATTCGATTCGAAATGATTAAATTAAAATAATTAATGTCAATTAATTAACCAACTCTTAATTAAGCCTATATAAGGCTAATATGACCCCACTAGTTCATTTTGCACCCTCATTTCCTCATCTTCAAGCTCCAAAATGTGTAAGAGAGAGAGAAGATGAGAGAAATTGGGTTCAAAAGCTAGAGAAAATGGGGATTGCTAGGAATTGTTGGAGAATTGAAGAACATTTAGAAGTTTAAGCCTCTACACTTGTGAATTCAAGATTTAAGTTAAGAAATCAAGCCTTTGGTCTTACTTTTGAGTTGATGAGTTTATGAATATAAGAGGTTTAAGTGTTTAACATGAGAATTGAGCTTAAGAGCTAGAAATGAAGGAAATTGCATTAAATCATGCATATATGCATATATCATAGTATTTTGAGTTTGAATTTCAAACAAATCCCCTATGCATGTGTCTATCCTCACTTTGTTTTGAAAATTCATCACATTTCTTACCATTTGACCTTAATTGATCATGTTTCGAAAAGTTCAAGTTCATAACAAGTCATAGATGCCACGTTCATATTATATTCTTAAAGTTTGAGTTTGAATTTGTACAATTGGCAAGCTTTCGAGCCTTAATTTTGCAAAATGATTTTGAATTCTCGATGTTTTACAAGTTTCCAAGTGTTTTCTTAAGTTTTGGGCCCAAGAGAATGTGTTTTGTTGGTTTGAAAATGAATTTTGAAGCTTGAAAGCAAATCTGGAAATTCTAGATTCTCCCCCTCCACTCGAGCGACAGATCCTGCGCTCGAGCAACCACCTTTATTTTCGCACTTCTGCTCAGGCGGCCAAAAGTTGGCTTGAGCGTAAAATGCATACTCCAAGAAGTTTAACATTTTTGCAGACCGCTCGAGCGACGAGAGTTGCGCTCGAGCGAAGACCTTAGTCTCATACTCCAGCGACCATCGAACAACCATCGAGTGGAAAATTCACACAACTAGTACTTTTGTAGAGTTTACAGAACGCTCGAGCGACAGAAGTTGCACTCGAGCGTGACCCCTATTTTTAGCAAGTTTTGTTAAGTGTTTTCAAGTGCATTTTAGCATCCTCATTGCATCCTAGGCATTCCTAGGCCAAGATTAAGACGTAATAATGAGGATAATAAGTAGAAACACACCACCAAGATAAGAAAGAACTGAGTTAATGATTCCGGGTGTGTAATTCAAAGGCGTATTCATTCTCAGATTCAGATAGGTTACGCCGCAAGTTATCTAATTTGTCTGCTCTATCTGTTTGCTTTAGAGCTATCTGTGAATAATAACTTAGTAAAGTTATGTTCAACTTTATTTATTTTTTGTATGTGGAATAAGATTTGTTTTTATGAAATGTTATGCTCTGTACAATGAATGATTGTCCAGTTTCTGACAAGTTATCTATTCTCGGTCCAGAGGTTCTTTCATAAAACTGATAAGTTATCTGTTCCCAGTCTAAAGGTTCCTTTATAGAACTGACAAGTTATCTGTTCCCAGCTCGGAGGTTCCTTTATGGAACTGACAAGTTATCTGTTCCCGGCCTGGAGGTTCCTTATGGAACTGACAAGTATAATCCTTAATATTTAATCTGTGAGCGCTAATGGATGTACTATGTAAGATTAAACGTGAACTTTGATTTTTGTATATGATTCGAACAAAAATATGTATGTAAATCTGTTTTGATTTCCCGAATCTTATACGGGATGTCATTCATTTAAACATTTTACTCTGTTATTATTCACTGGGCTTTCGTTCACTATTTATATTATGTATATAGGTGAGCAGACGCGTGACTAGGCCTAAGCTGTTGCCTGGAGAGTTTTGAGTCAGCTAGCTATAATACCTCCTGAGGAGGTTCCTGTTTTATCAAAGTCAAGCTTGTGAACCGTGTTAAAGACATCTATTTTGTTTTGTTTTGTTGTCCGTACACTAGGCTATGTCCCTTTTTGGTTGTATCTGCATATTGCCATAAGCCTTATGTAATGTTGACGTCATGTGTGTATGTATATAAGTTTTAAATTTTCTATCACATGTATGTCTACACAGCTCCTTGGACTATGTATGTTTTATATATCTACTTCTGCTAGCCCCAATTTATATGTTCATCTGTACAGAGGCCTTTGGTAATCCAAGGATTACTAGCCAGTTACGACGCTAAACCTATAGGGGCGGGTTTAGGTTGTGACAATAGCGCTTGTATAGCCTACTTACTGACACGTACCTAGAGATTCTCAATGTTGTATCCACTGCCTTGTTTTCTATTGTAAAGGAAATGATTTCATGAATTGTGAGATAACTTGGCATTATACAGTTTTGGAAAGAGATATAAAATGTTTTGACACAAGTATTGCATATGCATCTACCTTAGGACTTTGTTAAGATTCATATACTGTGTTAGAGTATCTTTACTGGGCTTTGGCTCACCTTATGTGGAAAACCATTTTCAAGTGTTGGTGATATGCCTCCGCTAAGGCCGTAACTTGGGAGGACTTGGAGCCAAGAGCTTCCTTTTTGCGTTATTGTCGTAATTATTTTTGTACAAACTTAGGGCTTAAACTGTATTGAGTTAAAACTCACTTTTGTTGTAACCAAGTATCGTCTTGGAAAGTTGTAGCCATTAGGGCATTTATATACCTATTTAACTTTTATTTAATATCTTTAACTTGTGGCACATGCTATAGATTCAGGGTTAGGACTTATGAATTTATAACTGCAATTTTGAATAGCCATAGCAGTTAGCCATTGTTAGAAGTAGTTCAAGCTATAGCTTCTTTCTGTCAATTGGTGTTTGTCAAGTGTCTTTGTTCTTGTTCTTGCTATTATCACAAGTGACAATTTCATTTGTATAATATCAGTTTTGTTTGGTTTCTTTGCAATCTCTTTTGTTCAATACCTCCAAAGAAGTCTTTAAACCAGTTAAGGTATAGAATTCAACCATAAAAACCTTACTGTTACTCTGTTTTGTGAGTTTTTTGTTTATCTGTCGATTGGCTTCTGTCGATCTATGATGACCGAGTACGTAACCCGTCTCGTTCTTCTTTGATTTGTGTTAGGATTACTCTTGTTAGAGTGTTGGGTTTAACTTGAGGCCTTGTCAACTGTTTGGGTTTCTCATTTTTGAAAACTTTTCTCAAAATTCTCATTCTTATTTATTTCAGTGTTGAGTTTTATATGTTTCGAGAGGCATGAAGTTGGATCAAAGAGATCTCAGTTCAACTGGTAAAATTTCTAGTTGGGAGGCAAAGCCGTACGTGAGGGGGCTTGGGTCGCACGTGCGGAAAAGGGGCCACACATACGGGAAGTGAGGCCGCACGTGCGGAAAGCAGGGGTTTCCAAGATGCAACACTAAAATAACTGCACATGAAATTGTAGGTGCGAGGAAGAAGGGTCGCACGTGCGGGGGTGAAGGCCGCACGTAGGGGGAAAGGTGCGCACATGTGGGAGAAAGCTGAGTTTGAAATTTTTGCTTTTTCTTCACTTTGGGATGAGTGTATCTCACTTTGTGTATATCTCTCTGTGTGTAAAAACTCGTTTCTCTTCATTCTCCCTACATTCACCTACACCAAATTAGACCAAATATTTAATTTCTTCAAATCCATTAGAGTTTTGATCATAGCTCCTTCATCAAAATTGGAAAACTCTTTGAGGGCTACATTTTGTGCGGTGGAGATCGAGTTTCGGCACTGTTGATTTTAGGGCATCTCTCTCTGTTTCCTTCTAGAACTTGAGGTAGGGATTTTCTTGGAGTTATATATACATTTTTGCAAGATTATGTTGATTTTGGAACTTTTCTTTAGTGGTATAGAGATTTGATTTTTGGCTCAAGTGTGTTGATGATTTTAAAAGTGGGTTTACACATTGTTTTCAAAAATTTCTTGAGAGCTTGAACTACATTGTGAGGAAAGATGCTTTGGGGAGATTCTTTCAAAAAGATGAGGAAATGTCTAGTTTTGGTGAAAACCTAGAAATTTGAGATTTTTGGAAGAGATGTTGAGAATTCATGGGTGTTTACCTATTATAGTGTTAAAATGAATAAATGATTGAAAATCTCATATTATTGTATATAATGAGAAACTCCATGGAATATGAAAAATAATTTGTTTTGAAGTGTTAGGGAAAATATGTGATTCCCCACAAGCAAATCAATCAATGGGAATAAAAACTAATGCGGAAAAAAATTAAATCAAAAGCAACACAAGAATTTTTACGTAGTTCCTTCAATGTGAGGTACATCCACGGGATCGAAATTTGATTCCACTATCAACCAAAGAGTTTCCAAACGATTACAAACGAGACACGAATGGTCTCGCAAAACCACCCTTAGGTGAATTCCAAATAATCACAAATAAACAAGAGGAAAGATCTCACCAAATAGATGAACAAAATCTTCGAAATAGAATTGAAGAAGACCCAAAATGATAAACTAAACTATGCTTCGAAAGAACGGACAACAGCAGTATCAACTAATCAAGCAATAGCATTGCCCAAACACCAATTGAAGATCACACAACAAGCTTATTCAATTAACCCACCGAATTGACTTTTTGACCTACCACTGTTGCTCCTCCACAGGCAAAAGCCACCAAATTTTGTACGTATAGTAGCCACGCCTCTATCTTCCACGAAAACAAGGCCACATATATATATATATATATATAGTAAACTTATGGGCTTTTTTTATCAAACCTTAGTTGTAACCAAATTGAATTGGGTCTCTAAAAAATTAGATGTAATATATTAAAATATATTATACCCAAACCAAACCAAACCAAATCAAAATTCTTTTTCCAAAACCAATTGGGTCTCATACTCCACTAAGGAGATATACCCCAACATGAAGTTCATTGTTCAAAAATGTGGGCATAGTCATGAAATGACTAAATTGTTGAGAATGCATGGAATGTAGAAATGTGCTACTCTTTTGATAGATATAAATGAACATATATTTATCTTGTGAAATTGCATTGAAAAGAGAAATGTGAATTTTGATCACAATGGAAAATTTGTGTGGAAGAATTGAAAATCGAAGAATATTATATCGCATTGATATATGTTGCATTGGCATTTTAATTCAGTTGGTTATTACAAATTTTGAATTCGGATTTGAAAACTTTTGCATTGAGAAATGAAATATTTGTGAAACAAGATCTCATTGATTTGTTTTCGGGGTAAATACGTTGGTAAGTTTAGTAGGGGGTGTAAATGAAATTGATTAAGTTGGCCTGAGTGTCCAGGGTGAAAGACTGAAAACATGCACAGAGGAGGTACCACGTGCCTTCCGGTTAGCTACTGGCAAAGTGCGGATTTGGTAGTGCTAGTTATGCCTACACCAACCTAGGGATTACCTGAGTCGTATTTACCGCCTCTTGAACTTGATTTAAAATTATTGAATTGTCGAAATTTCAAGATTTCATTGTGTATGATTGTGACACCCGAATTTGTAAATTTAATTCAATACTACAATAAATAGAATTCTTTATTAGTAATAAAAAATAAAAATAATAATAATTAATGTTATGGTTGTAGGTGATAACATGTAATCTAATTAGATTATTAAAACCTTGGGCCTAATGCGAATTAAATCAAAGGTTTTAAAAAAAAATGGTGGTTTATCACCATTCTAATATATAGGATGGTGACTAAGTAAGTACCAACTTAGGCCACGTAATAAGGAAAAGAGAATGCCACCTGTTGCACAGGTGGCCAACTTAAAACAACCCACTTGGTATGAACCCATGCAAACATGCCTATAAATAGTGACATACTCATGTAGTAAACTTTAGAAGTAAGAACAAAGAATTGGAAACCATTTGTAGTGAAGTAAGTTCGAAGAGAATGTAGCTGGGAATTGTAGTAGGAAAATAAAGGCCAAGGATCAATCTTAAGGTGAGTTATATTATACCTGGAGTTACCACAATTTATTTTATATAATTTATGTTTTATGATTACGTCAATGTTTCAATTACGTAAATTATTTTCTGAACTCTAATTACTTAAATTGAAACCCATGGATATGTCTGTTTAACCTTTAATAATTATTTGACGATGATTTTGTAAACAATTATTTTCTGTAAGTACCACCACGGGAGTCCCATGCCTTGGGGGACTTACATAACCATTGCCCCTGTTTGACCACTTTGTGGTCGTCTGTTTGTCATGGATCCATTGACCCCTGTTCTGATTGTCACTTCAGCGACCCCTGTTCTATACCGTGGTTATAGTTATTTACGTAATTTTTGTATTTTAGTTTCTACCATTTAAATAATTTATTTATGCAACTTAAATTAATGTTTTAGCTTAAATAACTATCCATGACTATTTTGTGCCCTTATACTCACAGTATAATATTTCTCACTCTACCATGTGCTTATAGCTGTTACCCCTTTCAGATGACGAGACTTAGCAGGATCAAGATGGGGGATAAACCGCAATGTTTTTTTTTTTTTTTTTTTGTACTGTCTACATTTCTAATTGGACACCTGGAATAAAATAAAATCCCAAATGACTATGTTTGTTTCCTTTTAATAAACATTCGGTACTCAATTATTTTATTTTAATTTATTTAATTTATCCGCTTGCGCTACGACTACAAAATTATTTGAATTATTTTATTTTTATCTTGTTGCGACGCTGAGCCTTTGGGTACAGGGTTTGGGTCGTGACAAAAGTGGTATCAGAGCTTTTACAAAAAAAAAAAAAAAAAAAAAAAAAAAAAAAAAAAACCCAAACCCTAAGTGTCTATTAATAAATATATATATATTGTTATAAAATAAATAAATAATAAATAAAATATTATGTCCAACATGATTTAAATAAATACTGGGTAGGCTAAGTTTTCCTGTGTTGTAGGACATGGCACACCAGGAAGCATTGATTTGGTTCGAGCCCTATGGAGCGCATCTGGCCCCTAACTTATTGCAGGGATGGGGGGACTCAAAAAACACTATCGGATAAACCCACTCCGACCTTGACCAACTCATGGAGAGGCGAGTATATTTGCAGGCCAACCCTAATGAGAACTACCTATTTTGGAGACTTAGCTGGGCTAGCACCTGAGAGAGATACATTGGGCCGACACACGTCGTCGGAATGGTACATCCACATTTCTTAGTAGCTCCCTTACCCCCAGGCTTTGCCTAGAGGAGAGGGAATATATACCCTAGCAGCCACATTCGCACTATTATACCTCCTCCATAGCACATTGTCCACACCCCAACTGTGGACTACACTGACTCTACCACATACTTAGAGATGCCTGTACGGCTTACTAGGCGGCAGTTTTGGGGATATGACCACGGTGTACCGGTCTACATGGTCTAGGTAGTTTGGTGCTATTTTGGGATTGAGCTCGGTAGATGGGAGTTTGAGTCCCTCGTACAACAGGAGTTCCAATGGCTGTTCCACGGCCCAGTCTTCTAGAGCCAGTTTTCGTGGGGGCTCAGTGACTTATTCTAGAAACATGAGCGAGAAATGTCGCTAATCTTTTTTTTTTGTTTTTTGTTTTTTTGGAGCTGACAATGACTAGTCTAATCCTTATATTTTTGTATCAATAGGATTAGACATTAACTCTTGACGACTGGATTAATGCCTTATGTATAGTAACAATGATGTATATATGATGTTTTATATGGTATTAATGAGGTAATATTAATGTGATAATAAAACTAATAAAACTAATACGTTATATATGACGTTGTATCAAAGTTGTATAAATGTGATGCCACGCTTATGTCATTTTACCTTGTAGTAATGGCTAATGATGGAAATGGAACCAGATCATCGATTAGCGGTACTGACCCAATAGAGCAAATCATGGAAAGAGCAGTTACCATTAATAACGGACTGCCTGAACAACGAGAAGAGCCAACTACTATAAAACAGTTTCAGGACTTGAAACCTACCATATTCACTGGCAGTACAAACCCACTAGTGGCAGAAGCTTGGGTTAGAGATATGGAGAAAATTTTACGTGCACTACCTTACACAGAAAGACAGAAAGTGACTTTTCCCACATTCGCATTCAAGGATGATTCACAAGAATGGTGGCTTCTTACCCTGGAGAAAGAAGATATTGTAACTTGGGCAAGATTCTTGGATGTATTCTATGAAAAATACTTTCCAAATTCACTACGAGAACAAAAGGCGTCAGAATTCATATATCTAAGGCAAGGAACCATGACAGTAGCTAAATACGAGAGCAAGTTTACGCAACTGGCTCGATTTGCGACATACGTCATCCCTACCGAAGCTCGAAAAACCAGGAAATTTGAAGCAGGGTTGGATGCTGAAATCAAGGACAGGCTGGAGGTTTTGAAACTACGAACCTATGCGGCGGTGGTAGATAGAGCATACATTATGGAAAAAGGGGATTATAGCCTTCCGCTCCGGGAAACCAAGCCAAATGAAGCGATTTTGGGAAAGAGATAACAGAAGACCCGGTGTCGCGCCTTTCAAAAGGGTAAATACGGGCACAACCAATTCAACCAGTTAGAGCAATCAAAGTCCTAAAAATCCCAGAGGTGGCACCATTCCAACCTACTCTACTTGTAGAAGGACTCATTGGGGACAATGTTGTCGAGACACGGGAGCATGCTTTAGATGTGGCCAAGTTGGCCACTTGTTGAGAGATTGTCCAAAGCTTGCTGGCCTTACGGCCCCTCTGAACCAGTCCGAAAACCCGTGGTACCTGGAGGAGTGAGGAAGGACTAACAACGCTAAGGAAGAGCCTTTGCCCTGGTGCCTGGAAACCCAGGAGCTACTGAGAATGTTGTGTCAGGTACATTTTCTGTTGGTGGTCACCTAGTCCATGTTCTCTTTGACTTTGGTTCAACTCATTCTTTTGTTACACCACAATTTGCTACCAAGTTGGCATCAATACACAAACCCTTAGGGTACATACTATCTGTGTCTTTTCCTTCTGAAAACTCCGCCCTTAGTGCTGTTGTGTACAAATCTTGTACTGTATCCTTAAAAGTTGAAACCTTACACGTAGACTTGATTCCCCTCTACATTAGTACCTTTGATGTGATCTTAGGAATGGATTGGTTAGCTGCCAACCATGCCTTTATTGATTGTGAAGCCAAAAAGGTTTTCCTCCGATCACCAAACCAACTCGAGCTTGTCTTTAATGGAACTGGAGTCTCTCCCCCTCCGTGTGTTATATCCTTTATGACAGCTCAACGGCTCCTAAGAAACGGTTGTTGTAGTTGTATCTGCTATGTAATCGATACTCAACAAGAGGCCCTCACACTTGATGTAATTCCTGGGGTTTGAGAGTTCTCGGATGTATTTCCTGAAGACCTACCTAGCAGCCCGGTTGATCGAGAAATTGAATTCACCCTTGAAACCCAACCTGGTACATAACTAATCTCAAAAGCCCCTTATCGCATGTCCATGACAGAATTAAAAAAGCTAAAGACTCAACTCCAGGAATTATTAGACAAAGGTTTCATTCGATCAAGTACCTCACCATGGGGAGCTCCAGTACTATTTGTAAAGAAAAAGGATGGCATGATGAGATTATGCATCGATTACCGAGAGCTAAACAAAGTCACCATAAAATATCGGTACCCTCTGCCATGAATTGACGACTTGTTCGATCAACTGCAAGGCGCTCAAGTATTCTCAAAAATTGACTTGCGTTCTGGCTACCATCAACTAAAAGTCAAAGCGGAAAGCATCGAAAAGACTGCATTCAGAACTCGTTACGGGCACTATGAGTTTCTCATCATGCCATTTGGCGTCACAAATGCTCCAACGGCCTTCATGGACCTCATGAATCGAGTGTTCAAACCTTATCGTGACGAGTTTGTCATTGTCTTCATTGGCGACATTCTCATATACTCCAAATCACCAGAAGATTATGAGTACCACTTGCGTAGAGTTCTATAGACACTACGCGATCACAAGCTTTATGCCAAGTTGAAAAAATAAGACTTTTGGATTGCTAGTGTACACTTCCTCGATCACGTCATTAACAAAGATGGCATCTCAGTTGACCCCCAAAAGATTGCAGCAATGGTGGATTGGCCACAACCTACTAACGTGTCCGAGATTTGAAGCTTCTTGGGTCAAGTCAGCTATTACCGACGCTTCGTTCAAAATTTCTCGAAGATAGCATCACCTTTGACCTAGCTAACTTAGAAGAACACACCCTTTGAATGGACCGACAAGCAAGAATGTTGCTTCCAAGAATTGAAAAACAGACTCGTGATGGCTCCTATACTAGTACTTCCCGCGGAAACAGAAGGGTTCGTAATTTATAGTGATGTCTCATACAATGGTTTGGGTTGCATTCTTATGCAAAATGGAAAGGTCATTGCATATGCCTCATGCCAACTAAAAACCCACGAGAAGAACTACCTGACCCACGATCTGGAATTAGCCGCAGTAATCTTTGTTCTCAAAATCTGGTGTCATTATCTCTAAGGAGTAACCTGCGAAATTTACACAGATCACAAGAGTCTCAAATACCTGTTTACATAGAAGAAACTGAATATTAGGCAACGACGATGCCTAGAATTTATGAAGGACTACGATATAGAAATCCATCACCACCCTGGCAAAGCTAACGTAGTAGCAGCTGCATTAAGTTGAAAGATGACCAAAAGTTTGGCATGTACCCTCGTTCCCTACAAGATCAATGGGCTGCTTGCCAACATAATCGTGGAACCTGAGTTGATTGAAGAAATCAGAGTCCGCCAATGTGAAGACAAAATTTTGAAAAAAAAGTACGAGGAGCAAAGAAGCACGCCCGATCCTGACTTTACAATGAGGAATGGGATGCTAAAATTTTAGAATTGAATTTGTGTACCCGACCTTCCAGAACTCAAGAAAAAAATATTGGTAGAAGCTCACAGCTCAAGGTTTACAATTCACCCTGGCAATACGAAGATGTATCACAATCTGAAGGAACACTTTTGGTGAACAGGAATGAAGAAAGACATAGCAAACCACGTCTCCAAATGCCTGTATTGTCAACGGGTTAAAACAGAACACCAAAGACTTGTAGGAATGTTGCAACCACTTTCTATTCCTTAATGGAAATGGGAGCACATTTTTATGGACTTCGTGGTCGGGCTATCGCAATCAGTCTCGAAGAATGATGCAATATGGGTTATCGTAGATCGATTGAAGAAGTCAGCGCATTTTCTACTAATCAGAGTCACGTACTCCCTTACTAAGTTCACCACTCTATACATTAAGGAAATCATTCGTTTGCATGGCACCCCAGTTTCAATTGTATCTGATAAAGACCCGCGCTTTGTATCTCATTTCTGGAACAAATTACAAGAAACTTTGGGAACCACTCTGAAGTTTAGCACGGCTTATCACCCACAAACTGATGGGCAATTTGAAAGAACAATCCAGACTTTAGAAGATGTGTTGTGTGTGTGTGTGTGCTTGACCTCAAAGGTAATTGGAATGATCACCTACCTTTGGTGGAGTTCGCCTATAATAATTGCTACCATGCAAGTATTGGAATGGCACCATACGAGGCATTATACGGAAGAAAATGTCGATCACCTCTGTGTTGGACAGAAGTCGGAGACAGGAAACTGTTAGGCCCCAAGATCGTGCAAATAACGAGTGATAAAATACAACTTATCTAGCAGCGAATTTGCACTGCCTAGAGCCACCAGAAAAGCTATGCAGATACACGGAGACGAGACTTAGAATTTCAAATAGGCGATCATGTGTTCTTAAGAATCTCACTAACGAGAGGGGTTATCTGATTTGGAAAATGAGGAAAGTTAAACCCACGTTACATCGGGCCATTTTAGATACTAGAAAGGATTGGTCCTGTGATATATCGCCTCGCTCTTCCACCCAAACTATCCAATGTCCACAATGTGTTTCACGTTTCGATGCTTCGCCGATATCTTTGGAATCCAGAGCATGTTGTTAATTATGAGAACTTGGAAGTTCAAGAAAACCTCTCTTATGAAGAACAACCAGTACAAATTCTTGATTACCGTAATCAGGTCCTTCGAAATAAAACTATACCTCTTGTAAAAGTCTTATGGAGAAACCATCGTGTCAAAGAAGCAACGTGGGAAACTGAAAGTCAAATGCAAGACAAATACCCATACCCCTTCGAAAACTAAGGTACGTCAAGTTTGGGGACAAACTTCTTTTAAGGAGAGGAGAAATGTGACACCTGAATTTGTAAATTTAATTCAATACTGCAATAAATAGAATTCTTTGTTAGTAATAAAAAATATAAAAAAACATAAATAAATAATAATAATAATTGATGTTATGATTGTAGGTGATAACATGTAATCTAATTAGATTATTAAAACCTTGGGCCTAATGCGAATTAAATCAAAGGTTAAAAAAAAAATGGTGGTTTATCACCATCCTAATATATAGGATTGTGACTACGTACTAACTTAGGCCACGTAATAAGGAAAAGAGAATGCCACCTGTTGCACAGGTGACCAACTTAAAACAACCCACTTGGTATGAACTCATGCAAACATGCCTATAAATAGTGACATACTCATGTAGTAAACTTCAGAAGTAAGAACAAAGAATTGGAAACCATTTGTAGTGAAGTAAGTTCGAAGAGAATGTAGCTGGGAATTGTAGTAGGAAAATAAAGGCCAAGGATCAATCTTAAGGTGAGTTATATTATACCTGGAGTTACCACAATTTATTTTTATATAATTTATGTTTTATGATTACGTCAATGTTTCAATTATGTAAATTATTTTCTGAACTCTAATTACTTAAATTAAAACCCATGGATATGTCTGTTTAACCTTTAATAATTATTTGACGATGATTTTGTAAGCAATTATTTTCTATGAGTACCACCACGGGAGTCCCATGCCTTGGGAGACTTACATAACCATTGCCCCTGTTTGACCACTTTGTGGTCGTCTGTTTGTCATGGATCCATTGACCCCTGTTCTGATTGTCACTCCAGTGACTCCTGTTCTGTACCATGGTTATAGTTATTTACGTAATTTTGTATTTTAGTTTCTACCATTTAAATAATTTATTTATGCAACTTAAATTAATGTTTTAGCTTAAATAACTATCCATGACTATTTTGTGCCCTTATACTCACAGTATAATATTTCTCACTTTACCATGTGCTTATAGCTGTTACCCCTTTCAGGTGACGAGACTTAGCAAGATCAAGATGGGGGATAAACCGTAATGTTTTTTTTTTTTTTTTTTTTTTTGTACTGTCTACATTTCTAATTGGACACCTGGAATAAAATAAAATCCCAAATGACTATGTTTGTTTCCTTTTAATAAACATTCGGTACTCAATTATTTTATTTTAATTTATTTAATTTATCCGCTTGCGCTACGACTACAAAATTATTTGAATTATTTTATTTTTATCTTGTTGCGACGCTGAGGGCATTTATTTACTTTGACTGGATGTTTTACATACTATAGATTCATGTACTAAAGTCGTTGAATGTATATTTGCATGTGGAACTATTTTGTAAATCTCTTATGATTATATACACAAGTGTTGGAGATTCACTTCGGTTTACTGTAAGGAGCGGTCATACTTTTATTGTGTATATTTTTGGGGCATTACACGATCAATCCCAAATCAAAAATTTACTAACATTCGATCAATTTAATGTTTTTGAAGATATGTTATACTTAATATTTAAAAAAAAAAAAATTGAACAGTTTGCATCATCAAATAAAACCTAACCACACAACAATTGTGCGTAATACTGTTTCCATCGAGGTAAGGAATATTTGATAGAGAGATTTCAAACCTTTTTAGAAATTTTTATATAAAGACTCTAGGGGTTTTACTATATACTTGTATTTGGGACGTGGTAATTGACCTAATGGTCTATATAACTATTCCTTAGACTAGTGAGAAAGTCAAAGGTTCAAAGTTCGAATCGATGGAGCAACAATGACTCTTCCATTATAATCTAACTTACAGACTCCCTAACATCCTATCGTATGAAAAAAAAATACTATATATTTAACCCTCGTTTGAGAAAATGAAGTTTTAGTCAAAACAATCAAAAGTTATTAAAATAATTAAATAATTAAAAAGTCAAAAAAAATTCTCTTTATTTTTTATACATTTTTTCGTAAAAAATTTAAAAATACTTTCAAACACTTTATGTGTTTACTTTATATTTTAGCTAAAAAAAGCTTAAAAAGTCATTTCCCAAACCAACCAAGTGGTTATTATTTTGATTATGATCAAAGAGTTCTTTGGTTATATGTCAAATGATGTTTAGTTATGACATTTTTATGTTGCTTATGATTTGTTATAACTCATTATAGTGTTTGTTATAACATATTGTGATTATTGTTTTAATTATGCCTCAAATGATATGTAGTTATAAGCCATTGCGCTTCTTTTTGTTTTAATTATGATTGAAAGTAATTTAATTATGAAATTTATGATATTTACACTATAAATTGTCATAACTTGAATATGGTTTACACACAAAAAACAAAGTGTGTATTGTAGAAGAATCATTTTATATTTCACATATTTATAAGCTCCAATAAAAATATCATTTACTTATTGACTAAAATTTAAAATCTCTAAAATATGAATATTAAAAGCTCGTTTGAAAAGTGGCTATTTTAGTTGTTTTTTAACTTTTTACGAAAAGACTTTTAAAAAAATAGAGAGAGTGATATGCTTGAATGTGTTGACTTTTTGGCTATTTTAGCCAAAAAGCGAACACCTCAAACAGGGCCTAAAGGGGTGTTTGAGGATTCTTTTTAGGGTAAATTACCAATAGATCCTACTTTTGGGACTTATTACCTTTTAAATCCTATTGATAAATTTATTAGTTTCTCTTAATTTTATGAATAAATTTACAGTGATAAATTTATCAATCAGGACCTATAGGTAAATAAGTATAGTTAATAGGATTGATTGGTAGTGCTCCTTATTTTTAGGGCATTCTGTCCAACAGTCCAAATTTGAATTTCTTTTGCCCAAAGGTCTAAGCGCAAAATTATTATGTTCATAAGGACATACTTTTGCATAACGACTTAGCTACCCTCATATATTTAAAACCATGCCTGTTCATTCTACCTCAAACCCAGCTCTGTCTCTCTTTCTATCTATTCAAAGCCTACTACTACAAACCCTTATATTTCACCATTATAAACCCACCAAACTCATTCATTCTCTACCTTACCACACTCTTTGTTGTCCCAACAACAGACCTAAAACCAGTCTACTCCGACACTTTCATTGGAGCCACCGTCGTATCCTTTCTTCAAACCCTCATTGTCTCTAAACCCTAGCTTTCTTCTCTTTTATCATTCTTCATCTCTACATCTTAACCCTTGCCCTAACTTCATCATTTCCAACCGTGTCCACCACTCTCATAGACTAGCTGCTAATGATCTCAGATGTGAAATCTAATAGAGAGAAGAGTAAGAATTTCAAATTTCTAGGAATTAGCTAGAATTTCATCTTCGATGAGATTCTAGCGAGTCTTAGTCAAATTCAGAGTTAGGATTAGGCTCACTCTCTCTTTCTCTCTCTCTCTCTCTCTCTCTCTCTCTCTCTGTGATATGGGAAATTTCCATTACCCAAACCCCAGCCCCAACTTCACTATCATTAACCGTGTCTATCGCCGCCATCGGCTTTCATCAGTTGCCATAAGAAAAAGGTCAGCTGTTGTCGTCTCAGTCTCTCTTTATGATCTCCGATCTTCAAATCTATTCAGATCAACGAAGTTTTTTTTGCTTTATTATTTTAGTGATGAAGAAGGTGGAAATGAATCTAACCTTCAACTCGCGAACACATGTACCTGAACCTTTGATCCTAGTCCTCTGGTCTTATATACATGTTATTCTACTCACCAGAGTGTATCCTGCTTGGATTTTGCACATTTTTTACTCGGAATGAAAATCTTTATTTTTGCCTCTCATAATTGCTCCCCAACTCTGACTTTTCCAAACCCAACTATAAAGAAAAGTTGGAGTTCATCTATCATGACCCAACCTCGATGCTTGGGACTGGATTCACAACTAGTTAATTTCTAAAGTTACCAAGGATTAATTTTATATTAAACAAATTAAATAATGCAACAGAATAAAATAAAAGGTGCATATAAATATCTAAATTATACATGGGAACTGTTATTTATGTAACATGATTTAGATAATAATTACAAATAAACACAAACAAAAACAAAAAGAAAAAAAAAGAAAAGAAAAGAAAAGAAAAACACGATATTCATTTCAAGTCTGGGTCTATTTAATGGGGTAAAACAATTCCTCCTTAATTTTCTTCACCTAAAAGGGGTTTAACAGTTATAAGCACATGGCAGAGTGAGGAATATGATACTACAAGCATAAGGGTATACAAATTACTATGGATAATTATTTAGGCTAAATAAAAGTTTGGTTCGAATAAATAAATCATTTTGACCAACAGAACATAATGCAAAAATTATATAAGCAAATAATCATAACTACGGTACGGAGCAGAACAGAAAGTCAATGGATTTATGGCAGACAGAGGGTCACAAAGTGACTAATCAGAGGGCTAATGGTTATTTAAGTCCCTCGATGCATGGGACCTCCGTGGTGGTACTTATAAAATAATTGTTCAAAAACACATTTAATAAACTGTTATATCCATGGGTTTCCATTTTTAAACAAATAGGGCTCATAAAATAAATAACATTGTTGAAATATTAATATAATTTATAAAGTATGATTTGCATAAAATAATTCATAAAACAATTTATGGTTACTCAAGGTATAATATAACTCATATGAATATTGATTCCTA
Organism: Camellia lanceoleosa; assembly: GCA_025200525.1. Classification (NCBI taxonomy): domain Eukaryota; kingdom Viridiplantae; phylum Streptophyta; class Magnoliopsida; order Ericales; family Theaceae; genus Camellia; species Camellia lanceoleosa. The sequence goes on along the minus strand of CM045770.1, from coordinate 128,774,313 downwards.
CTATTTCTTTCCTATTTTTCTTCGGTCTTTTCGAGGCCCCTCTCTTTGTTCCTCCTTTCGTCGATTTACTTTTTGCTTCACTAGCTTTCTACTTACTCTTGTTTTATACTTGAGCTTTTGATGGTGATTCATTCGCTTAACAATCATACCTAAGTGATGATTCATCCCCTATAAGTTATAACCTTCACAAGTGGCCTTTCCTAAAACCTCCAGCCATATTGCTTTCCTTTCCTTTTAATTCCTTCTTGGCCTAACTATTATAATAATTCCATAGTTGTTTTAATTTGGCCCCAAATAATATATTAATCACATTTTTGGTAAAATAAATGCTTCTTAATTCAAATTAGATTACATTTTAGCATATATAACTATGAAATTAAATATATTACTATTATTTTTTATATATATATATTATTGGTATTAACGCGGTGTTAAAATTAATTACCCATTTGGGATGTCACATTTCTTCCTGCCTAAATAGAAGTTTGTCCCCCAAAATTGTCGTATCTTGGTTTTATGTGGATATCAAGCCCACATTTGATTCTCAATTTCCCATATAGCTTCTTCAACACGATGATTTCGCCATAAAACTTTTACAAAAGATATAGTCTTGTTTCAGAGAATCTAATCAGGACGGTCGAGGATCTGTACCGGTTGCTCTTCATAAAAGAGATCGTTTTGAACTTCTAGGTCTTCATGATCAATGAAATTGTGGACTTGCCTTTTTCGTTCCCCCCTTTCGGAAGGGTTTGAAATGAAAGGCCTCACAGTTTGGACTCCTGCGTTTTTGAATCTAGTCTCACAAGTGCAATATGAAACTGATAAACACCAAAGAGTCCAAATCCGGCAAATCTTTTTGGAAAATCGATTTTAAATCAAATAATGCCAAAATTGGATTGCTTTGCCAGATTAAAGAGTCTCCACCTAAATATTTTATTTTCAGGAAAATTTAGGAAACCCTGACTCGTGCCAAAGGCCACGTGTCCGTCATCACCAAAGTTGCCTCGGCTCGGGAACTTGGGTACGAAGGGGGAAGGTCATGAATTGAGCACCCCCGCTCACCCGATCAAAGATCGCCCTCTACTAATCATGATATGTGATTTTATAAACATTATGTGTTCTTGTTCCGTTTATTAGACTAACACTACTATGTGACGCACACAAGCAAGTATAAACTACGTCGCAAGAATTGGAACAATCCGACTCATGTTTGTTTTCGAAAAGGGTTTGAATTTGCGACCTTAAGTGGGCTTAAAAGATGTGGATTTGCCACCAAACATAGTGGGCTTAAGATATGATTTGCCACTCAACAAAGTAGGCTTAAAACTTACATTCGTTGAATCGTTCCAATTCAAACAACATGCCTTCATCCAATGGCATTCATGCAGTTTAGCATTTAAGCATTTAGCCTCATGGCAAACATGCTAGTCATGGCAACACTCACACTCATGCAAGTATGCTAAAGCGTAAAACTCACCTAGTACTCCGAGCTAGGAAAATATGAGTTAGGAAATGATGCATATTTCCTAACTATGTTAAGTGTCTAATGTAACACATGCAATAATGCAACTAAATAGGCTCGGCTACCTAATCATGGTATTTGTAACACTTTGATAGCATGCTTTGAAACACGTATTCAAAGAAGTATTGAAATGACAATGCAGTTTGAATGATGCGCCGAACCTCGATGCATGCAAGACAAATGAATGGATGCAAACATGCGAGCATAAGGTATACTAATTGAAAATGTCCCTAATCTAACCATCAAAAGCGATTAAGTAAAAAAGAGAAAGACGTGGGGTTAAAAAACATACAAACACGCATAGATGCACACTTATTACAACATTACGCCCTCGCGAAGGAGGATCCGAATGAATAAGCTAACCAACTAGCTATGCTAATCAAACTAATCTAATTAAACTAATTTGACTAATTATTACAAATTAAACGAATAACTAGCTAAGCTAATTACTAATTATTACAACACTTTAATTAATTAGCAAACTAATTAATTACAACACGCATTCAAACTACATATTTAGACACTATGTAAGCTTTGAAATGTGAGGGAGGATCATGCACGCGCTCGGTTTCCACCCGAAAAGGCACTGTCTTGCTGTTGAATGCCTCTGTTTGCATATTTGGTCACCAAAGAAGCTGCCAATTTCCAGAACACCGCTGCTCCACCTCAAGAACACACTGTGCAAATTTCATTGGTGGCCGATAGGCCCCAATGGTGGCCGGTCAGCTACTGATGGTGGCCGGTTGGGCACTGATGGTATGAACTCTTCTTTTTTGTTGCAACAGAGAACAGACAAAGCAAAACAGTGTATTCTCACAGATTATGTGCACACTTTGCCTCTCCTTTTCATGGGGAGATCAAAGGAGGGACAAAATTTGGGTTTACAATCCATCAATCAAGCAATTTCATTGCATGATGGTTTGTAAAACCAATTGTGCAAGTCAATGAATGCAAAATGAAACCAAGGGACCATTACCCTATCATGCATGTTCAAGGGCAATGGAGACCAAAGAAAGTGGCACATTTCATCACTATTGAGTATGAAATATCCCATTTCCTTTGTGTTCGAACTAACGTCCGATTCGAACACATGCAATGCAACACAAAAGATGCTTATCTAGCTTCTTTTACTTGTCCAATTTTGTTTACTCATTTTAATTACAAAATCCATCCTTTAATCAATTTAGTCCATTAGTGGGAGTCCTCTAATGGAAAGATGGTTCAAACCACAAGGTGCTTTGGGTATGAAAGAGGCATTACACTGTTGGTAATGAATCCCCTAAGGGATTAAACCATTAGGTGCAACACCTCAATTTCACACTTTGGCAAACAAGTGGTTTAAAACCACTTTCAAAGCAAACAAAAGAGTAAAGAATTGAGGGAGATTGCAGAGATTTTAGATGCTAAAATGAAGTGCAAAACAATACTAAAACATGCTAGTAACTCAAAACAATGATGATTAAAGCATTAAAACATCAATCTAGTACAAGGACTTACACTACAACTATGCAATATAAGGCTTAAATGACCAAAACAACCAAAAACAGAACTGAAACATGTCAAAACAGAGGCAAAACACATGCTAGACTAGAGCTAAATTAAGCTAGAAAAACATGCTAACACATGAAGTTAACTAGGCATGCAATCAAGACACAAGGAGGGGAGGCTAACCCCTCTAATTTTGGACTTCAAAACAAGGTTTTTACCACTAAAAAATCTCTGAAAATCAGTGGTTAAAAGGTCCAAAAAAGTAGGTTTGAAAATGATGAAAAATGGTACAAAAGGCTTTACAAACAAAGGAGTAAGAAGGGTGGACCACCCCCTAACTCAAAGAGACCTCAAACCACCATTTTTTAAGTCACAAAAACAGAGTTTTTGACAGTTCAAAATCAGCCCAAAAATAGTTGAAATAGATGGCAAAACAAAGATACAAAGCAAGTATAAATAAGGAAAGTGCTATACCTTTGAAGCAAAGCACAAAATAGCCAATAATCCAAGCTCAAAACACCTTCTAGAGCTCAAACAAGACTCCAAGTAATCTCAGTCCAAAGGTGAGAGTATTTGGTTAAGGGTTGGTATGCAAAAGTTAAGGATTTGTGAACAAATGTGTGCAAAATAACAAGAGAGAGAGAGAGAGAGAGAGAGATATTTTTGCTCTAATTTTTCTAACCCTCAAAAATAGGGGAAGAACCCCCCTATTTATAGAAAAACACCCCTTGAGCTTAGATACATCTCACCATACACATATATGAAGATAAAGCTCAGTGTGCAACAGTTGGCACAACTGTCAATAAATATATGAAAAAAAGCACTAGTGGCCGATCGGCCACACCCATGGCCGACAGCCTTGGGTGGTGGCTGACAGGTCACTAAGAGGTTTAGACACCAAGTTTTGGTCCAAAACAAGGTATAGAAAGAATAAGGTTTAGAGGCTCAAAGACAAGGCGTTCCGCTGAGGACTTCAGGCGCTCAAAACGAACACAAACAAACACAATCATCGAGTGCACGAGCGATGATGTCTAAGTCTTGAGGACGGTCAAAAATGGGGTGTCTACAGACATGTTCTGAAGCTCGAAGATCGTCGAAGCATTGACACATGAAACACATTATGAACATTGGACAATTCTGATGGAAGGTTAAGACGGCATGCTACAGGGCCAATCCTTTCCAGTATTTCAAATGGCCCAATGTAATACGAGTTCAATTTTCCTCGTTTTCCAAATCAAATGACTCCCCTTATCGATGAGTGTAGACACCCCATTTTTGACCCACCTTAAGACTCAGATGTCGCCGATTGAGCGCTTGGTGATGTTGCATATCGCGCCCGTTTAGAGGTTTCAGAGTCTCGGCTGTGAGCCTTGCCTCCAGACTTCTGGATTCTTTCGTGCATTGCTCGGTTTGCGAACCAGGCTCTATTTTCTCTATTTTCTCTTCCCGAAGGGAGGGAGAGGTCTCGTAGATCATCTCACAGTGGCCGTAGGCTACGTTTCGTGGTCGTAGGCCATTTTGCCCGCTTGAGCCGGTTTCGGTTTTGAGCCGTCGGCCGTGTGCTCGGTTCGGGACCGCTTAACCGCCTCCGTTTGCTCGGTTTTGCATACACCTTATTTGCTCCTTTTGAGAAGCGTAGGCTCGAGAGACCAACCGTGGTTAACGCCACCTCCATGCTTAATGATCGTTTGGGCCCCTGCGTGTTTTGGCCTCCGAACCTTCGTTTTGCATCGGTTTGAGTTTTCTTTTGGCAGGGACCTCTTTTTCATTGTTAGGAAGGTCATAGAAGGGTGGGAGGCCAGCAATTGTTCTGAGGACCAGTTTTATTTCTTCATCGCCCTCCGTCGCCCGTTTTTCTCACTAGAAAGCCAATGTTAACCACCCTAAGGCCACTTTTTCTTGCCCTAAACCATATATTTGTGTTGCAGACACCTGGGAGGCCACCAATATGATATGGCCGGCCAATAATTGTGTTTGACCCTTTTGAACCTCTCTAAAAAATGGGCCTTTCTCTCTCCTGGTTCACTTTCTCCAGTTTTTGACCACATGGTTGTGTTGTGCACACATGGGAGGCCATCTTTTTGGCATGGCCGGCCACTAATGATTCTTGACCCTTTTGACCCTTGGCCGGCCGGCCATGGGGGAGGTCGGCCGACCACCTAAACCCTAGATAACTGGCCGGCCATGATCCTTGCACTGCTCCTTCCAAAGACCTCCTTTCCCCAAAATTCTCAGATCCGAGGGGAACTTTTGGGAGGGAAACTTAAATTTGAATCTCCCCCCCCTTTTTCTCCACTCTTGTGCCTATATAACCAGCCCCCCCAGCTCTTGTTTTGGGGTGACAAAAAACCCTTTGGAGCTCTTGCATATACACCCCCTCTCTCCCTCTCTTCCAACCTTCAAACCCTTGATTCTTACACCATTTCTACACCACCACATAGCACCACACCATCACCATCCTTTCCAACACTTGGAGCTATTTTTCAGAGCTTAGGAGCACCTTTTCTCAGGCCAAGAGTTGCTGGTTCATTGGTCTACAAGGGTGAGTCCCCATTCTCCCTCTTTTGTGCTTTATTTTGTTTTATATCTAAGCCATACTTTCTTACATTTTTGGGCTCCGACCCTAACTGAAAATAGCTTTATTTTGAGTTATTTTTCATGTTTGATTAAGGGTCCTTCCCTGTTTAAGGTCTCCAGCTAGCACTTGCTTCTTTACCTCTCTTGTATGTCTCTTTCTTGCATAGTATTTTAGGCCTATTTTTAAACTGTTTTGAGCTTGGTCATAAACTGAAAAGAGGCTTTTTTTGAGCCCTTCTTCAATATTGTTGAAGGGATCTTCACTGTTTGAGGCTTCCGTATGTCACTTGCCTCTTTATCTCTCTTTTGGCCTTATTTTTGCATGCCTTTTTATCTCCTTGTGCTTGTATTTTTAGGCTCTCGTCCGAACTGAAAATAGTCATATTTTGACCCACTCTTCATGTTTGATCAAGGGTATTTCACTTTTTGAGGCTTCCTTTTTGCTCTTTGTGTTAAAGCTCTCTTTTATGCCTTATTTTGTATAGTATTTTAAGCTTGCTTGTGCACTGTTTTGGGCTTGGTAATAAACTGTAAAAAATAATTTTTTGGGCCCCTCTTCAACATTGTTGAAGGGCCCTCCTCTGTTTGAGGCCAGCAACCATCACTTGCTTCTTTGTCCATCTTTTGGCCTTTTTCTTGCATAATGTTTTAGGCCTGCTTGTGTTTATTTTCGTGGTTTGATGTAAACTTTAAAGTGCTTCATTTTGAGCCCCTCTTGAACTTTTTTGAAGGGATCTTTGCAATTTATGGCCAGAAGCTGTTACTTGCTTCTTTATCTCTCTTTCGAGGCCATTTTTGCATGATAGCTTAGCCCTACTTGTGTTCACCTTTTGGCCTTGCTTAAAACTGGAAATATGCTTGTTTTGGGACTGTCTTGATTTTGTCTTCATACTTCATGTTCAAATAATGCATTCTTTGTATAACTATAAGTCATTCCATGCGCCTAGTTTCGAGTTTCGAGTCTCATTTCATGCATCGGGTTCCATGTTTCCATGATTCGGGGCTGTTTTGCATCATATTTCAGTGCTGAAATTTTCTTGTTTGCATATCATGTTCCATGCCTTACTATGCTTTGGTAGAGTGGCATTTGATGCCTTAGGTTCGGTTCTCGGTTTGCGTGCATGTGTGCACGCATTTCGAGTGTCTCATTTCCATCTAATGGCCTCTGATGTGAGTGTGGCTGAGGTCCACTCATATTAGTGTAAGCCCATTATGCATTGTGTATGCCATTTCATCCCATAGCATTGTGTATGCTAGGCTGTATGTTAGCGCATTGTGTATGCCATGTTACCTCGTGCATCATGTATGCCATTTCATAACATTGTGCATGTTAGGTTGTATCTTAGTTGCATTCATGCATGTCATGCATATTGCATTGTGTTTGGGATAGGAGTTAGCCCGAGCACGGGAAACGAGGGCGTTCAGACTCGAGTGACGGAACGTGTCTCAATTCCCCAGTCACCGACACTCCGGATTATCCATGATGGAGTTAGGTTTTGTTGAGTTTTCATGCGCATTCATTCCATATTGAGTTATGCAATTTGACTCCTCGGCCATCATGCATCGATATGCGTGATTGGTGGCATGAGGATCGAGGTATATATACATGTGTGAAAATACTTTGCCATGCCCCTCTGTTGCTCTCTGTTACAGCAAATCAAGAATCAGCAGCCTTCCGGAGCTTGGCACGCATTCCAAGAATAATTGCAAACAGAGGCTAATTGGGGCATCGCCATGGATTTCCGCGCAAGGCAACCCGGACATGCATCATTCATCATCCGGAGCAGAGTTGAGGCAGTCTCTGGCTTGCATGCCAATTTAATGCTTTCCTAGTTAAATTTGTTAATTAATTAGGGTTTTGTACATATTTGGACTGTATTATTTATTTGGACTGTACTATTCATTTGGGACTGTATATTATTTTATTCGGACCCTCTGCGCGAGGGCAATGTTGTAATAAGTGTGTGTGTGTGTGTGTGTGATGTATGTCTTCCAACCCCACGTCTTTCTTTCCTTTTATTTACCTGCTTATGATGGTTAGATTAGGGCATGTTTCAATTAGCATACAGTATGATAGCATGTTTGCATTCATTCATCTGTTTTGCATGCACCGGGCTCGGCGCATCATACTAACTGCATTTGTATTTCAATTCCAAATTGAATACTTGATAGCTGTTGCATCTCATATGCCATGTTTAGAATAGCCGAGCCTGCTATAGTTGCATTTTTGCATGTATTGCATTAGGCATTTTTGTATAGTTAGGATCATGCATGATTTCTAATCGGTTTCTGTTTTGGCTTGGAGTACTTGGTGAATTCTTATGCTTTAGCATCCTTGCATGCGTGTGAGTGACTGCCATGAATAGCATGCTTACCATGAGGCTAACTGCTTATGTGATATAACTGCTTGAATGCTTGTGGGTGAAGGTTGGGTTGTTTAGATTGGAACAAATCATCAACTGTTTGTTTTAAGCCCGCTAGATAGTGGCAAAAACATGTTTTCTAAGCCCACCCGAGGGTGGCAAGTCCACGTCTTAGCCTACCTGCGGGTAGCACCATCAAACCATTTTCAAACAAACAAACATGAAATGTTTTGTTCCAATTCAGGCGACCCAGTCTATACTTGTATGCTGTGTGCATCACATAGTAAATCTAGGCTAATAACCGGAATAAGAGCACACAAAGTTTTCAAAACTAGATATCATGGTTAGTAGAGGCCGATCTTTGATCGGGCGAGCGGGGGTGCTCACGAAGTGACCTTCCCCAATCGTACCCAAGTTCCCAAGCCGTGGCAACTTTGGTGATGACGAACACGTGGCCTTAGGCAATGAGTCAGGGTTTCCTAAATTTCCCAAAATAAAATATTTAGGTGGCGACTCTGTATCTGGCAAAGCAATCCATGTTTGGCACTTCTTTCAAAAATCTGTTTTCTCCAAACGATTTGCCAGATTTGGACTCTTTGGTTCAGATTAAGAACCGTAACACAAATCGAGTCCGAGCTGTAGCGAGGCTCCCCCCCCGGCGGGCTTGTTACAGTTTCTGGCGACTCTGCTGGGGATTTAGAGAACTTGACTCGAACTCATGATATCTGGTTTTGACTACACTTGTGTGTTTCTTTGCATTGCATTTGCATCGGTGAGCCTAGGACACCATGTTTGCCATCTGCTATTCCTGAACGGTTTGCCAGAGGCTTGTCTTGTCAAGGCATGACCGTAAGGCTGACCGGTTGTGGGCTCTGCCAGTATGGGAACACAAACCCCGGTTTTACCGGGGCACCCTTTTGGGTATTCGACCTAGTGCATATCGAAATCCGTGGTGACCATTCCAAACTAGGACAGGTTGCTTACCTAATATAGGTTGTTTGAGACCGCTGCGTGCGTAGTGAAACCCTAGCTCCTGACAAAATAGGACAGGGAAACCCTACCCCAACATAGGGGTGTTTTGGCTCTCACTTGCTTGTTATGTGCTTTAGAGTGCGTCTCTACAGGAATGCATGTATCAGTTTGCAAGTTTGGGCATCGAACTGGGCACCGATTTAGAATTTTGGGATTGATTTAAATTGAGGTATCAATTTCAGAGGGCACACTATTCATTTCGGCTCAAATGGGTTATCGTGAAATCGGTGAGATGCTCTCTTTTCCTTTTGCTAGGTAGTCTTGGAACCATAGCGAAGGCTCGATATCCCGGTACATTGGACTAGTCTTGATAGACTCTGTTAGGTCGAGATTCAATTTAAGGACAAATCGGTGTTCGCCGTTAGAAAGCAGGGTAAAGGGCGGTCGAGCCTGATCACCGTTGATAGTTACGGTCGGTGGTCATACTTGATCGGTGAGGTCTCAATTGTTGCCATAGAGATAGATCTACCAGTCAGTCAAATGGATCAGCAGAATACATCAGGGATGGAGGCAATGATGCGTCAAATGCAGGAAACTATGAAACTCATGCAGCAAGACGCTGTCCGCCAAGCGGAATTTTCCAAGCAGCAGGCTGCAATCATGGCTCAGCAGGCTGAGCTCATCACCAGGTTGCAACAGCAAAGCGGCGCGTCTGCTTCACAACAAGTTCCTTCCCTAGCAGGAGCTCTAGCACCTGGGGAGACACCAAATGTCCAGGAAGGTACAGACATTCCGGTAGGGCCAGCTCCACCCCCGATCTTACCCCAGCTGTCCAAAACACCCACCAATCTACCAGACTCACCCTTCGAGTCTGAGGTCGACCCTACAGCATTGAAATTGAACAAGCTTGAGAAGTTGTTCAAGAAATCCCAGGGGGTAAAATCCATCCTGGACATTGAGGACGGGTACACCGACGCAGCTGTGACACTGCCGGACAGGTTCAAGATGCCTCACATTGACCGTTTTGACGGGTCAGGAGATCCCATGGTCCACTTTAGTTTGTTTTCAGATGTTCTGCGCCCGATGGACTTGACAAGATTATAGAAGCTTTCCCTTTTTGGCAGGACCCTGTCGAGTATTGCGGCCATCTGGTACGCCAAATTGGAGGATTCAGTGAAACGAAGCTGGGAGGAGATGGCCGAGGCCTTCGTCGCACAATATTCATACAATACCCAAATCGAGATTACGACCCGTGATCTTGAGATGACGATGCAGGAGCCTATGGAGAGCTTCTCAGAATTCGTGGCCCGCCGGAGGGCCAAAGCCTCAATGATAACCATTAGGCCAACGGATAAGGATCAAATACGGATGGTTGTGCGCAACCTCCAGCCCAAACTAATGCAGAAAATGATCGTGCTCCCCTTCCCTACCTTTTCAGATTTGCATAAGATGGGAGTACAGATTGAGGACGCTATGAAGCAGGGCCTCATTGACCAGGAGAAGGCGCAGCCCAGGAGGACGTTTACTCGCAGTTTGAATCGACCACCGTGGTGGCAGTGCAAGATCTTCGAAGTGGGCATGGTCGCCACCACCACACCAAGAGCCACCCCTTTGTTGGTGCATCCACTTCAAACCCGAACTTGGACTATCTACCCCGAGGCAAGAGGGTTTTCACCCCTCCATATGTCTTTGTCTAAAGCCCTAGGGGTCCTACTCGAGAAAGGACATCTGAAACCGTTAGAACAACGGCCTCTACTCGATCCTCTCTCCAAAGCATGACCCGACTAAATCTTGTGCTTTCCATCAACAAACGGTCATGACACCGATTCGTCCGTCTCTGCCACGAGATACAAAATTTGATTGACAACGGGGTCATCCCCGCACCAGGTCCTGCAAAGTCTATCGGCACTTGATCAGTGAACTTGTGGGGGATAATGTGATGTGATCGAGGGATGAACCACCTACGAGCGGCGTTCAGTTTATTTCAGATATGATGTATGTACGCCTTTGTTTTGAGCATTTGTGAATCTTTGGTTTTTTTCGACTTAGGTATTGGGTCAGTCTTGTTGTTTTGTTTTTGAGTATGTCTTTTTGTTTTGAGTCAGTCTCTTTTGTTTTGGGTCTGTCTTGTTGTATTGAGTCAGTCCTGTTGTATAGGAGTTGGGTGATTCCGGGGGGTGTTACCTCGGGCATCACCATTTTGTTTTGTGTTTGTCTTTTCGTTTTGTTTTGAGTCTATTTCTGCCTTGGAGCCAGTAATGCCAACAGATTTGAATGAACAGCAGTGATTTTTCATGCTTTTGTATTTGCTTCTGCCGTGTGCCAGTTGTACCAGAAATTCCAAATGAGATGGCAGTATTTGACTAGAAGCTGTGTCTTTTCTGTGCCTTGAATTCATTGCATCGACCTAAGTTTTCCAAAACTTTTTGAACACTGCGGTGAAAACGAAGAGGAAGGAATTCCTCAGGTTTTGCAAAGTTTTGATCAATTGAGAGAAAGAGAGGCGTGCTAAGCCCCTTAATGAATGAAATCATGCTTGTTAGCGTGAGTACTAAGAAGGACCTTGGCTTGATCCAGACTAGTTTCACACTATCTTCAGCGCGAGCGATTTGTCGCTTTCTTAAAAATTTTCAAAAACAAAATGTTTTGTGCAGTCCTGCGAAGACCTGTGTAGAATCGCTCTTGAGATTGTGCAGCTTAGGATCGCTCTCAGCCTCGAGACTTGAGCCCTTGCTTTCAAACCTTGACCTTGGATTCAGAGTGTTCAACGGTCAACCGCGATATGAGGCCTGTGTGGCCAGATTTGAAACAGCCCTCGAACAAGAGGCACCAAAGTCAGATCAAGAAGATTAGACCTCATCAGAAGAAGCTTACGAAGCTAGAACAGAAACACCGCTCGAACTAGGGGCAAAAATGTCCGATGTGCTCGAAGAGCCGAAGATGGATCCTTCTGCAAATCGATACAACAGCCACTCTCTTGGATACAGATGACTTCGAGATCCTAAAACCATTTGGCATGGACTTGTTACACTTTTACCCTTTAAGAGACTCGCTGGGCCGAAAACCCGGAAAGGGCGACCCAGGCAAAAGTTAGAGCAAGAAAAGATATATACAAAAAGCAAAAAGAAAAAAAAGAAGAAAAGAGAAAAAAAGAAGAAAAGCAAAAAAGAAAAAGAAAAAAAGAAAAAGAAAAAGAAAAAAAGAAAAAGAAAAGAAAAAGAAAGAAGAAAAGAAAAAACAGAAGCTCGTAAGGTCGAAAACCCGCAATGGGCGCCTTGGCAAAAGTTAGAGCCTAAAAGGGAGAGGTTAATACCCGAGTGTACCTTAACCCCGAACTACGTGAGGCTTGATTCCCATCTTTGGGATACGTAGGCAACTTCATCCTGAAGTCCAATCATAAAACACTTCAAAATTCGACTGTGTCCATGTAATGGTTTTGGTCATCTTTGTCTTCTCTGTATCTGAGGATTTGGTTGTGTTCGTCACTCTGAGGACTGACTACAATGCGCTGCGGTGCCATCCAAACAAGGGGCAACTTTCCGTTGCCATTTAATGCGCCGCGGTGCCGTTCAAACAAGGGGCAACTTTCCATTACCATGTAGCTCTCTTCAAGCATGGGGCAGTTTTCCTTTGGATCCGAGGTTGTGCATCTCAGGAGTGGGTTTCATGCTCGTTGAGTAAGTGGCCGTTTGCAAAAATAGTTTTTGAAAATTTTTACTAAGGTTGACTAATTTTCTCGAAAATTGTTCCATCTTTTCTAAAAAAAACTGGACCATTTCCTGGACCCAAAAAAAAGAAAAATTTTCAGTGCTCATAGCCTGACTTGCGTGATTTCAAATCAAAAAGTTGAACAAGCATGTTAATCTAACTCTCATGTTGGTCAAAACTGTTTTAGTAGAAAGCAAAAACAAAAATGGTCGAAATGATGAACTAGGGGCACAGTTAAGTCAGGCTTCCTGTCTTTCCCCTATTTTCACCATACTCGCCAAGAAGGGCACTCTACCTGCCAGAAAGGGCATAACTGAAGTTAACAGCAAAATGCAGAAAGCTCTCTCATCCTCCAAGTAACGAGGTATCAAGCCAAGTCACGAAGCCTGAGCAGAACGGATCAAGATATTCCACTCCTTTGTCTGGACAAATCTAACCACGTCCAAACTCCCTAGCAGAGCATCGTCAACCAATATCAGCTATAGATTTACTACACACCCAGTTGCAGTGTAGCCCCTCTGTGGGGGAAGTTCATTGTTGTGAGCAGAAGAAAGAGAATCTAGCAGAATGCTAGGGGCAAGAGCCCGCAACTTCTTGTTTATCCATCAACCACCCAGGGGAGGGATAAAAAAATGAGAGATTGAAAAATAGAGAGATGTGAGCTGAGAGAAAAAGTGAGAAAAGGGTTTTTTCAGAAAAACAGAGCCTGAGGGCCGAGTGATGTGAGAATCACAAATGAGAAAGGGTGGGAAACACTACCTGGTGAAACAGGCTCCCTGTGCACGTCTGAGTGTCGTGTCTTTTTGTTTTATCTCGATTCTTGTTTTGAGTTGTTTCGAGTGTTACTCGATGTGTCTAGGTTGTGTGCCTTTTATTTCCTTGTTGAGTCATTTTGCTGTGTTCAGTCGTAGGCCTAATACCTGGTCGAAAACTCATCTCTCAATTTCAAAAATAAAATCGTTTTGTGCTCAAAGTGTTGTGCCATTCTTCAGGTTTGTGCAAAACAAGTTTCGTTCTTTCATAAAACCGCACGGTTCAACCCAGGTCATGTGAGAATAGTAAAACCAGGACCTATCTGAAGCTACATGGGTTCCAGACTGCAAAGCAAAAGAAAAGAGGAAAAATGGAAGCATCTGAGTGTGCTTTAACTTTAAAAAATTCCGTGATTTTTATTTCGGATATACCTTTTCAGGCCTCGCCATTTCTGTGGAGTATGAGTGTATCTCGACCCCAAGCTTAAGCCTGCTTCAAGTCGAGCAATGATTAAGCAGCTGCGCAGATGTTATCTCGCCAATATAGACAGGTGTCCCTTTTAAGTGGCGTGTTGCCAAGTCCTCTCGAGAGGTAAATCGGAGGCACCAGTACATGTTTGATGCCCTCTATTGCATAGCATGTGAACTTTCATATACACTTTTGTTGCATGCGTGCCGCACCGTTATGGTTCATGCATAGAATCTGCTTGCTTTCGGTTCTGCATAGAATATGCTTGTCTTCAATATCGCATAGAATATGCTTTCCATGTTGCATAGAAAATGCCCCCATATTCGCATAGAAAGTGCATTTTATTGCACTTCTCTTGTGCACCTCACTCGCACTGCCTTGTGCACCTATATTGCATCGTCATAAACACTCTTTACTTGCATTGTTATGCACCCATTTCGCTTGCATTGCGATGCACTTCCACCTGCATTGTTATGCACCCACTTCACTTGCATTGTGATGCATGTTCCAATTGCATTGTTATGCACCCACTTCACTAGCATTGTTATGCTCATTCATTGCATTGATTATGCACATCTATTTAGCATTGTTATGCTCATTACTTGCATTGTTATGCACCTTTTCACTTGCAATTATCATTCTTTCTCCTCGCGCGTGCGACAGGTTAGACCTCCTTTGGTTTAGAGCATTCGGAATACGTTCCAATGCTCACACCATTCTGAAACACCGGGATACGTCCCTATGTTTCTCCCTCTTCGGTTAAAAGCGTTCGGAATACGTTCCAATGCTCACACCATTCTAAAACACCGGGATACGTCCCTATGTTTCTCCCTCTTCGGTTAAAAGCGTTCGGAATACGTTCCAATGCTCACACCATTCCGAAACACCGGGATACGTCCCTAGGTTTCTCCCTCTTTGGTTAAAAGCGTTCGGAATACGTTCCAATGCTCACACAATTCCAAAACACTGGGATACGTTCCTATGTTTCTCCCTCTTTGGTTAAAAGCGTTTGGAATACGTTCCAATGCTCACACCATTCTGAAACCCCGGGATACATCCCTATGTTTCTCCCTCTTCGGTTAAAAGCGTTCGGAATACGTTCCAATGCTCACACCATTCTGAAACCCCGGGATACATCCCTATGTTTCTCCCTCTTCGGTTAAAAGTGTTCGAAATACGTTCCAATGCTCACACCATTCTGAAACACTGGGATACGTCCTTAGGTTTCTCCCTCTTTGGTTAAAAGCGTTCGGAATACGTTCCAATGCTCACACAATTCCGAAACACCGAGATACGTCCCTATCTTTCTCCCTCTTGGGTTAAAAGCATTCGGAATACGTTCCAATGCTCACACCATTCTGAAATGCCGAGATACGTCCCTATGTTTCTCCCTCTTCGGTTAAAAGTGTTCGGAATACGTTCCAATGCTCACATCATTCTGAAACACCGGGATACGTCCCTATGTTTCTCCCCCTTCAGTTAAAAGCGTTCGGAATACGTTCCAATGCTTATACCATTCCGAAACACTGGGATAAGTCCCTATGTTTCTCTCTTTGTCCCCTTCCTCACACAATTTCAGCGTGTCTGGAATTTATCTTAGGTTGCGTGGAACGCGCTCCTGATTAATTTTCTTTGTTCTTCCTCCACTCACGAGTCCAGCGTGGTTGGAGTATGTCACCATTTTGCATATATTGTACTCTCTGTTGCATCGCATCTATTATCTATTGCATCACATCTATTACATCCATTACATCGTATCTGTTTTATTGTCTAGTCTGGGAGACCTTAAATCCTCTGGTCTAAGGAGACCTTAAAACCTGCATCATCATTCGCGCTATTTTGCGCATCATACTTGCATTTTACTTGCATTCCATCGCACTGTCTCGTGCACTCCCCGGTCTAGGAGACCTTAAATCCTCTAAAGGTGCAATTCCTTTGGTGTTTGTCGTGCCCGAACGACTTCCAGTGATCTGGTATAGCCACCTGCCTGTGTTAGCGGTGAGTTCCTAGGAGACCAACTGAAATGGTGGAAACTAGAGTTCGAATGGCTCATGCCTAGAACATAAAGGTTCGGGATTTCCGAGACTAAAGTCTGGTTTAAATACCCAGGGGTATATCCTCGGCTTGAAAGCTGTATGGCAGCCCCATAGATTGAGATAGCATATGTGTGCGCCTCAATTTTGGATACTGAATCAACCTAGTCTGTCACCCTGTTGGATAATAGGGAAAGCTGCAACCATAGTCAGGGAGAAAAGTAACACCTGTGGTTCGACTAAGAAGAAGCGAGAGATCTCCAACACCATGAGGCACGATATTGTATGTACGGTTCATTTAAGGCTGGTGCGACCAGACGAATCGCGCAGGTATTGTATCTTCTCTGTATGAGACGTGGCAAGAATTGAATAATTCTCTGCATTCTTAACTGCATGAAATGTAGTTGTTTCTTTGCATCCTTGCTTAAAACTGTTGCATCTATTTGTGAATACTTGCTTCATTACAGCTTGCTGCATTTACATGATCATTGAGTTACGACCGGCTTTGCGCATATCGTTTTGCATTATTGCCCCTACCTGCGGGCATGCCTGTGGGCACATCTTGGTTTATCTTGTATGTTTGTCTAAGTCTTCGGCCTTGTCAAAAATGGGTCGTCTCTGGGCTTTGACATTCACTCTCGTCACCTGTGACTTCTGAGTTCTGTCAAAGAGGGGCAACTGTAGACACCCCATTTTTGACCGACCTTAAGACTCAGACGTCACCGATTGAGCGCTTTGTGATGTTGTATATCGTGCCCATTTAGAGGTTTTAGAGTCTCGGCTGCGAGCCTTGCCTCCAGACTTCCGGACTCTTTCGTGCATTGTCTCGGTTTGCGAACCAGGCTCTGTTTTCTCTGTTTTCTCTTTCCGAAGGGAGGGAGAGGTCTCGTAGATCATCTCTCAGTGGCCGTAGTCTACGTTTCGTGGTCGTAGGCCATTTTGCCCGTTTGGAGCCCGGTTTCCGATTTTTTCGGAGCTGTCGGCCGTGTGCCTCGGTTCGGGACCGCTTAACCGCCTCCGTTTGCTCCGGTTTTTGGCATACACCTTATTTGCTCCATTTTGAGGGACACTGTGGCTCGAGAGACCAACTTCGTGGTCGAACGCCACCTCCGATTAATAATCAGATCGGCTGCGTGTTTCGGCCCCCGAACCTTCGTTTTGCATCGGTTTGAGTTCTTTTTTGGAAGAGACCTCTGTTTCATTGTTAGAAAGGTCGTAGAAAGGTGGGAGGCCAGCAATTGTTCTGAGGACCAGTTTTATTTCTTCATCGCCCTCCGTCGCCCGTTTTTCTCACTAGAAAGCCAATGTTGACCACCCTAAGGCCACTTTTTCTTACCTTGAACCACATATTTGTGTTGTAGACACCTGGGAGGCCACCAATATGATATGGCCAGCCAATAATTGTCTCTGACCCTTTTGAACCTCTCTTAAAAATGGGCTTTTCTCTCTCCTGGTTCACTTTCTCCAGTTTTTGACCACATGGTTGTGTTGTGCACACATGGGAGGCCATCTTTTTGGCATTGCCGGCCACTAATCATTCTTGACCCTTTTGACCCTTGGCCGGCCGGCCATGGGAGAGGCCGGCCGGCCACCTCAACCCTAGATAACTGGCCGGCCATGATCCTTGCACCCTGTTCCTTCCAGCTGTGACGTCCTTCCCCCCCCAGATTCTATATCCGAGGGGGAGAACTTTTGGGGGGGAAACTTAAATTTGAATCTCCCCCCCTTTTTCTCCACTCTTGTGCCTATATAACCAGCCCCCCCAGCTCTTGTTTTGGGGTGACAAAAAACCCTTTGGAGCTCTTGCATATACCCCCCCTCTCTCCCTCTCTTCCAACCTTCAAACCCTTAATTCTTACACCATTTCTACACCACCACATAGCACCACACCATCACCATCCTTTCCAACACTTGGAGCTGTTTTTCAGAGCTTAGGAGCACCTTTTCTCAGGCCAAGAGTTGCTGGTTCATTGGTCTAAAAGGGTGAGTCCCCATTCTCCCTCTTCTGTGCTTTATTTTGTTCTATATCTAAGCCATACTTTCTTACATTTTTGGGCTCCGACCCTAACTGAAAATAGCATTATTTTGAGTTCTTTTTCACGTTTGATTAAGGGTCCTTCCCTGTTTAAGGTCTCCAGCTACCACTTGCTTCTTTACCTCTCTTGTATGTCTCTTTCTTGCATAGTATTTTAGGCCTATTTTTAAACTGTTTTGAGCTTGGTCATAAACTGAAAAGAGGCTTTTTTTGAGCCCTTCTTCAATATTGTTGAAGGGCTCTTCACTGTTTGAGGCTTCCGTATGTCACTTGCCTCTTTATCTCTCTTTTGGCCTTATTTTTGCATGCCTTTTTATCTCCTTGTGCTTGTATTTTTAGGCTCTCGTCCGAACTGAAAATAGTCATATTTTGACCCACTCTTCATGTTTGATCAAGGGTATTTCACTTTTTGAGGCTTCCTTTTTGCTCTTTGTGTTAAAGCTCTCTTTTATGCCTTATTTTGTATATTATTTTAAGCTTGCTTGTGCACTGTTTTGGGCTTGGTTATAAACTGTGAAAAATCATGTTTTGGGCCCCTCTTCAACATTGTTGAAGGGCCCTCCTCTGTTTGAGGCCAGCAGCCATCACTTGTTTCTTTGTCCCTCTTTTGGCCTTTTTCTTGCAAAATGTTTTAGGCCTGCTTGTGTTTATTTTTGTGGCTTGATGTAAACTTTAAAGTGCTTCATTTTGAGCCCCTATTCAACTTTGTTGAAGGTCTCTTTGCCATTTAGGGCCAGCAGCTGTTGCTTCTTTATCTCTCTTTCGAGGCCATTTTTGCATGATAGCTTAGCCCTACTTGTGTTCACCTTTTGGCCTTGCTTAAAACTGGAAATATGCTTTTTTTGGGACTTTCTTGATTCTGTCTTCACACTTCATGTTCAAATAATGCATGTTTTGTATAGCTATAAGTCATTCCATGCGCCTAGTTTCGAGTTTCGAGTCTCATTTCATGCATCGGGTGCCATGTTTCCATGATTCAGGGCTGTTTTGCATCATATTTCAGTGCTGAAATTTGCTTGTTTGCATATCATGTTCCATGCCTTACCATGCTTTGATAGAGTGGCATTTGATGCCTTAGGTTCGGTCCTCGGTTTGCGTGCATGTGTGCACCCATTTTGAGTGTCTCATTTCCATCTAATGGCCTCTGATGTGAGTGTGGCTGAGGTCCACTCATATTAGTGTAAGCCCATTATGCATTGTGTATGCCATTTCATCCCATAGCATTGTATATGCTAGGCTGTATGTTAGCGCATTGTGTATGCCATGTTACCTCGTGCATCGTGTATGCCATTTCATAACATTGTGCATGTTAGGTTGTATCTTAGTTGCATTCATGCATGTCATGCATATTGCATTGTGTTTGGGATAGGAGTTAGCCCGAGCACGAGAAACGAGGGATGTTTCGTACTTCGGGTGACGGAACGTGTCTCAATTCCCCAGTCACCGACACTCCGGATTATCCATGATGGAGTTAGGTTTTGTTGAGTTTTCATGCGCATTCATTCCATATTGAGTTGTGCAATTCGACTCCTCGGCCATCATGCATCGCTATACGTGATTGGTGGCACAAGGATCGAGGTATGCATGCATGTGTGAAAATACTTTGCCATGCCCCTCTGTTGCAACAAATCAAGAATCAGCAGCCTTCCGGAGCTTGGCACGCATTCCAAGAATAATTGCAAACAGAGGCTAATTGGGGCATCGCCATGGATTTTCGCGCAAGGCAACCCGGACATGCATCATTCATCATCCGGAGCAGAGTTGAGGTAATCCCTGGCTTGCATGCCAATTTAATGCTTTCCTAGTTAAATTTGTTAATTAATTAGGATTTTGTACATATTTGGATTGTATTATTTATTTGGACTGTACTATTCATTTGGGACTGTATATTATTTTATTCGGACCCTCTGCGCGAGGGCAATGTTGTAATAAGTGTGTGTGTGTGATGTATGTCTTCCAACCCCACGTCTTTCTTTCCTTTTATTTACCTGCTTATGATGGTTAGATTAGGGCATGTTTCAATTAGCATACAGTATGATAGCATGTTTGCATTCATTCATCTGTTTTGCATGCACCGAGCTCGGCGCATCATACTAACTGCATTTGTATTTCAATTCCAAATTGAATACTTGATAGCTGTTGCATCTCATATGCCATGTTTAGAATAGCCGAGCCTGCTATAGTTGCATTTTTGCATGTGTTGCATTAGGCATTTCTGTATAGTTAGGATCATGCATGATTTCTAATCGGTTTCTGTTTTGGCTTGGAGTACTCGGTGAGTTTTTATGCTTTAGCATCCTTGCATGCGTGTGAGTGACTGCAATGAATAGCATGCTTACCATGAGGCTAACTGCTTATGTGATATAACTGCTTGAATGCCTGTGGGTGAAGGTTGGGTTGTTTAGATTGGAACAAATCATCAACTGTTTGTTTTAAGCCCACTAGAGAGTGGCAAAAATATGTTTTCTAAGCCCACCTGAGGGTGGTAAGTCCACGTCTTAACCTACCTGCGGGTAGCACCATCAAACCATTTTCAAACAAACAAACATTAAATGTTTTGTTCCAATTCAGGCGACCCAGTCTATACTTGTACGCTGTGTGCATCACATAGTAAATCTAGGCTAATAACCGGAATAAGAGCACACAAAGTTTTCAAAACTAGATATCATGGTTAGTAGTGGCCGATCTTTGATCGGTGGCGAAGTGCTCCAAGTGACCTTCCCCAATCGTACCCAAGTTTCTGAGCCGAGGCAACTTTGGTGATGACTGACACGTGGCCTTAGGCAACGAGTCAGGGTTTCCTAAATTTTCCAAAAAAAAATATTTAGGTGGCGACTTTGTATCTGGCAAAGCAGTCCATGTTTGGCACTTCTTTCAAAAATCTGTTTTCTCAAAACGATTTGCCGGATTTGGACTCTTTGGTTCAGATTAAGAACCGTAACACAAATCGAGTCCGAGCTGTAGCGAGGCCCCCTCCCCCCCCTGCGGGCTTGTCACAATGAGACCTTTAAAAAAACATGCTTTCCTACTTGAAATTCCAAATCTCATCTCCATGTATCTGTATAGCTTTTCTAGTTGCTCTGGGTAGTGCGAATTCGTTATTGGATGAGTTAAATTTTGTCATTGATCAGCTACATAATTTTTGGACCCAATAACTCTATGTCTCTTACCTCTGTCCAACATATAGGCGATCGACATTTCCTCTCATACAGCATTTCATACGGTGCCATCCTGATGCTTGCTTGGTAACTGTTGTTATAAGCGAATTCTAGTAACGGCATATGCTCGTCCTAATTACCCTTAAGGTCTAATACCCATACGCGCAACATGTCCTCCAATATTTGAATCGCTCTTTCGGATTGTCCATCGATTTGAGGGTGATAAGCGATGTTAAACTTTAGTGTTGTTTCCAAAGTTGCCTGTAACTTGTTCCAGAATTGAGATATGAAGCGAGGAGATCATTCAATCTACTATAGACTTTGATAAATGATCTCCTTGATCAACACATGACTCTGACAGGCAAAAAATGTATTGATCTCATTTATTATACTGTGACTGATAAAGGAGATCATTTAGCCCAAAGCTGACTCTGATAAATGATCTCCTCGATTGTATGATAAAGGAGATCATTTATCATACAATATAGGCAAAAAATGTGTTGATCTCATTAATCGATCTACTGTGACCCATATCACATTGTTCTTTGAGGCTAATTGTGGTAATCCAATAACGAAATCTATGGTAATGTGTTCCCATTTCCATTCAGGAATAGGGAGTGGTTGTAGTAGCCCTGTAGGTCTCTGATGCTCTACCTTAACTCGTTAACATTGGAAGCATTTGGAAACATGACTTGCTATGTCTCTCTTCATTCTCGTCTACTAATAATGCTCTTTCAAATCATGGTACATTTTCGTATTTTTAGGATGAGCTGCAAATTTTGAGCCATGGGCTTCCATCAATATATTCTTTTTAATATCTGGAATGTCAGGTACACAAATTTAGTTTCGAAACTTTAGTATCCCATTGTCTATGGTGAAATCGAGATTGGGCATACTTCCTTGCTCATCGTACCTTTTTTTGAAAAGATTATCCTCACATTGACGTTGTAATGCCCTGAAATATCATACCAGAACATACCATAACCACATATAACAAAATACAATTAAGTCATCTATCTCATTGAACTATAGTTTAGAATTACAATCCCCAGGTCTACATATCGAGGACAGTTCATGTCCATTACCAAGTTCAATAAGCTAGAAGACAATTCAAAAAGACATTGCCATAAAAGCATACAATAATTCAAAGTGTTTCCTTAAACAATAAAATAGATTCCAATGCTCAATACGACAGCTTTAAGTCTTCAAAATTAAATATCCTTAGCTCCCAACCAAAAACAAAATGCAAACTCCAAATTATTGTGATGATGGCACATCACCAGTTCTTAAAAAGTCAGATAGGGTTGAGCTATATACGCAGTAGAGATACATTTAACAAAGTATCTAATCATTTGAATACTTACATGGCACAATTATAATTCACATATAACTTAGGATTAAAGTTTAAACATTTAAAATAAATAAGTAAATAAAAGAAATATGCTCATTACCAGAAAACCTTTATCAATATAAGGGAGTAAACCAATCATGAATCCCTTGTAGGAGTCTTAACACATATACATATATACATTTGTAACAAAAACTATCTCTACATTTACCGACTATAATACTGCAGGACGTGGGTACGCAAAATTATCTGTTTTTCTACTTTTGCCGACTATTAAACGGCAAGACTAGTGGACACCCAAAAAAAATTTCCCCCATTCGTCTGGTGATATGCACAGACAGGATAATTGGGCACTTTGAAATAAATGTTAGTGTATCCAAATCACAATCAGTGTCCAAATCACAAGAAATAAATACAGAAATAGTATTTATACTTTTATTTGTATCCAAATCACAATCTTAATTCAACTATTACCATCCATGAATCCCATCCTTTAATCATTCATAAAATTCCAAGAACCAAAGGTAAATTTTGTCACAATAGCATTATTTATCAAGATTAAAATTAGGGTTTCAATAATATTTGGTGCTTTCACTTTATTTTCATAAATATATAACTTCTCAACATCAATAATCATATTATATGAAATATTGAGTAAAACTTCAACAATAATCACATATAATTCCCCTTTTTGCCAAATACAAATTTAACCTCACTCAATCTTTAAATCAAATCTTATTTTTACAATCATACCACATAAACATCTTCAAATCAAAGAGATACTAAGTTAAAAGTAACCCTACCTCAAGCAAAGAGCAAGAAAGCTAGACTTCTAGGAGAATCCTTTGCAAAGACGAAATCCAATCGATAGGTAGCAAGATCTTCACTTATACTTCTTTTCTTACAAGCGATTTAGACTTGGATCTTAGTGAAATGAAAGAGGTTTGGGGTAAGAAACTTAGGGTTTTCAGAGAGTAAGAGAGAAGAAAAAAGTTAGAAAGAAAAGGGTGAAGAAATTATCTATAAAGTGCCTTTTAAAAAACTAATTTTGTGTAGACTACTCAAGCGGTCTTTTCATCACTCGTGCGGCTTCTTAGAATTTTTTTTTGCAAACGAGATTCTGGGAGCTCTTCAAATTCGCTCGAGCGACCACTAGTTTGCTCGAGCAGTCCACTCCTACCTACAAAACTATTGGATGCTCTCCATCTTCGCTCGAGTGGTGTTTTCACCGCTCGAATAGTCACCTGGAACAAAGTGTCACATACATGCCTTAATTTCATTGATTATCGTAGGTTCTATGATTATATTAGCGAGAATCCCATTAGCCTTGTGTGGAACCAATTCCAAGTCTAGTTTTTCCAAGTCTCCAATAAGTGATTTCTTGTCGTTAAGGAAGTATGCCAAGCTTCAAGTGGCCTTCCGACTCAATGCGTCTGCTACCACATTGGCCTTGCCCGGGAGGTTTTCAATCTTCACATCATAATCTTTCGTAAACTTTAACCACCATTGTTGCCTTATGTTCAGTTCTTTCAGCTAGCAATGGATTTGAGTCCCCTATGAATATGAAAGGTTTCAGGTCCAGAAACTGCTTTATCGTAGTTGGCCATTCTCAATGTTCTGGTATTCCATGGGTTACGTTATTTTGTAGGGCCTACAAGAAACTAGCAACAACTCTTTCTACAATTTTTTCCATTGGATCGGCTTTGCTCGGCGACGATCTGGTACCATTTCCATTGTTAGCCATTGCTATAGGGTAAAAGTTTTAATGAAAGTGGTGCATAATTTCTATTTGTACATAACAATTGTTAATCATCACACACCTAATTTAAAATATTATTCACATAATTTACAAAACATAGTTCGCATAACATTATACACATTATTCACCAAAAAATAGCAATTTTATTTATCTATAAAGGTGTTAGTACATTACTCGTCTCTACGAGTTAACAGTTATGTCTAGTTAGTGTCTAACCCTCTATAGCAAAAACGGATTAGAACTAAGCCATCATTAGCTCACTATACATCAAAAAGAAAAGGGAAAAAAAAAAAAAAGATCTTACTCCCGGGATCTAATTTGGAAACAACTACAGAAACTGCAGCTGCATGTAATGTTCAAACTCCCAACCACTTAGCTCAATACCAAAACATAACCAAACTACCTCCACTTGGTAAATGGGAATGCCTACTTCCTAACCCCATAACTAACGTCTATGATGTATACCGGTACCTCTACATAGGTCATAAAATCACCAGGATCGACTGTTTGGACATTAATAATGTTTTAAGAGGAAGGGGTTTTTTCTTGTAGGTTATCACTTAAAAAAGCATTCTCTCTCCGAGCCACAAATTCTAGAGGCAAGGGTGCCACCAAGAAACGAGGGTATTCTATGCCTGAGGTTATGCCTACCATTCTTGTTGGTCCAAGAAATTTGGCTAGTGCACTGTGGCCACCGATCCTCCACCATAGCAATTCCACATCCGTTGGGTCTGCCCGTAGGCACATCGCCCAATCCATCAACTAGTTAAGGGTCTGATGTAACTGTCCAACTATGTCTGCAAAATCCTCCATTTCCTCTGGCAGATCTGGGACATAATTGTTATTTTCAAAAATCCTCTAAAACTAGGGTGGATAGGGCCTGTACCAAAGATAATCATGAAAATTGAGTTCTGACACTTCCTACAGCACAGGATGCCTAAACTCAGCTATGGAACTAATAAGTGACTACACACATAATGGCTAATGTATCAAACAAACTAAGATTTTCCTTATCCTATTTTCTAATGGTACTCATGTCTTATGCCTTAATGATTTGATTTTTTTTTTACCACAGCTCTGATACCACTTTTGTCACGACCCAACCACAATACTTGGGGCTGGATTCACAACTAGCTAATTTCTAAAGTTACCAAGGATTCATTTTAGATTAAACAAATTAAATAATGCAACATAATAAAATAAAAGGTGCATATAAATATCTAAAGCGTACATGGGAACTATTATTTATGTAACATGATTTAGATAATAATTACAAATAAACACAAATAAAAAAAAGAAAAAAAGAAAAAGAAAATAAACACACGATATTCATCTCCAATCTAGGTTTGATTAATGGGGTAAAACAATTCCTTCTTAAGTTTCTTCACTTGAAAGGGGTTTAACAATTATAAGCACATGACAGAGTGATGAATATTATACTAATAGTATAAGGGTATGCAAATCACCATGGATAATTATTTAGGCTAAATAGTGAATATTTTGGTTCGAGTAAATAAATCATTTTAACCAACAGAACATGATGTAGAAATTATATAAGCAAATAATCATGACCACGGTACGGAGCAGAACAGAGGGTCAATGGATCCATAACAGACAGAGGGTCACAAAGTGATTAATCAAAGGGCGAATAGTTATTTAAGTCCCCCATGGCATGGGACCGTCAGAGGGTCACTAAAGTGACAATTCAGAGGGTTAATGGTTATTTAAGTCTCCCAAGGCATGAGACCTCCATGGTGGTACTTATAAAATAATTGTTCAAAAACACATATAATAAATAGTTATATCCATGGGTTTCCATTTTTAAACAAATAGGGTTCATAAAATAAAAAACATAGCTGAAATATTAATACAATTTATAAAGGATGATTTGCATAAAATAATTCATAAAACAATAAAACAGTTTATGGTTACTCAAAATATTATATAACTCACCTTAATATTAATTTCTACTAATTCCTTCCTATTTTTCTTCAGTCTTTCCGAGGCCCCTCTCCTAGTTCCTTCTTCCGCCGATTCACTTTTTACTTCAATGGCTTCCTCCTTACTCTTGCTTTTTACTTGAGCTTTTTATGGTGAGTCATTCCCTTAACAATCATACCTAAGTGATGATTCATGCCTTATAAGTTATAGCCTTCACAAGTGGCCTTTCCTAAAACCTCCAGCCATATTGCTTGCCTTTCCTCTTAATTCCCTCTTAGCCCAACTATTATAATAATTCCATGGTTGTTTTGATTTGGCCCCAAACAATATATTAATCACATTTTTGGTAAAATAAATGCTTCTTAATTCAAATTAGATTACATTACATTTTAGCATATATAACTATGAAATTAAATATATTACTATTATTTTATTTATATATATACTTTGGTATTAATTTAGTGTTAAAATTAATTACACATTTGGGGTGTCACATCATCCAAGAGAGAACTATCCATACTAGAGTGGAAAAATTCAGCTGTTGAATAGTAGACTTTCTTATACTTAAGCAATTTTAAGTGAAAGAACATAACTACAATCCATGCTAGATTGTCCAACTTGCTTGTACTTAGGCAATTGCTAGAAATTGCACCTACAATCAGAGTTGGATTGTCTAACTTTCTTGTACTTAGGCAATTGCTAGAAATTGGACTTAAGTAAAAGAACAGAGCTACAATCCGACTTGGATTGTCTAACTTTCTTGTATTTAGGCAATTTTGGAAATTTGATCTAAGTGAAAGAACATACTACAATCTAACCTGGATTGTCAAATTTTCTTGTACTTAGGGAATTTTTGAAAATTGCACCTATGTGAAAGAACATAACTATAATCAGAGTTGGATTGTCGAACTTTCATGTACTTAAGGAATTCCTAGAAATTGCATCTAAGTGAAAGAACATAACTGCAATCCTAACTGGATTGTCCAACTTTCTTATACTTAGGGAATTGTTAGAAATTGTACCTAAGTGAAAGAACATAATTACAATCTGAGCTGCATTGTCTAACTTTATTTCCTTTGAACCAATAATCATTCAGAAATTTTATGATCTTCCTCCAGCTTGCTGTATTGGTCAATCCTGATTAATAGATCAATAACTCATCTTGCTGGTTTCTTAGAAAAGGAAAATCGTAACTTATCTTCTGGTGACAAGCTATGCTTAAATGTGGTGACTGCTACTTGATTTGAATTGTCCTCCTCAACTTCATAAAAGGTCTCCCAGTAAAGTTGGGAATACTGCTTAAGGGTCTAGTCAAGAGATTTTTGGAGGGCGAGCAAAGCATTCACCTCCTTAGCACACTTGACGTTGATCACAAAACGCTTCACATAACTCTCTAACAACTATTGCCAACTATCAATAGACCCTTCACGAAGCTTGTTAAACCATTGGCTGGCCACTTTGTCTAGGCTGGATAAGAAGGCCCTGCACATTAGTGCCTCATTCATGTTCTAAAGGGACATTGCATAGTGGTAGTGACGAAGATGGTCCAAGGGATCTAACCGACCATTGTAGAGCTCAAACTCTAGGATGTTGAAATTTTTTGGAAGCTCCATGTTATTAATCCTCCTACTAAAAGGAGAAGTGGTCAAATCAAGCCTTGGTTCTATTGTCTAGAACACAATTCCTTCAAATGCTCTTTAGCTAGGTATTGAACTCCACTATTTTGTTTGGACAGGTGCTGGAGCACGCAGTTCTGTTTGGACAAGTACTAGAGCACGTCATTGTGCTCAATTAGGTGCAAGAGCAGGATGTTCTACTCGAACAGATGCAAGAGTAGGATGTTCTGCTCGAACAGGTGCAAAAGCATGATGTTCTGCTTGGATAGGTGCATGAGCATGATGTTCTGCTTTGATAGGTACAGGAGTAGGATATTCCACTCAGAAATTGCTTGGTCCGAACTGATTTCCAGTCCTGAGCTACCCATTAGTCCGAGGTTAGAGTTGATATTGCTTCAAGGTTCTGACCTGTTTAAACAATTCCTTGAGTCATTTTTCCATTGCATTGATGACTTTGTCTCTCTAAGCTAACTCATGCAATCAAATGCTACCTCCTGCTTGGTCTTCAAGGGTTGGTCGTGAACTTCATGCTCATATCGTTCATGTGGAGCTTCTACGTGTAATGGGCATGTTCGTTGAATCGGAGAGTGTAAAACATCATGTTCTGCATCGATTGCAAGGATGATATTTTCTACCACCATTAATGATTGAAAAATGAATGAACTGAAACTAGCAAAGAGTAGAAAAAGGCTTTTTGTAACAAGTTTTCCACAGATAGTGCCAAATTGTGGTGGGTAAAAATTGAACCACCATTGGTGCTGCAGTGGCACTCTAGTGTGAACACGGTAGAACGTGGCCTGAAACACTCAAGAAAATATAAAGAACTTGGCTGGTGGGCAGCTAGAGGACTCTCTAATGCTTAAGTTAGAAAGCTTGAAAGTAATGAAGCAAATTAATATAAGAATATTAGCAGCCCAAAGTAATTGTAATTAATTGTCTACTTTTTTTCTTGACTTGGTATGACTTTATATAGCCTTCAAGTGACTGGTGCAATTGGTTCTACTTCCCTTATCAGTCCTTACATTCGGCCCATTTTTTGTGAGATTATGTTCTACTATCACAGATTTTTAAGAGTGGTTGGCCTTTAAACTAAGTACCAAGCTTTGACCAAGTCTGCCCTTGACGGTCATTCCTTCTATACTTGGCCTTCTGGCCTGGACCCCTGGACTTGTGGACCTAGTCCTCTGGTCTTGCACCTCTGGTCCTAGACCTCTAGTACTGGTCCCTTGGACTCTTCTGGTCCTTGTCCTCTGGAATTAGTCCTTTGGTCCTGGACTTGTATATTTGGACCTCGACTTCTGATCCTAGTCCTCTAGTCTTATAGACCTACTATGCTACTTGCCAAAGTGTGTCATGCTTCGATTCTACGCATTTTCTACTTGGAATGAAACTCTTTGTTTTTGACTCCCATAGATATGCACTCACCATTTTAACCAAAATCACACCTCCATATAGAGTAAATAAGAGCTTACTTTTTTGCATCAGATTATATGAAATTTTTGTTTAAATATTTATTTTTTTATTTTATTTTTTTTGTTAATGGGCAGAAAAGTTAAACAAAGCATGGCATGTAACTTACCAAAGTTGGAGGAAAAAGAAGGGTATTCAACAACTTAGAACTGAGCTCTAGTTCCTTTCCACAAAGTCAACAATGGTGATAACCCAACCCTTGTGCACTATTGGGGGTTTCCAAAGTTTGATGGGTTGATCGCCCTTTCCAAGGGCTTCAATTTGCTTAATTTCAATAATGGGGTCCTTACCAGTGTCAACCCAACTCCTCTTAACCAGACAGGCTTTGGTGTGGAATAACTCAATTCCAGTTGATGCAAGGGCAAGAACCGTGGAGGAAATGGAGGTGACTCCATTTGCCTGGTGGATAATTGGATGCTTGGCTTGCTAGTTGCCTGCCTATTTCTGGATTAGCAGGCTTCAGATCTAATGTATTTTCGCTATCTCTTGTTTTGGATTAGTCGAACAAGATGTGTCTTCGGTAGGGATGTGTAAGGATCTCATTCGGACGACTCTCAGAGGAAGTCAATAACCCCACTATTTCAGGATGTTGAATACTATTAGTTCAATTCATAATTAAGGAGTCAGTGACAATACTGGGGGACAGAATCTCAATACTATCTCCAACTCGGTAATGTTAAGATCCTTGAACTTTTTCTTCAACCGATCAGAATCTACACAAAAATTCATTAGGTCAACAACGGATCCTAGATAAGTCTTAAAGTGAATCATGTTAATCGAAACCTTAGGGAATTATAAAAGGAGGAAGCAAAGCATAGAAAAGCTCTTTTGGCACTCAATATCAAGTACGTAAACCCTAAAATTCTTGTGATTCTGTATATTCTTGGTCTGATTATCATCAATCAGACTTGGGCATTAGAAGGTCTTTTTTGGCAATTCTCCTGCGAGATAGTTCACAATTATTGGTGATACCCAGTGTATGAAACTTCCACTTAAACGGGGTCTGGAAAATGATTGATGTATGCAACCTTACCCTCGAACGGAGAGATTATTTTTACAACTTGAACCTGTGACCACTAGGTCACCAAAGGTAGCTTTACTGATACGCCAAGTTCACCCTCCACCATTATTACCCTCCACCATTATTGGTGGTACAAATCATTTATAGTTGTTGGAAACTTGGAAGGGTAGTTTTGGTCGCTTATCATGTCCATGTGCAAAACACTCTATACAAAATAAAACACCCGAAAATTTAATCAATTCTTTATGAGAGCTTCTTAATACATGCATACGATTTTTTTTCCCCTATACTCACATGCATACGATTTTTTTTCATAATGTACATGCTTACAATGCAAGTGATTGGTGTATCAAGAAATTAAATGGGTGTATTTAGAAGTTCCCACTACTCATTCATATATCATTTTCTTAATACATTCTAAAGGATTTTCAATGAGAAAATTAGCTTGATCCAAATAATAATAATAATAATATAGTTAAATAAAATGCTATATTTTTTTTTTGAAATTGTTTTTTTATTAAAAATAAATAAATCCATGCTATATTTAGATATTGAATTTGTCAAACTAAAAAAAAATGAAATTACCTTTTCATATTTTTTTTAATAAAATGATATATATATATATATAATTGTTGTTTCATATATAAAAAAATTCATGCTATATTGAAATTTTCAAATCAAAAAAGAAAAAGAAAAAGAAAGCGAAATGAAATGAAATGAAATCACAAAGGCCTCGTTTGGCATGCGAGTGTTTTAGCTAAAAAGTTAAAAAAATTATTTAAAAAAAAAACAAAAAGCCTATAATCTATACCAAAAAGTCAAAGATTTCATTTTCTCTCTACTTTTTACATATCTTTTTGTAAAAAATCAAAAAATCATTCCAAACATACTAATTTTTTTACCTTATATTGTAGCCAAAAAGCTAAAAAGTTACTAAAATAGCTTGCTTCCAAACGAGGCCTAATACACATTTAATTTTTTGCAGCTAACCAATTTTTTTTTTCAAAATCCATGATATTAAGATTTTATAAGATAGATAACATATAATATTTTCATAGTAGTTAAGATTCCTCAACATTTCTATAGAAAAATTTTGCCCAACTTAGAGAAATTTTGTCCCGACTCAAAGAAATTTCGGTAGTGTTTGATAGAGTTTTAGAATTATGATTTGAGAATAGAGCTGTATTTTGAGTTTGTGAGTTTTGGAATTATGATTTGAAAAGAGAAAATTTATTTGGTTATGAGTTTTGAAAAGAGTTTTGAATTTTTGATGTGTCATATGAAATGAGAAAAGTTGTTTGGTTATGCGTTTTCAAAAGAGTTTTCAAAACTTAATTGAAAAAATAACTCATAACCAAATACACAACTGAAACCTCTATTGAAAATTCTATTCAAAACTCATAACCAAACTCCTTTTAAAATTCAATTCAAAAAATCATTTGTCATTTTGGTCTTAAAAAAATAATTTCTATATTTAAAAAATATCATTTTTTTTGGGGGTCCAAATAACAGGTGGCGATTGGCAATTGAAAAAAAAAAAAAGTATTGTTCCGGTCGATCAGTCGGACATTCGGGAAGATGTCCAAGCGGATGACCAAGTAGACCAAAAATTTCAAAAACTGTCTGCTTTACCAAACATGTTTTCAAAATGTATTTTGAAATTGATTTGGAATCATGATTTGAAAACTCAAACCAAACATAGCATTAGAATGTAAGGGTGTAATTAATTTTAGAAAACTCTACCAAGCATAGCCTTCAATTTTCACAGAGAAATTTCTTTGCGTTGAGGCTGAAATTTCTCTGAATCGGGTGAAATTTTTTTGAGTCGGGTAAAATTTTTTTAAGTCGAATTTTTTCAGTGAAAATGTTGAGGGATCTTAGCTAATAAAAAAAATATCTTAGATCTCTCCTACTACACAAAGTTTGAGAGGAATGTTTTACTAACCTTCTCCTTCTTTTTTTTTTTGAAATTTATCTATTCATTTTCTTCTCATTTTTCTAATGCAATCAAATAAAAAGGGGAAAAAGGAAAGAAAATTACTTATACATATTTTATTTTTTGCATCTATCCAACAATTTTCTTTTTTCGTAATGTCGGGACCCCTGGGGAGGTGACTTCAAAGACCCCCACCTCCACGTGAGGGGCTGCCAATGAAAAAAAAAAAACAGTTATGGACCAATCAAAAATCAGTGGGGGTGGTGGGGGTCACCCCCACTGGGAGTCTTATGCATTTTCCTTTTCTTTTAGACAATTGTATATTCATTTTTTTCTCTCAAATTTTCCCAATCCAACCAAATAGTGGAGGAAAAAAAAAAACAGAAAAAAACAAAAACATCTTTCTCTTAATTTTTCCTATCTTATTATTATTTTTTTTCCTTTCAATAAATTCAAGATCCAACATAGCATGAGAGTACAAAGTGATATTTATGAGTTGCACTCTCATATTGGGATATCAACATGAGAGAGTTTAAGGGTTTTATGGAACCCACTATAGATTTCGTTTTGATAATTCGAATCGTTTTCTTTTAAGACTTGTTGACTAGAATAGTCATACAAAAAATTAAAATGGACGGACATAAGTAACCATATGTTTGAATCAAATTTATATTATAAGAAATAGATGGTTATTCATGAAATTATATTTACTGTCCATTTTTTAAAATAAATATAATTTAAATATATAATTATCAATATCAAATCATCTTATTTTTTGTGTGAATATTCTACTTAACGAGTCTTAAAAAGTAAACGGTTTGAATCTTCAAAATCGATTTCAAAATAAACCTATCAAATTCAAACGTTTTCTCAAATTGAGATAATAATTTAAAAGAAATCAAATCCTATTCGTTTTTCTTAGCACCAATATATCATGTTTTCCATTAATTAAAAACTAATTTCCCTAAAAATAAAATTTTTAAAAAATAATAATAAGAAAGAAAAAAAAAATTGGACAAGTAATAATTACCCAAGAATTAGGCAAAGAAAATATCACATAACATGATATGATATGCTTTCTAACCCACCGATTGAAATGGACACGTTATGAATTGGGAGGACCCACAAAGGGTTCATCTTGGGCGCACATTCTAGAGACTGGACGGTGACTCCATTGTCAACATGTGGAGTAAAGTTTTTGTAGTTCGCTATCGCTTCAACTTTCTATTTCTTCTTTCCATTCAAGAAAGTGAAACCTAACCATGAGGGATATCCACAATCAATGTGCTTCTTTCAACAATTAATTGATGATGCCTTGCACTTAAAAAAGGCAGTATACGAACCGTTTCTAAATAACTTGAATTTTTCTTATTTGAAGTTCATTTGAATTTAATTTAATTACTAAATAAATAAATTAAAACTCAAGTTTGATTTTCATGCTTAATTAATATTTCAACTGTGCGATAAGATTCATGAATACAAAAAAAAAAAATTGATATTTTTTTTTAATAATATATCGAATATATATTTATTAATGTATTTTATTTTGATATTTATGTTTGATATTTGTGCAGATTTATATATTTGATTGATCAAATTTATTATTAATATAAGTCTTATTTTATAATTTAATTATACTTTTCTCTTTATTCTTTTGATAGATAAATTAATTTAAATTTGAATTTTCTGTTCAAGCTCAACCTCAATTCATTTATATAATCAAGTTAACTTGAGTTCAAACTTGATTAATTCTTAATAAACCGAGCTCCAACAACCAAAATCTCAACTTGTTCGCAACCTATTCACACTATTATGATTACGAAAATATTGGTCACTTTGAGACTAATTATCTAATGAGAAATAAGAATAGGTGAAATTCCAAAACCTTTGTCATTAAAATAAAATGAAAATGAAAATAATAAAAAAGCTATATTGTCAATTGAACATATTGAAAAAATAATAATTTTATGGATACTAACCCTCTTATAAAAATCTTATTAAAAATAAAATAAGTAAGAAAAAATGATCTATTCTTACAAAAATCTCTCAAAAAAATATCCCTTCATAAACTCTACCGGTCAAAGTCTATTGTAGGAGATTTTTGTGAGAATATAGCATGATCCTAAGTTAAAATATAGTTAGTTATTAAAAAAACAAATAATGATATTTAGACATCATACATACTACAAAGCAGATAGGATTGCTCTAAAAATAGACACAAACCAAGTCATCCAATATATTCTTTTATTGAACCTTGAAAACAAAATCACAAAAAAAATGGGCTGGATGTGATTGGGCCGAATAAGCCTGATTGACGTCTTCTACAACAGTATCTCTCTTTAGATAGTTTCATTTGAGATCTCCATATAAAAAGAGCCATGCTAAATCCCAAATGAATTATCAAACAGAAAAATGTAAGAGATTCACATTACTCATAGATTTATAGGGTAATTACTCGCTCTTATTATAAAGATCTGTACATCACTATTTTCTACAAGTGTTTGTATACCAAAATTTTCTACCAATTCATTACTAAAAAAAAATTTTTGTGACAATTTTATGAATCTGTTGTTAAAAAACTGGCCATTAGTGACTTTTTGTGCTGATTTTTCAAATTTATTGTTAAAAAAAAAAAAAAAAAAAAGATGAATAGTGACATTTTCCTATGAAGAATTTTTTGACTGTCGCTAAAAATTAACAATTAGTAACACTTTCTATGAAAAAGCTGCTAAAAAAATAGAATTTTGTGATAACAATTAAAAGTTAATAGGACTTTTTGGTGAACCAAAAAGTCAAAAGGACTTATTGGCATATCCATCTTCAGAATAAGACATCTCAATCAATCCCCCTAATGTATTCACAATAATAGATGGCTACTATTAGTATCTACCTAAATTCTTTAGACCCCCCATTTCTTTGAGCCCCTACCCTAAACCCTAAATTTCAATAAGATTTCTTTGAACACTATACTTAATGCCAAATTTACCGCTATTGATAATATTATCACACCCAATGGCACACCCACCTAATTTTGCACACCCTCTCTCCTTCTCTTTTTTATGACCGTCCATCTCTTGTTGAAAAGAACATCGATAGTCATTGTATCAATAGACACCATTGCCTCAGTGAAGAACATTGCATCGACTATCCATCATTGAAATTCCTGTAAACTTTCAACGAAGGGAGGAATTGACTTGGCGGTGTCCAAAGAAAACCGTCGAAAAATTCGTCAAAAATTCCTATCTACACTATAAGAAAATGCACCTTTGCCAACTAATTTTGGTGACTAAAACATTTTTAGTCGTCAAAAGTATAAATTTTGGCGACTAAAATTTAATTTGGTCGGCATTGGTTCCATATTTACCTACTAAAATATTTTAGTCGATAAATATTTGTAATTGGCGACTAAATTTAAATTTAGTCGGCAAAAATTAAATTTTTCAGTGACTAAATAGGATATTAGTCGCTGTTAGTGTACAATTTAGGCTAAAAAAAAAATTTAATATGTAATATTTCTTTTTCCCGACTAAAATAGTACTTAGTCGGGAAATAGGACTTTTAGCGACCAAAAATTTCATTGCTGTTGAGTGATAATTCATTCATTTCCAGACTAAGTACAAAATTAGTCGGTAAAGGTTGAAATTTCAACTCGCGCCACTTCATTAATTGATGCGCGCGCGTTGATCTATTGACAACAGTATCACACACAAGTGAACAACAGTGTATCACACACACCTCACCAAATCTCACAGAACTCAGCCCCCTTCATCGTATTCTACTGTACGGGCAACATTGCGACGACCACTACCACCGGCGCCAATCACCACCGTCGCAGCCCTTGAATCACAGGTTCTCTCTCTCTCTCTCGCTTTCCGCTCTGCTTCTCAGTCTGTCTATGCATCACCCGCTCAAGCTCTCTGACACAGTCTATTTATGTATCTGTCTGTCTCTGTCTCTCTCCATCTCTTTCTCTCTCTCTATCTCCCTCTTTCTATGTTTCCCCCATTTCTGACATTGTTGCTGTTTAATGTGTGTGAATAATATTTGAATGAACAATCCCAAATCAATTTTTAATCATTTAAATATGTAATTTGGAAATTGATTAAAATTTTCGAACATGATGTTTAATGTGTGTGAAACTAACCTTGCAATAAGGTGATGAAAACAATACTGGGTTTCATTAATTTGGGATTGCAATAGCTCATATATGTCTGTCTCTGTCTGTCTCTATCTCTTTCTCTCTCTCTCTCTGTCTCCCGCTTTCTATGTTTCCCCCATTTCTGACATTGTTGCTGTTTAATGTGTGTGAATGATATTTGAATGAGCAATCCCAAATCAATTTTTAATCATTCAAATATGTAATTCAGAAATTGATTAAAAATTTCGAACATGATGTTTAATATGTGTGAAACTAACCTTGCAATAAGGTGTTGAAAACAATACTGGGTTTCATTAATTTGGGATTGCAATAGCTCATATTTGAATGGATTTGATTTTGAAAAAAGTTACTATATGTGTTTTGTTCTTTTTGTTTGTTTGTTTGTTTGTTTGTTTAGTGTTGTGAATGGATTGGATTTTGAAGCATGCCATGTTGGTTGTTTTGTTTATAGTCTTAAAGTGGATTAGATTTTACAGAAATGTTTAACATTTTTTCAGAGCATATTATAAAGGGGAAATTATCATTCAAGGGATGTTTTTCAAAATTATTACATGAGAAAAAGTTTATAATTTAATTATTAATATTTATCATTTTTTTGTAATTTTTTTTTAGGCGCCAAAAGTAAAAATTCTTGTAGCTACCTTTACAAAAAAAAAAATCGTTGGAAATTCCTATCGGGTAAAACACTCACTAAACACACAATTTGGTGTTGAAGATACAAAAATCAAACCATTCGGCATACTAGTACTGACTATCTGCATTACTGTTTGGAACCCATATGCTAAACTAAATGTTTGTGTTTAGTACTGTGTCACCAAACACAATCTTAACAGCCAGCAAACCAATACAGAACAACTTGAACAAAACAATAACGATTGAAAGCAACCGAGAATGTTAATGCAAGACTGATAAACTTACCAATGGAACGCCAACCTCATCAAAATTGTTGTCATTGTCCACTATTGCTCTACAAGGTGAAATAACTGATAAAGAGTAATACGTTGGACTTGAAAAGAGCTTTTTGGTTCAAGGTTTCTAGTTCATGAGGTGATGGTGATAAAGAGGATAAATTTAGGATTTAATATGATTATGAAGAGTAACAGGTTTAGGGTTTATATTGGTTGGTTATGAACAATATTATGTTTAGGGTTTAGAAAGGTAGAATACGTATAGCTGGGCTAGGGGTGGGGGTGGGGGTGGGTGTATAATATTATGTAGTGTTAGTTTTTATTTGGTAGGTAGGTGTTCCGTTAAATTATGTCTTTTAATGTAATTTTACTTTCAGGGTATAATTGTAATTGAAAATAAAATAAAAATTGAAGGGCCAAAGAATTTAAACAAGTGCTTATAGCAACACTCTAATAATATAGTAAGAGAGTTAGGTCTTATATCATTAGGTGTATAACAAAATCAAAACTTAACACATATCATACCACATCATTGTGGTTGAATTGTGGAAGTTTTTTAGAGGTCTCAAATATTTTACACAATACTCACATGAGTGTATGAGTCTCACATTTATATAAGTATTATGTAAAATATTAATAATTCATTTAGTGTCTCTAGTATTTTTTGTAATAAAAATTAAATAAAATTAGAGAAAACAAATGAGCAATTTTGGACGGTCAAAATGGATCGTTAGAAAGTATCAACTGGAAACTACCCATGATATGATGGGCTAAACATGACCTGTTTTAGACCCATGAAGACCCAACCCGACCTTTTTTTCTGCCATTTCTACTTAGATAGGGGTGTAAAATTGGCTCGCAGGCTTGTGGAATGCCTAAAGCCCACCCCCGGCCTAGGTAGGCTTCGCCCAGTTAGGTCTAGTCAAGCCCGAGTTCGAATCCAACTTAGGACCCTAGGCATGGGCTTGGGCCGTCTGTTTTACCGCCCGGCCTAAAAAATTTTGCCCCTGCACCCTGGCCCGCCCCACCCTAACGGCTCCTTGCACAATGCGCAGTGTGCACCATACCAACAGTGAGAAATTTGAAAAATAAATAAATAAATAAATAAATTCAAACTGTCAAACGACCATTATTCACCAACGGCCACAATTTGTTATTTATTTTTTATATAAATTATCCCCTCCCAACTCCTATAAATATCACCCATCTCCCATTTTATTTCTCATAAACAACTCTCTCTCTCAAACTCTCATTCTCTCTCAAATCTCAACTCTCTCAATTAATTTTGAAGTCTCATTTCAAAGTGGCAATTGCAATTATGCAAAGAAACTTTTATCAGAAGAAACTAGTTTTTGTATCACATTCGCCAAATTGGTAACATTAATTATTTGAATTAAAATTTATTAGTTAGTCATTTTTTTACGTTGATTATGCCGTGACATATATTAGTTGTTATTGTTTACTTATTATCGTTTACTCATTATTTTAATTAATTGTTAGTTCATATATATTATTTTACTTACATTATTATGGATTCTGATAATCCTAATGTTTATGTCAATATTGATGCATATACACAACATGAATCTGTTGATTCTCCTTTTATTGTACCTAATATTCCTCTTCCAGCAGCAACATCATCATTTAGGGGCACATCTAGTACTGTTTGGGAGCATTTTGAAAGGGTATCTATAACTAATCCTAATGGTACAACTGTATTCAAAAGCAAAATGTAAATATTATATATATTTACTTAGTGCTTCATCTATAGGAAGTACTAGCCATCTAAACATGCATGCTCAAAAGACATTTACAAAGTCAACAATCTGGTATTAGAACTCAAATGCAATTAAGAGCTTCATCTACTAGTAAATTGCAAACATTTTCATGTCATCTTATACGTGTACAAAATTTTGTAATTGATTATATTATTAAAAAAGAAAAACTTTTTACTACTAGTGGACGTCCCATTTTTTAGAAATGATTCACGAAGGCTTTGCATCGCAATATCAAGGTTTTTCAAGAAA
Organism: Camellia lanceoleosa; assembly: GCA_025200525.1. Lineage (NCBI taxonomy): Eukaryota > Viridiplantae > Streptophyta > Magnoliopsida > Ericales > Theaceae > Camellia > Camellia lanceoleosa. The sequence goes on along the minus strand of CM045770.1, from coordinate 128,735,051 downwards.
TACTATTAGAAACAGGATTTTAAAGAAATTTGTCGATATTAAAAGTGAATTATTTGACATTTTCAAAATTTTGAATGGAAATTTGGTTTAACATCTAATTTATAGTCAAATAATAGTTTAAAATATCAATGTATTACTGCACATTTTATTGATAATGATTGGAATTAAATAGAAGAATTATTTCATTTAAATTAGTTTAACTTCCATACACTAGTCATTCACTTGGGGTAGAAATAAGAAATATAATATATGAGTGGGCTTTGCAAAATAAAATATTTACCATTAGTTTAGATAATGCAACATATTACAATCAGACTGTAGCTTATTTGAAATCAACTTTACAATTACTTATTGATGGTGATTTATTTCATGTTCATTGTTATACTTATATTTTAAACTTGATTGTTAATGAAACTATGCATATATGCGAGACTTCTGTACTGGTAATAAAAAATGCAGTTGTGTGGGTGTTAATTTTTGACCTTGTTAGGACCTTTTGTTGTCAAATTCCATGGATCAAAACCAAGGTTGTAACAAGAGTTCTTTAAGAAGTTGGTTTCCTTCAAAAACAGGATTACTTTGGAGTTCTGCAAGAAGTTGGTTTTCTACAAGAAGTTGGTTTTCTTTCCCAACTAGGATTGTTTTGGTTTTCTATAAATAGTTGGGTTTCTCCCAAGTCTAGGCTATTCATTGATTCATTCATTGAATCTCTCCAGATCTTCTTTTTGGTTCTTAAGGGTTATATCTGGAGATATTTTGTTAAGTTTTCTTTGATGTTTTATTGAGTATTCAACTCATGGTTTAAAGAGAGTACATCAAAGGTTTGTTTGTTATATACAAAAGAGAGAGTTGTTCTTCAGTTGTGGATTCTGAAGAATTTGAGCCTGAAGCTTTGGTGGAATCCGGAGTGGCTCATCAGAAAGACAATTCCGTGGTGAAGATGGGGTTGGAAGAGGCACATAGAGGTTGGTTCAATTAGGCGTTGTGGATTCGCTAGATAATTGAGAGTATACCTGTGTAATTCCTTTAATTCTTCTTAGTGGATTGTCTTGTGGCAGTTACCCGTGATTTTTTTATCACAGTTGGAGGTGTCCAATTGTGGTTTTTCCACGTAAAAATCATTGTGTCTCTTTCTCTTGATTGTTTGATTGGGATTGTTATATTCTGTTTAAAATTGTTACATAATCACAAATCAACATCTAGAGGGTTTCTAGATTTTTCAATTGGTATCAGAGTGGGTCGTTCTATTTTTTTTTTTAAAAAAAAACTTTTTCTTTTAGATCCTCTATTTTTTTTTTTTTTTTTTAAAAATTTCTTTTAGAACGAGATCTTGTTTGATTTGTGATAATGGATACAATTCGTGAGGGAAATTCCTATGAAAAAAAAAAATCTAAAAAGATTTTCTTAATATGGTTTTGCAAGCTTAAATTTTTTGAGTGGTCCTTGGTGCATATTGGAATTGATGAGAATATCTGTTACATGTTAATATATGTGTGCTTTCTGTGGTCATTACTCATTTTGGAGTGTGTGTTCTTTGATTAGTATGTTTCATCCTGTACACACTCTTGGATTAGCAAATATCGGAGTCTTCCGACTTAGTGTTTTTTTTTCATGGACTTCTGGCATTGTATCTTTTGCTTTTCTAAAGGAATTGACCTATACTAACATATCATGGGTGATGTTGAGTCTCTTAACCACCTTCCATCTTTTTGCATCTCCATGGCTTTCCCCTCTATTCTTTGTAGTCCAGGCATGAGGAAAAGGCTACCTCAGAGTCACCAACCAGGCTATCCTTATTATATCCATGCTTCTCTGGTTCGATTTCCATACTCTTGAGCGTGTCAGCTGCCAAAAGAAAAAGAAAAAGAAAAAGAAGAAAAAATATGCAAAAGAAAAAGATGTGAAAAAAAAAAGGAAAAAAATTAAAGGATTCATTCATTGAGGGGGAGCCTCTGCCTTTACTCACCAAATACCCCTTGATTCCTAGTGGTTTGACTTTCCTTTGTTGTGCTTAGATTCTCTTGTCGGAGGTTCAACTTTCGGATCACTACTAGGATTGAATCTAGTGTTTGTCGAACTCCAAGAGTCACACACACACTTTTCTTATGGGATCTATGCTTTTCACATAATGCATCACTTTATTTCATGAGGAATCTTCTACAGACTGTGCACATTGTGTTTTCAAGTAATTGTGCTTCTTGGATAGTCTTGTGTGTTTTATGGTACAAATCTGAAATTCCTTGCTTGTTCCACCATATTATTTGTTCACTGTTTTCAGTGTTTGTGGTTGTTTTTAATGAGGGGGAGTTTGGTTCATCATTACCAGTGTTTGATGTATATTGATGGTACAGTAGTTTGGTTGATGGTATAGTGTTTTTGCTTTTGCTTATATCCTTCTTTGGTACAGTTGGATTGTTAGTATTTTGTTTATGGATTGATTTACATTTTGTTATTTAATCCAGTTCCACATATTTTGGTTGGCTTGTGTGTGGTTATTTTATTTCAGGATAATTGTTCAAGAGCATGGATTTGAGTGTTGGTTCATAGTTGGTGGTCTTTGCTTGAGATTTTGTTAGGAAAATTGTTTTAGATTGGTTTTATCCAGGATTTGACAAAGGGGGAGATTGTTAGGACCTTTTGTTGTCAAATTCCATGGATCAAAACCAAGGTTGTAACAAGAGTTCTTTAAGAAGTTGGTTTCCTTCAAAAACAGGATTACTTTGGAGTTCTGCAAGAAGTTGGTTTTCTACAAGAAGTTGGTTTTCTTTCCCAACTAGGATTGTTTTGGTTTTCTATAAATAGTTGGGTTTCTCCCAAGTCTAGGCTATTCATTGATTCATTCATTGAATCTCTCCAGATCTTCTTTTTGGTTCTTAAGGGTTATATCTGGAGATATTTTGTTAAGTTTTCTTTGATGTTTTATTGAGTATTCAACTCATGGTTTAAAGAGAGTACATCAAAGGTTTGTTTGTTATACACAAAAGAGAGAGTTGTTCTTCAGTTGTGGATTCTGAAGAATTCGAGCCTGAAGCTTTGGTGGAATCCGGAGTGGCTCATCAGAAAGACAATTCCGTGGTGAAGATGGGGTTGGAAGAGGCACATAGAGGTTGGTTCAATTAGGCGTTGTGGATTCGCTAGATAATTGAGAGTATACCTGTGTAATTTCTTTAATTCTTCTTAGTGGATTGTCTTGTGGCAGTTGCCCGTGGTTTTTTGATCACAGTTGGAGGTGTCCAATTGTGGTTTTTCCACGTAAAAATCATTGTGTCTCTTTCTCTTGATTGTTTGATTGGGATTGTTATATTCTGTTTAAAATTATTACATAATCACAAATCAACATCTAGAGGGTTTCTAGATTTTTCAGACCTCACAATCAAATGGGAGAACTTAGCTAGAGAGCACGTGGCAGAATAAATTAAACCAAGCCCCTACCAACAAGAAGACAAAAATATCACGGTGGCTCATTCACCCGAGAACACTCCGACGATCAAGTCAATCAATCGTATCTCTCAAAGATATCAAACAAGTACTCAATGCACAAGTCAAAGCATACCTTAGACCCACGAGAGTGCCTTACTTTTATAACCAATTATGCCATCATCCCTTAGAAGTCTCACTTCATAGGACTCAAGCATAATTCTTATCTCAGACTCTTAGTGAGATATGGATGAACTCCTCAAAAATCTTATCCCTATCCGAACTAAGCACGTCACCTATCTAGGACTCTTGTTCTTTACCCAAATATCTTGAATTCTGGTATTACCATACAAGATCTCGGCAATACCATAATCACATCGATAATCTGGCTCGTCTATGTGGCACTTCGGCCAATACCCCAGCCATATCTCCTCAACATGGCATGACCCTTAAAATACATCCCTATAACTACCCCCTAGGTTTTATTACCTCGGCAACTTGAGGCGATAGAACCTATATCATTTGATCTTCCAACATGTTGTGTCATGCCTCAGATTTACACGGTCCGACTCACGTGAATAAACCACCTAATGATAAATAACAAATAACAACTCAAATGAATATAATATAGTCACACAATACATGTGTTTATCCAATTTCATACATTTCTAGAGACAACATCTAAATCGAATTGATGTTCTGTAACTAAAAACATATACAGATGTTATAAATTAAATTGAACGCCCTGAAGCTTACATCAAACACAAAGGGTGTAACCCTTACAAAAATGGCACACGGCTAACAAATAATATAAATGGCTCATGGCCTACAAATAATAGAACCACCCTACACAGTTCCGGACACAGCTTTACATCTCAATCCATATCCATACATGTACACCTAAAAAATATTTTCAGCCACGTAGAGTGAGCATAAAGCCTAGTAAAGAATATTTCAAAAGCTAAACATGCTCCACTAACATAAATGATCATGATGCAATATATATATATATAATATGCCCAAATGCATTTAAATCCATCTTATTTCTCGACAAAATCTTTTCTTTAAAATTACCAAAACCTAACGTTTAATCAAAATGTTTTCCGAGTTCAATACATTTGTTTGATATAAAATCTCTTTCCAAAAACCAATCCAGGTATCTCAATACCAACCAGCAAATACATTGCTAAATCAAATGTGAATACGTCGCTAAACAACAGCAAATACATTGCTAAAACCTTTTTCAAAAATATCCTTTCAAGCCAAAATGATAATAAATAAAATGGGTAAATCTCCAAGGCTAATATTCATACGAGTAACTATATAAGTCACAATGTCATTTTTATCGGTGCTAACCGAAAGGCTCAACACCTACTGCACGGGTTTAGGTCTTTCACCATGGATACGCAGGCCAACTTAATTCTACTTTAACACCCCCTCATAGCTTAATCACTTTATTTACCTTTTTCCAATAGTACAATATGTGTGATTCAAAATATTGTTTTCCAAAACAATGTAAATTTTCCAAAACAAAATACAAGAATTTTCAAAACATCTTTCCAAACATACGGTTTCAAATTCCAAACATCCATTACATGCTCCATGATATGAATGATTTCAAATTGTCTAATCTGCATGTAATTTCTAATACACAACAATGCTATCATCTACCGATAGCCAAAATAGTTATCTCTAATGCAATAATTAATAGATAACAATACAGATATATTTTTCCAAAAGAGTAACAACACCCATTTTCAAAATCTCACAACCATTTCCTTTCTATCTCTTTCTAACCAAACCATTTACCAAAATTCAATCCAATGCCCAAAACAATATTGTTTAGGGTTTTTTACAAATTGGGGCTTTTCCACTTTTAGAAATCCGTATGCAATTTGTATACTGAAAATAACCATAGTAGCATAACTATAGCCCCAAAACTCTCAAATTTCACAAAACCCTCAAGCCTAAAATAACATTTCAAAATTAATCAAATAAAACGAAAAAAAAAAAAACTTCTTTTTCTTAATTTTTCCTTCAATATATTCAAGATCCAACATAGCATGAGAGTACAAAGTGATATTTATGGGTTGCGCTCTCTCATTTTGAGATATCAACGTGAGAGAATTTGAGGATTTGTGGAACCCATCGTAGGTTTCGTTTTGATAATTCAAACCATTCACTTTTTAAGACTTGTTGACTAGAATAGTCATTCAAAAATTAAGATGATCAGACATAAGTAACTATATATTTGAATCAAATTTATATTACAAAAAATAGATAATTATTCTTGAAATTATATTTGTTGTTTATTTTTTAAAAATAAATATGATTCAAATGTATAATTACCAATATCCAATCGTCTTGATTTTTTGCATAAATATTCTACTTAACAAGTCCTAAAAGTGAACAGTTTGAATCGTCGGAATCGATTTCAAACCTATCAAGTTCAAATGTTCTCTCAAATTAAGATGACAATTTAAAAGAAGCCAAATCCTATTCATTTTTCTTACCACCAAAATATATCCTGTTTTCCACCTATCCTTTAGTAGGTATGTCCATCTGCATTAATTAAAAACTCATTTCACTAAAAACTAAATTTTAAAAAAATAATAATAAGAAAGAAAAAAAATTTGACAAGTAATAATTACCCCAGAATTAGGCAAAGAAAATATCACATAATTGATATGATATGCTTTCTAACCCACCGATTGAAATGGACATGTTTATAAATTGGGAGGACCCACCAAGGGTTCATCTTGGGCCCACATTCTAGAGACTGGACTGTGACTCCGTTGTCCATATCCCTAACATTACTCTTGTCCATATGTGGAGTGAAGTTTCTTTAGTTCGCTATCGCTTCGACTTTCTATTCTTTAGAAAGTGAAACCTAACCATGAGGGATATCCACAGTCATTGTGCTTCTTTTAACCATTATTGATGATGCCTCACACTTAAAAAAGGGCCGTATACGAACCGTTTATAAATAACTTGAATTTGACTTATTTAAATTTCGTTTGAATTTAATTTAATTACTAAATAAATAAATTAAAAATCAAATTTAATTTTTAAACTTAATTAATATTTGAACTAAGCCCGAGTAAATTCATGTTTAACTCGACAAGATTTATGAATACAAAAAAAAAAAAAAAATCGATATTCATTTTTAATAATATATCAAATATATATTTATTAATGTATTGTATTTTGATATTTGTGCAGATTTATATATTTAATTGATCAAAATTATTATTAATATAAGTGTTATTTTATATTTTAATTATAATTTTCTCTTTATTCTTTGATATATAAATTAATTTAAATTTGAATTTCTTTTCAAGCTCAATCTCAACTCGTTTATATAATCAAGTTGACTCGAGTTTGAATTTGACTAATTCTTAATAAACCGAGCTCCAACAACCAAAAGCTCAACTTGTTCGCAACCTATTCACACTATTATGATTATGAAAATATTGGTCACTTTGAGAATAATTTGTAATTATCTAATGAGAAATAAGAATAGCTGAAATCACGAACACCTTTGTCATTAAAATAAAATAAAAATGAAAATGATAAAAAAAAGCTATATTGTCAATTGAACATATTGAAAAAAATAATTTTATGAATACTAGCACTCTTATTAAAAATCTTATTAAAAATACCATAAGTTAAAGGAAAATGATCCGTTCTCACAAAAATCTCCCACAAGAACATTCCTTCATAAACTCTGCCAGTCATAGGCTATTGTAGGAGATTTTTATGAGAATGTAGCATGATCCTAAGTTAAAATGTAGTTAGTTATTAAAAAACAAATAATGATAGGCATCATACATACTAAAAATAGACAGAAACAAAGCCGTCCAATATATTCTCTTATTGAACCTTGAAAACAAAATCACAAAAAACTGGGCTAGATGTGATTGGGCTGAATAAGCCTAACTGTCATCTTCTACAATAGTATCTCTCTTTAGATGGTTTCATTTGACATCTCAATATAAAAAGAGCCATGCTAAATCCCAAATGAATTATCAAATAGAAAAATGTTAGAGATTCACATTACTCATAAATTTATAGGGTAATTACTCAGTCTTATTATAAAGATTTGTGCATAATTAAATTCTACAAGTGTTTATATAGACCAAAATTTTCTATCAATTCATTGCTAAAAAAGATCTTTTGTGACAATTTTATGAATCTGTTGTTAAAAGCCCGACAATTAGTGACTTTTTGTGACGATTTTTCAAATTTATTGCAAAAAATGATAAATAGTGACATTTTTCTGTGAAGAATTTTTTAACTGTCGCTAAAAATTAACAATTAGTGACATTTTCTACGAAAACGCCGCCAAAAAAAAAAGAATTTTGTGATAATAATTAAAAGTGAATAAGACTTTTTGATGAACCAAAAAGTCAAAAGGACTTATTGGTGTTTCCATCTTCCTAATAGGACTTTTCAGTCATTCCTCCTAAATTTATCCACAATAATAGAGGGCTACTATTAGTATTTACCTAAATTCTTTAGACCCCCCATTTCTTTAAGCCCTTACCCTAAATCCTAAATTTTAATAAGATTTCTTTGAACACTCCACTTAATACCAAATTTACCCCTATTGACAATATTATCACACCCAAGGGCATACACACCTAATTTTGCACACTCTCTCTCCTTCTCCTTTTGATGATCATCCATTTCTTGTTGAAAAGAACGTTGACAGTCATTGCATCAATAAACACCATTGCCTCAGTGAAGAACATTGCATCGATGGTCTATCATTGGAGTTCCTGTAAACTTTCAACAAAATGAGGAATTGACTCGACGGTGTCCAAAGAATACCATCGGAAATTCCTGTCTACCATTGTAGAAAACTTGCAGGAAATTCCTCTCAGGTAAAACACTCACTAAACACACAATTTGGTGTTGAAGATACAAAAATGAAACCGTTTGACACACTAGTACCGACTATCTGCATTACTATTCGGAGCCCATATATTGAACTAAATGTTTGTGTTCAGTACTATGTTACTGAACATAATCTTAACAACCGGCAAACCAATACCGAAAAACTTGAACAAAACAAAAACGATTGAAGACGACCGAGAATATTAATGCAAAACTAATATAACTTACCAATGGAACGCAAACCTCATCAAAATTATTGACATCATCTGCCATTGCTCTACAAGGTGAAATAACTGATAAAGAGTAATATGTTGGACTTGAAAAGAGCTTTTTGCTTCAAGGTTTTTGATTCATGAGAGTTTATGATGGTGATAAAGAGGATACATTTAGGATTTAATATGATTGTGAAGTGTAACAGGTTTAGGGTTTATGTTGGTTGGTTATGTAGGGTAATATGTTTAGGGGTTTAGAAAGATGGAATACGTATAGTTAGGGGTAGGGATGGCAGTGGGTGTATAATATTGTAGAGTGTTAGCTTTTATTTTGTAGGTAGGTGTTTCATTAAATAATGTCTTTTAATGTAATTTTACTTCATGGTATAATTATAATAAAAAGAATTAAAAATTGTTGGGGGGAGGGGGCAAAGAATTTAGACAGGTGCTAATAGTAGCACTCCAACAATATAGTAAAAGAATTGGGTCTTATATAATTGGGTGTATAACAAATCAAAACTTGACACATATCATACCACATCATAGTGGTTGAATTGTGTAAGTTTTTTGGAGATCTCAAATATTTTACACAATACTCACATGAGTGTATGAGTCTTACATTTATATAAGTATTATGTAAAATATTTAATAATTCATTTAGTATCTCCAATATTTTTTGCAATAAAAATTAAATAAAATTAGAGAAAACAAATGAGCAATTTTGGACGGTCAAAATGGATAAGAGGTCAGAAAGTATCAATTGGAAATTGCCCATGATATGATGGGCCAAACATGACCTATTTCAGACCCCATGAAGACCCACCCCAACCGTTTTTCCCTTCCTTTCTACTTGGATAGGGATGTAAAATTGGCCTGTCGGACCGTGGGATTCCCAAAGCCCGCCCACGGCCTAGGTAGGCCCCGTTCGGTTAGGCCTGGCCAGGCCTGGGTCTGAATCCAGCTTGAGACCCTAGGCCTGGGCTTGGGTTGTTTGTTTTACAACTCGGCCCAAAAAATTTTGCCCCGCATCTTGGCCCGTTCCACCCCGCCCCAACAACTCCTTGCGTAGTGCACACCATACCAATGGTAAGAAATTTGAAGAAAAAAAAAATTCAAATGGTCAAATGATCGTTATTCACCAACGGCCACAATTTTTTTTTATTATAAATTAACCCCTCCCTTCTTCCAACTCCTATAAATATCACCCATTTCCCATTTTATTTCTCACAAACAAATCTCTCTCTCAAACTCTAATTCTCTCTCAGCTCTCAACTCTCTCAATTAATTTTGAAGTCTCATCCCTAAGTAGCAATTGCAATTGTGCAAGGAAACTTTTATCAGAAGAAACTAATTTTTGTATTGCATTCGCCAATCGGTAACATTAATTATTTGAATTAATATTTATTAATTACTCATTTTTTTTATGTTAATTATTTCATAACATATATTAATTGTTATTGTTTACTTGTTATCGTTTACTCATTATTTTAATTAATTGTTAGTTCATATATATTATTTTACTTACATTACTATGGATCATAATATTCCTAATATTTATGTCAATATTGATAAATATACACAACATAAATCTATTGATTCTCCTTATACTGTACCTAATATCCCTCTTCCAACAGCAACATCAACATCTAGGGGCACGTCTAGTACTCTTTGGGAGCATTTTGAAAGAGTATCTGTAACTAACACTACAACAAAAACACATTTTAGTGACACCATACTAGTGGCATGTTCTTAAAAAATATCACTAAAAGAATATTTGGTGGCATTTTTTAGAAAAATGTCATAGTGCCACAAACATACAAGGCTCTAGTGACATTTCAATTAAAACAAGTGTCACTTCACTACAACAAAAATGTCACTACAACAAATTTACACTTTAATGACACTACACTAGTGGCATGTTTTTAGAAAATGTCACAAAAATAAAAATTGGCATTAAATGTTTTAAAAAAATGCCACAGAACCACAAACATATAAGGCTCTAGTGGCATTTCAATAAAGAAATGTCACATCAATTTTATGACATTTTATAAAATAATGACACAAAAAATTATGTTTTTGACATTTACCAACAGATGCCACTGAACTGTAGTCGCAATGGCATTTTTTAAAAAATGTCAAAACACTAGGTAGGTGCAAATTACTTTTTATGGCACTTAGGTGAAAAGTGTCATAAACAAATATTTTATAGCATTTTGAGAAATGCCACTAAGCCAAAAACTTTCCAAGCTTATAATAGCATTTTTGAAAAAATAAAAAATGCCAATATATTTTCTAAATTTTTAAAATGAAGTAAATGATTAAAAATAAATAAATTAAACTCAATATACACTATAGGAAAAAGCACATTCGGCGACTAAATTTCCTAACCAAAAAAAATTTGGTCATTGAAGAGCTATTTCAATGACCAAAACAGCATTAGTTGCCAAAAGTAAAACTTTTTGGCGATTAAACAATTTTAGTAGCCAAAAGTCTACAATTGGCGACTAAAACTAAGTTTGGTCGCTGATTATATGGGTTTTAGTGACTAAAAAATTTTTAGCAACCCAAAGTAAAGCTTTTTGGCGACTAAAAAAATTTAGTAGCCAAAAGTCTACAATTGGCGATTAAAAATAAGTTTGGTCGCTGAATATATGGGTTTTATCGACTAAAAAAATTTTAGTAGCCAAAAATAAAGCTTTTTGGTGCCAAAAAAAATTTTTGTAGCCAAAAGTCTACAATTTGCGACTAAAAAATAAGTTTAGTTGTCAAAAGTGGTCATTTTTAATGCGGGAGAACTAAAATCCTAAGGCGGGAATTAAATTTTTTGGCAACCAAAATTTTGGTAGCTGAAAGTGCATCTTCGGCGACCAAATCCGATTTTGGTTGGCAAAAGTTAAGTTTTCTAGCAACTAAAAAACAATTAGTTGCCAAAAGTAGTCTTTTTTTATTTTGCTAGTAAATAGTTTATTTTACATAAATTATGTTCAATAAAATAATTATGTTTGTACATATACTTTTATATTAATATGGATGTATGTAATATATAAATAATATATGTTGCATATATAATCATGTGGTGCTATAGAGGTGTAGTGGAAAGAGTGTGGTGTGTAAGGTTTATGGTGCGCGAGGTTGGCGGTTCGAGTCTCCGCAAGAGTGGATCAAATTGTTCTACAACGAATTATCATCACGAATGGCACTTCATAGCGTCACGAATAGTGTCTACCATGACATTAAAGTGTCACTGAAAGGTTTTAGTCTTGATGGTATAATGACACTTATAAATGTCACTAACTCTTTTTTTAATGGCGCTTGATAGTGCCACAAATAATATCTACCATGACATCAAAATGTCATTGAAAGTTTTTAGCCATGATGGTGCAGTGGCACTTGCAAGTATCTACCGTGACACGAATACAAATGGCACTTGTTTAAAATGCCACAAGACTAAAAAATGTCATTAAACCAATAATTTTGTGGCACTTTCAAATGTCACTAAACTAAGAAAATGTTGTAGTGTAATTCTGATGGTACAACTATATTTAGAGCAAAATATAAATATTATGCACATTTACTTAGTGCTTCATCTATAGGGGTACTAGCCATCTAAAAAAGACATGCTCAAAGACATTTATAAAGTCAACAACCTAAAATTAGAATTCAAATGCAATTCAGAGCTTCATTAACTGGTAATTTGCAAACATTTTTATGTGATTTTATACGTGTACAAAATTCTGTAGTTGATTATATTATTAAAAAAGAATAACTTTTTGCTACTAGTGAATGTCTCCATTTTTTAGAAATGATTCACGGAAGTTTTGCATTGCAATATCAAGATTTTTCAAGAAATACTACTAGAAACAGAATTTTAAAGAAAATTTGAGGATATTAAAAGTGAATTATTTAACATTTTCAAAATTTTGAATGGAAAAGTATGATTGATAATGATTGAAGATTGAAAATTGAAAATTATTATTTGTAGTCAAATAATAATTTAGAATATCAATGTATTACTGTACATTTTATTGATAATGATTGAAAATTAAATAAAAGAGTTATTTCATTAGATTAGTTGAACTTCCATACATTGGTCATTCACTTGGGGTAGAAATAAGAAATATATAATATATGAGTGAACTTTGCAAAATAAAATATTTACCATTAGTTTAGATAATGCAACATATTACAATTAGACTGTAACCCATTTAAAATCAACTTTACAATAACTTGTTGATAGTTATTTATTTCATGTTCGTTGTTATACTCATATTTTAAACTTGATTGTTAAAGAAGCTATGTTTGTATACGAGACTTCTGTACTGGTAATAAAAAAAGGTAGTTGTTACTATTATGTCTTCTGCTAATCAAATTTTGGAATACAAGAAAATTTGTCAACAAAAAGGTATGTCATTTAAAAAAATAATTTTAGATATGGACAGCAGATGTAATTCGACGTATAATATGTTAAAGAGAGTTTGTAAATAAAGAAAAACACTAAATTTATTTTTTTACAACAATATCAATAGGAGGAGTATTGATGGTGCCAAGTAACCTTATATAAAGATTTTCTAAAAGTTTTTTTATACTACAATAAAATTATTTTCTTATATATATATATATATGTCTACTTCACCATTTGTTTTACATATGTTACTAGAAATAATGAAAGTTTTTACAAAATATATGGATAATAAATATTATGTAACCATTATTATTGCAGTAAAACAAAATTTTGATAAATATTTTGATCCATTATCCCATCTTTAAGGTTTAGCCATAATAATTAATCCCATGTATAAAGAAATTTACAAGAATTTTTAGAACGGATTTTTGCTGATTAAGAACAACTTCTTTATACATGGGATTAATTATTGCCCCTATTATGAAAACATGAAAAAAATTATTTGAAGAATACAAGGTAGTTGTATTTGCAAATACACCAATGCACACTATACCTGCCTCATCTCGAGGTGAAAGATTAAGTGTTTTTTCAGCAATAAAAAGTAGAAGAATATCTCAATATACAAGCATAAGTAGTTATAAATTACAACGTTATTTGGATAGCCCACCAGTGGGTGATAGCGACGAATTCGATGTTTTGGATTGGTGGAAACAAATGAACTTATGTGGCATGTGATTTCACAAATAACCTATGATATACTAGCTGTTTATATTTCTACAATTGCTTCTGAAACAGCTTTTAGTATAGGTAAACGGGTTCTAAGCAATTACCGCAGCAGGCTTTCACCCCAAATGGTTGAGGCACTGATGTTATCCAAAGATCATATACATGCACTTGCGAGAAGACAGTGAAAATAACAAAATTCAAGGCAACCTGGATGATATATCCTTGGGTAACGCGAGTGAATTGTCTACCTCCTCCGATTATTGATCAACAATTTTTTTTTTTAATATTTCATTTCGTAATGTCTTTATTATATTATTGAGGTAGATTATAATGCAAATGATTGATAAGCTGGTAGGTGCAAATCTAGTTGGGATGTACTTGACCTATATTGATGCAATTGCTCTACCATCATCAATAATTTATATCTATTTTATTTAATGATATAAATTTTTGTAATATTTTATTTTATTTTAAAATAAAATTATTCATTAAATAAATGTTATTTATTTCATTTAATGATTTTAATATTTTGTTTCATTTTGATATATATAAAATTATTCATTTTTAAAGAAGAAAATTATATCATTTCATACTTTTTTAGTCATAACAGGAAAAAAAAAAAAAAGTCATACATAATTAAATATCACTTCATGAAACATAACCAAATAGCTCAATAATCTTAACTAAAATATTCTAGTACAATTTTTTATTTTTTTATTTTTTTATCCCTCATAAATAATCTATATATATAATATATCTATTATTTATTTTTTGAAAAATAAAAATAAAAAGGCCTGCCAGGCCCGGCCCAAGGCCCTAATTTGAGTGGACTTGGACTTAGGCCTGGGCCTAGGCCAAACTTTCCGGCCTATGACTTGGCTCGCCCAAAAAAATGAGGGAGCTTGCACGGCTCGAAGGCGAGCCAGGCCCAAATTATATCCCTAGATACGGTATGGGGAAGTTGTTCTGCCTTGTGAGACAGAAGCCCTGCTATGAGGCCTATTAGAAGTTCTTTTCAGATATATTTTAATAACTCAAACTATTTATATTGTAAAATTCGTCGAACATATCATCCACAAAAAAAAAAAAAAAAAATCAATTAAATCGAATATATATAGTCCCATGATTAGGTCCTCATTGTTTTTAAAAAATATATCAAAATCATGTTAGTAGTTTATTTTTTTAAAAACAAATATAGTCTTGTTATAAAGTTATAGATATTCCATTAATTTGATTTTTTTTATATAGATGATCTATAAACTCTGTAATATAAAAAAATTTGAATCATAAAAATGGAGCCTTACCGCAAGTTGTTGTGCCATTAGGCACAACAGAAATCCAATTTCTTTCTGCGTATTGTGGTTTTCATAGTTTTTACTTCTGAACATGATATATAGGCCAAATTTATCGAGAATCATTTGCTAAAAAAAATAGTAAAAATAAATGAATTCAAAGAGTCATGAAATAAAATTCAAAGCCTGCAATATTGATTGCGAATGCTTAGACCTAATGCCTATCATTTATCAAAAAAAAATTCTAAGAAGAATGCTATATAATAGCGATTATTTTAAAACATTTTATATCATCGGATATATGAAAATATATTTATTATATTTGATTGAGTTTTCATTACTTATTTTCAGAATTTTTTTTTTTTAAAAAAATTGACAAAAATAAGCATCAAGAAAAATAGTTTTGATTTTAAAAATCATTTCCGTCCCCCCCAAAAAAATTGAAATAATGAGTGTTTTTTAAATTTTTAAATTTTTTTACACCAAATTAGTTTTTACAAAATTTTCAAAAACATTATTATAAAAGCTTAGTTAAACAGATTCAATGTTTAAATTGTGTCTATTAACATCGTTAAATTGATAACTAAATTAAAATATTTTCTGGATATTAGATTAACATAATTTAAATACTGAGGGACCAAATTAAGATGGGGGCAGTGCTACATCTAAATAAACTCTTATTAACAATTTTAGTAAAAATATACATGTTCAAATATCATTGGGTAGTTAAATGTCATTATTTTTTGGGATAATAATAATAATAATAATAATCATCATCATCTTTTAAATCCTGAGTTTTTAATTCTATCAATTTAAACTCTAAAATTTTGATTTGTTTTCAATTTAAATCATTTGTCTATTTTTATTAAGTAAATCAATGAAAAAATGAGTATTTTAGTAATTGAACTTAATGTAAGTATATTTTAGACATTTTATATATCGGTTTAATGACTAAAATACTATTTTTTTATCGATTTTACTTAACAAAAATAGAAAAATAATTGCAATTAAAAATAAATCAAAAGATCAAAATTTAAATTAACAAAATTGAAAACTTAGAGTTTATTTTGTTACCAAGTTCAAATCTAGGGTTTTTTTTTTTTTTTTTTGTCCCTTATTTATTTATTTATTTGTTTGTTTTGACATCCAATCATAGTTGACCTGTTGTATTTTTAGTAAGACTTTCAGTAATATTGTTAATACATGTAAAATTATTCTTAAAACAAACTAAAAATGTAAGGGAAATTTTAACATGCACACCCTTGAAAGGGGTGCATGGTTATATCATTTTCTTTTTTAGTTATGATTAATTTTTTTCTTTAATTATAATATTATTTTTATTATGACCCATGAATACTTTAGTTATGCATCATGTTATATTTGGTTATGACATTTTTTTTTAGTTATTATTGAAAAAATATGAAATCATGCCATTTTCTTCTATTATTATAAGTGGTATGTACACAGAGAAGGATCCCCAGGGTTGTTCCGGTCCGTAGGGCCCATCACGGATCTCATTTTGAAAATCAAAATTATTCATTTTTTTGTGTATTTTGTGTATTTCATTTTGTTAATCTCTCTAGTAACTATTTTAGATTGGACGAGACTGTTTTGACTTGTGGGATTCATCACAGGACTTATTTTGATTATTCAAACCGTTTATTGCGTTAGATTTTTTTTATGTATTTTATCCATGAAAAAAAAATTAGATCAATCCGATAACTATAATTAGTACAATTTATTGTATTTTTTACCAAAAAATCTATAGTTTATTTTTTTTTGTCGTCTATATTTTTTTATTTAAAAAATGTGCTGTCATGGTGTTGTGACAGCACAACAGCACGGGTGGCTCTATTTACACACCATATTTTATCTCAAAACACACCATTATTTATAATTTTTTAATTATAATTTTATCCTTCAATTAAATATCCAAATTGCCCTCATCTCTATTCCATCTCCTCCATCTGCAAATCCTAAAGAAATCCTTACCGGCGATCACATCATGTGACGTCTCCGCCGTGAAACACCGGTCGATCGCCGTCGACCTCAATGGAACACTCC
Organism: Camellia lanceoleosa; assembly: GCA_025200525.1. Lineage (NCBI taxonomy): Eukaryota > Viridiplantae > Streptophyta > Magnoliopsida > Ericales > Theaceae > Camellia > Camellia lanceoleosa. The sequence goes on along the minus strand of CM045770.1, from coordinate 128,718,039 downwards.
TCATCTACTGCTCCCCTTACCTTTCCTTCATGTTCGTCGCCATAGAAGCCGTAATCTCCTCCGATGGCTTGTTCTCCTCTCTCCTTCCTCTCGATTGCAATCGCATACATCTTCGTCTCCAAAGCCCGCGATTCTGTGCTCATCTTCATCTCTACGCCAACCAGGATTCGTGACATCGAGCTTTCTTCTTGCCAGGTCAGCGAAGTTCTACTTAGAGGAGAGAGAGAGAGAGAGCTCTAGGGTTTCAGATTTAGACAATGAAGAAGAAGATAGAAGATGGGCAGAAGAAGGGTGACAGAGGGTGGTGTGTGATGGGTAAGGGTTTGAGTTTGAGTTTGGGTTAGGGTTAGGGTTAGGGTTAGGGTTTGGGTTTGGGTTAGGGTTAGTTGGAGAAGATGAGGGTAATTTGGTATTATTGAAAAATTAATAGTTTGTATTGAGACAAAATTAAAAATTTTAATTTGTATATGGTGTGAACTGTACAAGTGGTGTGCCTTGAGATAAAAAGTGGTGTGTAAATAGAGTCACCCCAACAGCACCGTTTTGTTTATTATATTTAAAAAAATAAAAAAAATAAAAATAAAAATTTTGAAACACGCCACGGTCTTGCTTTTGGTGGGATGTAGAACAACACTTTTATTTAAGTTGACTTTTGTAAAATAAGGGAGAAGCTCGTTCAAAATAATAATAATAATAATAAATAAGGTAGAAGCTATAAATGAAGAAAAATGTCTAGTAAGCCTCCGTTTGGGAAGTGGGTTGGCTTTTTGGTTTTTTGGATTTTTTGGCTATATGAGCCTGGGGCTCAAAAACCTGATTTGGGAAGGGCTTTGTGACTTTTTTGGCTTTTTGGCTTTTTTGTGAGGTGTGACCATGTCAAATTACCAAACTGCCCTTTTGGCTTTTGTTTTTTTTTTTTAATTTTTTTTATTTTGTTTTGTTTATGTTTTTTTTTTTGGTTTGGTTTTCCCATATTTGGCTTTATTTATTTATTTATTTTAATTTCGTTGCAAGTGTGGGGCGTTTTTTGCTTAATTTATTTTTTATTTTTTATTTTGTGTTTTATTTTTTTTTGGTAAATTATTAATTTCATTTGTTTTTTGGATTTGGCGTATCTTGTTAAAATTTTATTATTTTTGAGTAATTTTTTTCCGGTTTTATTTGGCTCATTTTTTAAAAATAATTTATTTATTTTTCTGTTGTGATGCGTAACGCTAATTTTAATTTTCATTTTATACTTTACTTCGTTCATTTGATTTAATTTACGTTTTTTTGCTAATTTTAATTTTATTTTAAGTTTAAATTTAATTTCATTTTAAGTATTACAATAATGTAAATATTCTAAATAATTTAAGCTGAAAAAGTGGAAAACAAATATTACAAAAATTTATATGACAAACACATAATTCAAAGTTAGGCACGGCACCAACTAGAAGGGGGTACATTCCCGTGTAAACACATACATATGGTATATGAATAACTGTTTCAGTACAGTCTGTTACACACATGTCATTAGTAATGTTACAACTCTACGGAAATTAGGTAAACTTTTATATATTTCCTAACATTCCGTTATTACGCATGTAACATAATTTGTCGCGTATGTGAAGGGGCACCAATGCCATATGTGGGTCCTCATCCCCAACCATTAAACCATCCTCGTCATGTTCAACTTCTGGTATGGCATTTACTATTGTCATAGCCTCTTCCTCGTCAAACCTTGGATAAACAGTTGTAGGGTTACCTGTGTTGCGGCGTATATAATTATGTAATGCCATTGACGCACCTACTAACTGCACTTGCACATTTGCAAAGTCATACCATGTTTCGAATAAACCCCCATCGATTTTTCCAGGCACCGAATGTGCGTTCCACCACACTGCGTAACGACGAGTGCACTTTGTTAAATAATTCCCTTGGCGTGTTTGCCGTCATGTTCCGTTCGATGCGTCGAAAATCTTGTTGGTGGTAACGGTGGCCTTTGAATGGTGCTAAGTACCCTGTCCGGTTTGAATAACCAGAATCGACAAGATAATATTTCCCTGCAGAAATTACGACTTAGTATGACACCTACAATTTATGGAGAGAACCCCTTAAATCCAATTGACATAGGCATGTGTTACCTTCGTCAGGATGTGGGAATGGGACATTGTCATTATTTAGTATCTCGTTGAATATGCGGCTATCATGCATACTTCCTTCCCATCCGCACGAGATGAATATGAAACACATGTCAAAATCGACTGCGGCCATGATATTTTGCGTGTGACAGTATTTCCTACCGAAATATGTTGCTGCATCTGGCCCCGTCACCCATGCACTTACATGTGTTCCGTCTATTGCGCCAATGCAGTCCTGCAAACAACCCAATCGTTTTGTTTCTTAAAAAAATGTACGCTGGTTTGTATTTTCCGAACGTCACGTACAGTTAATTGATGAACAGGACAGAAGTTTATCTTTACGTATATGTGAATAATGCATTTCGGTTGTACCTTGAACGGTAGGTATTTACGTCTAGACCGCACGTACGGATGTATACGATGCTGATTGTATGTGGGGCGGCAATGGACAACAGTGAACTGCTTCATGGCATTTAATACGTTATGCACGTGCCGAGACACCGTCTCCCCCGAATGTTGGAACCGTTCTTGGATTTCCCGATTTTGCTTGCCTTTCAATACATAGATAAACATTGCAACGCTTTCTTCAACAGCTAAACCATGTGGACGTTGCGGGACTTGTAACCCAAAATCATTCACTAATGTGTGACACAGTGCGACAAAAACTTCCTTCGGCATGGACACGTTTTCCTCAAATCGGTCCATATGTCCCGCATATAGTTCGGATATCCATGCATTCCCGGTCAGTATAGAAGTGCGACATGGCGTCTTAGCAATGTGTTTTTCGTACCACTGAAGCGCATACTGGAATGCTTGTACAATTGTACAGTTGTGTTCTTGTTGCACCTGGACGGCCTTCTGATTAAGCATTTCCGTTATTTCGTCGTTGTAACTTCCATCCCCGAGGTTCATTACGTCTTCCTTGATTCAAAACCTACAAGAGTGGCACTGTTTCAATCAGTTTGCTTCCCAAAATCGGAGTCCATTCATTTGTAAAATTGCAATACTAAAAATGCAACATGTTCACAACCCTATTGCACCAACGCCGTGACACATGTATGTTTTATCGCATAATTATATGAAAAGTGGGAAAATAGTGAACCTGCTAACCTGTTAATAAAATCGCACTTTCGAAACTATAAACATACACAAACCTAGCAAGGAAATCGGTTGTACCAGATTAAACAAAAAAATCCAAACATTTACTTCAAACATAAGCATCCCATTCATTTCTCACAAAGTGTGCACACACAACCATCCTGTTTCAGCAAATTGCATCCCATTCATGTCCTATTCATATCCATAGGTAAAAGTTTTGGGAACCATAGGTTGCAAGGAAAAACATAAACGAACGACAAAAAAAGAAAAAATAAAGTCGACACACAACCATCCTGTTTTAATACAGTCCCAACATAAACATAAAGTAAAAGTTTATAGGAAGCAATAGAAGGAAAGGCATATTCAGCACTCATACAAGCGCTGCATCACATCCTGCGAGGCGCGAACAGATTTGCAAAAGGCGCCGACGTAGTGCAGCTCGCTTACGGGTAAGCCACCCTATGATAGAGTCGTCATCAGGCTGGCACATCATAACCTCCCGTAAATCGGCGTTATCCATAAGTGATGTGGCGAAGTGGAATAACGGCGTCCCAGCCAGCGATGTAATACCTGTCAGGCGATGCATACACTCCGAAATAGTAAAAAGCGATTCGTTGCCTGTGACATGCCTCACCGTAACCTGCTGATTCTTTGTACGCACCACATTGGTCAGAGTGTTCATGCTTTCCGCAATTATTGACGCTCCACTTGTTGCCTTCTTGGACTTTGACACACTGCTTGATGGAGTCTTTCTCTTCTTATCCTTCTCAATCGGAACAGGCTCCATAGAAGAATCTGAGTCCACGTCCTGTACTCCTGCAGGTATCGGATCAGCAAATGGCTGGGCCCCCAGCGTGCCTGAAATCAGATGAGTCCTCGGCTGACCGGAAGTTCCTCGCCCGGGGTCCAATGGTGCTTCCCAGTAGCTGATGCACCTAAGAAGACGGTCTCCATCAAATCACGATGTTCCAAGGTTTTTTTCCTGAACTTTGCACACATCTTGTTGATCTGTTGAAATACAGAAATATGATTAGAAAAATAGGTTACATTTCATATAATTAATAACAATTGACCAACAAAAGTTACAAATATACGTGTGAATGACACATATGAATTATAACAGTACATGTACTTACCGATTCCATTTTGTCCCACCACTCCTCAGGTGCCTGAAACATACCGGTGTCAACGTCAAACCCTATACCTGACACTCCTTTGCTTGAATCCATCAACTTTGTCCAAGCTTGCCACTCTTTTTTCAGACGCATGTACTTATTCTTCAACTGTTTGAGTTCATGTTTTCTTCCTGTTTTTCTCTCAAATTTTCTGCCCAAGGACTTGTACCCGGCTTGGCTGAGGACAAGGAACGGGCGATTGCCTTTAGTTATCTCATCGGCAATCAGTTGCAGAAAAACGCGGGTTGAGGCACTGTCCCATGTGGCCTTGTGGCTTAAGCGACTATGTGTATCCTCAAGACTGCTTGACTTGTCAGTGACAACGCCTTTGCTTTTCGATTTGGTACGCGGAGAAGTACGTACGGAAGCCATTACTAATGTTCGTTTACAAAAGATTACCATCACACATACGGTTGTTATATACAAAGTCATAAGCCATTACACATTAATAACACAGAAACAGAGAGATAGGATGCTACATAACGCAGCAGTTAACCATTGCACATTAATTTTATACTACCACAGGTTGCATGGAAATTAGTATGGCACATAGTTCGTCATTTTTTAAAAATGTACATGAATGAACAACGACAGCCTGTTATTGTAATTATGGACATTATTTTGACTAGACTCGTTCAATATTTAAAATAAATTTCAGTTGGTTGACTCAAGTGTTTGACAATACTAAATAAATATGCGGACAACATGCAAGAATGTACTTATTTTTAACATTGCAGCTGCAAGTCAAATCATTGAGATGCACATGAAAATGGACATACTTGTTTGGTAAAAAATATGAACAGTAACTAGAAAAAGTGATTGCATTATTCTTGAATAGGTATACGTACAGAATGAAACATGCATTCGCAGTGGTAATTGAGAATACCAATAGCAACTGGAACCTAACAAAGCAGCTGAATTTATGTATACATTAATTTGATACCTCAAAATTCAGTCATGTACTGAATTCGTAACATTCAACATGCATTCACAAGAATCAGAGTGTTTCATGACAATGTTTTACCATAATCAGAAATGCATTCACAACAACCATCCTGTTTCGTAAGAGTCGTGAACCATAATCAGAAATGCATTGACAAAACCGTAAGTGCAGTCACAGTGGTAATTCAGAAAACAAACGTACAATGACAAACATATTGACTTGGGGACTAAACTTGTCTGATTTTCTGTTTCTGTAATTTTAATGTGTAATATATGTAAGTAGAGTACATTTTATGTTGGTGTTTAATTTTGTGTGGACATTGTTCGTAAACAGTATCTTCGTAAATTAGAATTTATGAATGAGTATATTAAATATCTAGTACACATATTAACTTTGTTATTAGTTATTCATTACAAACATAATAGGAAATTTATACGAAATTTGTTATTCATTAAGAACATAATAGGAAATTAATTTAAATGTTATTAAATTATTAGTTATTCTTAATTTGTTATTCTTAATTACTTATTCATTAAGAACATAATAGTTATTAGTTATTCAGTAAGAACATAATAGTTATTCATTCTGATTTCGTAGAATTTATACGAAATTTGTTATTCATTAAGAACATAATAGGAAATTTTGTATGCATGAACAGAATCTGAAATAATTTATTCATTAACAACACTCTAAACTTATAATTTGCTTACAGAAAATGGTAATTAAGCCCTTCCCAAATATTACCTAATACGAACTATTATTGTGACCATTGAATCATTAATTTAGAATTACAGAACAAAATTTGTTGTATATAGAATTACAGGAAAATGTATAATACAGAACAAATAAAATTTGTTGTATATAGAATTACAGGAAATTGTATATTACGTTTAATTTAAATTAGTTGGTTAATTAATTTTTTTAGTTATCAGAAAAGATGAAATTGTAAGTATTGATTTTCTTGGTGAAAATGTACACATAATTTTAGAATATGTATGAATGAAGAACAGAATTTGGGGAGGAAATCCAATTTGGAAGAATCAACCATAATTGTCAATATGGGTTTGTGTTTGCCTGAAGATGGAGTATCATCAGAACTGAATCCATCAAAAATTAACAAGGAAAAGATTCGAACTGTGGCTACAAAATTTGTCAATATCCATCAAAAATTAAAAACTGAATCCATCAAGAAATCGAACTGTGGCTTACAAATTAACAAGGAAAAGAGGTCAACATCCCCAGATCGGCAAATCTACTACGACATACCATCAATACAGGCCAAAATACAGTGCAATCTGAAGTGGGGGAAGGGAAAAAGTTGAAAAAAATGAAATCGTTCCATTCTAAAAAATACAGTGCGATCTGAAGTGGCTAAACATAAAATTGTTCCATCCATGAAATCGTTCCATTGAAAAAGTAGAAAAAAAAATTGGGCATTAAAATCTACGAAATCAGAATGGGTTTGGAAGACTTACCAGTGAATCGGTGGTGTATCGAACAGGGTTCGGGCTTCTTTCCGCCGCCAGAAGCCTACTCCGGTGCCGATCGCCTCTGCCTCACCGTATGTTGATGGCGTCGCCGGTGTTTCAAAGAGATCGCCTTGCTCTTTGCCCTAGGACCGTTTGGTGTGTTCTGTGTGTGTCTCGTGGAGTGATTTCCGAAATGAAGGAGGAAAGAGATATGAGGGTATTTTGGTCAATTTACCCGTGCAAGGCTTCATGTCCAACCCTAGCAACAATGTTTTGTCGCATGTGGCTCATCGTGTAGAGTTTTGTCGCATGTGGCTCATATATACGTTGAGCCCTTCCCAAACAGACGCTAATTCTAAAATAAGAATTTTAAAAGAATTTTAATTACGTGACACTAATCTATATGTAATTATTATTACTTTTTATTAATTTTTTCATCTTCTTTTGATTTATTAACTCATTAAAATTTTATTTAGAGCTCTTAAATTAGAATTATATAAATCATTGCTAAAACAAAAAAGTAAAAAATAATAATTAAACACCCCACCTTTTTCTGTTGAGTTCAATTGTAGTGAATGGATTTAGGTGAAAAAAATAGAAATAAAATTCACATTTGCTATAAGAAATAATAGGTTTAATTAGTTGGAAAAAATAAGTAAAATATTGTATAGAAATTGAATTTTATAATATTTCTATTTGTCTCAAAAACATTTTTTTGTAAAAATAAATTTCAGGGTAAATTGAACCGATAATTCTTATATTTTGTTTTTGTGTCATTTTGGTTTATGTAATTTTAATTGATTTGATTTTGACTATATATTTTTGACTTAGATCAACTCAGTAACTATTTTTCATCCAAAATGCTAATGTCATTATCAATCAGACCAAATTAGCATAAAAATCTAAAAAAATTAAGGATCAAAATTGAGTCAATTAAAAGTATAGGAACCAATACGACATAAGGAACAAAATATAAGTACTATTGATGCAATTTATTCTAAATTTTAAAAGAAAACCAATGTTGAAATATAAGCCACTTGAAACAAATGGTACTTCAATTATACAACTTGTAACAATCATATAATATAAAAAGTGCATGTAGCTACTACATATATAACTGTAGCAACTAAATTAAATCAAAATAAAAAAAAATAAAGTTAAATTTCAACTGTGAACCAACCAATAAATTCAATCTTCAATATCATTCTAATTCCTTCCCATACCAAATCATTCCAAAATCATTAAAATAAATTTAAAAAGTAATACAATCGAGTTCATTATTTTTAAAAAGTAAAAAATTACAGTAATAAAAGACAATAGTTACATATTAATCAAATGCCCTCTCTTTTAATTTTGTAAGAATAGTTATGAATTGCTAAAGAAATTAAAAAATTTATCCTTATCTAAACTTGACGGAGCCTCCATGGGCGGAAGCGGGTAGGTGCTGTCACACCACCTAAACAAAATATAAATAAATAATTAAAATTTATGATGTAATATACCAATTTCTCACGTATTTAATATATTAAATTTTTTTTTTAAAAAAAAAATAGTCAATAAATTTTATTCTAATACATTTTCTTCTATTTTTTTTTTCAAGTAAATTAGTTAATCCAATAGTGCAAACTCTCATGGAGGCTTCGTCAAGTTTGGACACGGATATATTTTTTAATTTCTTTAGCAATTCACAACCATCCTTACAAAATTAAAAGAGATGGTGTTTGATTAATATGTAACTATTGGCTTATTATTGCTGTAATTTTTTACTTTTCAGAAATATTGAGCTTGATCATATTATTTTTTTACTTATTTTAATGATTTTAGAATTTGAATTTTCTATGATTTGGTAGGGGAAGGAATTAGATTTAGAATAATATTGAACATTAAATTTATTGGTTGGTTCATAGTTTGAATTCAACTTTATTTTTTGATTTGATTTAATTTAATTGTTGCAGTTATATATATAGTAGCTATATATGTACTTTTTATATTATAGGTGCGTTTGGGAAGTTGGGTTTGGGCTAAATTAGCCACTAAATGACAAAAGTGGCTAATTTAGCCACAAACGGACAAAACAACTCTTGCATCAGGGAGAATCTATTTACACACACATGTTCCTCTCTTCACACATCCCCCACACACACCTCTCTCCAACACACTCTCTCATTAAGTGTGTGTGGAGAGAGTTAAGGGTGTGTGCAAATAGCTCCTCCCCTTGCATCATGGCTGCACCAATTTGACAAGTACATTTACCATAATACCCTCACATGAAAGAGGGGCGGCAAAGTTAAAAAAAAAAAAAAAAAAAAAAAAAAAAATCAAATTAAGCTTTTTACCAGGAAAGACAAAGAAAGTTGAAAAAAAAAATAAAATCATTTTTTTTGTTTTTTGTTAAAATATTTTATGAAAATAAATTTAAACTATATTTGATAAAAATATTTGTAAATAAATTTTTTTTTTTGTTATGTATTTGGTTATGATTTGAGTGTAGAGTTGTGAAAGTAGTATGAAATTTCGAGTTATGTGTTTAGTTATGAGTTACCTCAATAATTTATTAATTGAGTTTCATTTTTTTATGTGTTTGGTTATGACCTGAGTGTAGAGTTGTTTTTAAATTTAAAATATTAACATTTTTAATTATTTAAATTTTTTGAATATTTAATTTATTTAAATTTTGTTGTTAAAATAATTTTTTTATTATTTAAATTGATTAAATTTTTACGATTTACATACTTTTTGAATATTTAATTTAAATTTTTGACATTAAATTTTTTAGATTATTTACATTATTTAAAAATTAAAATTAAATTTTAATGTATAAAAAAATGACAAAAACATAAATTTAAAAAAAATAAAAAATGAAGAAATATTTTGCCAAAATACGCCAAAATAAAAGCCAAAATTAAAAAATAAAATTAAAATAAAAATAAAAATTAAAAACACATGAAAAACCCATTTGCAAAATCTGAAAAGTAGTATGGACTGTAGAGTTGTGAAAGTAGTATGGAGTTTCGAGTTATGTGTTTGGTTACGATTTGAGTGTAGAGTTGTTTTTAAATTTAAAATATTAACATTTAAAATTATTTTAATTTTTTGATTATTTATTTTAATTTTTTACTTATTAAATTTTTTAGATTATTTACATTATTTAAATATTTAAAAGAAGGAAAAAAAAAACATAAATTAAAGAACAATCAATAATTAATGTATAAAAAAAGAAAAATGACAAAAAAAAATAAATTATAAAGTACAACATGTATGAGTTTCCACGGGAATGTAACCCCTTTGAAAAACAACAAAAAAAAGTTTGAAAAACAACAATCCATACGAATTTTGCTTTTTGGAAAAACAAAAAAAAAAGGTGAAACAAATAAACTCAAATGACAAAAGAAAAATAATACACAAATTGTCATGTGCGACGTAAATTACAAATAAATGAAACACATAAATATATTAAGAAAAAGTTATTGTATACCAATTAAAAAAAACAAGACATAGTTAAAAATAAAACTCCAAGACAAAAAAAAAAACATAGTTAAAAAAAACATAGTTATAGTAAAAAAAATAAATAAATAAAAGACAAAAACATAAATTCCCAAATAAAAATCAAAAAATTTAAGCACAATACCCCAAATTCAAACCCAAAATTAAAAACAAGTAACAGGGGAAAAAAATTAAGCAAAATACGAAAAATTGAAGCGCAAAATAAAAAAAATTCAAACAAAAAAAAAAATTGATGCAAAATCCGCCAAACTAAAAAAAAAATAAAAAATAAAAAATTTGGATTTGCAAAATTCGGGAGATCGAAACCGAACATACAAAAATTGTCAACAACAAAACATAAAGAAAAAAATGCCAAAGCGAAACCCCCCAAAAAAAAAAAAAAACAAAAAAAACAAAAAAAAGGCAAAACAGAAATCCCAACATAAAAAAATGAAAATAAAAAAGAAGAACCAAAATATGGCAAATTCAAACCCAAAATAAAAAAAATAAAAAATAAACAAATTAAGCAAAAGTCGGCAGATCGACACCCAATATACAAACAAGAAAAAAAAAAAAAAAAAAACACAAAAAAAAAAGCCAAATCCAAACCCTCAAAATAAAAAAATTTAGCAAAATATGCGAAATCGCAAGAGAAAAAAAAAAAAAAATAAAATAAAAAAATAACCAAAATATGCCAAATCCAAAAAAAAAAAAAAAATTAAAGAAAAATCCAAAATTGAAAAAAAAAACCAAAAAAAAAAAAACAAAAAAAAAAATTTTCCAGCAAAAAGCCAAAATTGTATAAAAATAAAAAAAAATAAAAAAACCGAAAATATGCCAAATCCAAACCGAAATTAAAAAATTAACAAAAATGGAAAAGGGCAATTTGGTCATTTAACAAGATGACACCTCACCAAAAAGTCAAAAAGTCAAAAAAGCCAAAAAGCCATTCCCAAACCAAACTTTTTAGCCCCAGGCTAAAATAGCCAAAAAAGCCAAAAAGCCAACCCACTTCCCAAACGGAGGCTAAAATAGTCATTTCAAATGAGCTCTTAATATTAGTATTTTAGAGATTTTTAATGTTAGTTAATAAGTAAATAATATTTTTATTGGAGCTTATAAATATGTGAAATATAAAATGATTCTTCTACAATACACGCTCTTTTTTGGAATGTAAATCATATGCAAGTTATGAGAATTTGTGGTGTAAATACCATAAATTTCATAGCTAAATTACTTTTATGGGTAAATTACACTGACACCTCCTGAGGTTTATATTTATTACAGTTTTCCTCTCACCTTTTAGAAATTACATCTCCCTCTTTGAAGTTTAAAGTTTCATTACAGATTCCCCCTTCATCAATTTAATTTTTCTAAATACAAAATTTGCCCTCATTGGTAAATTACATTGACACCCTCTCACATTTTAGAAATTACAATCCCCTCCCTAAGGTTTAAAGTAGTATTACCAATTGCCCTCTCAGTTAGTATTAGTTGGAAAAAAAAATTCATTAAAAAAAAAATTAATTGAAGAAAAAATTATTTGAAAAAAAAATTATTTGAAAAAAGATTTTGTTAGTAAAATTTTTAAATTTCTGTTTAAAAACCAACGTAAACTCATTTTTTGAATTTACGTTTTTTTCCTCAAATTTACAAACTGAGATAGCAATTTATAAACCAAAAAAATTATCAAACAAGTTTTTATGACAATTTTTAAAATTTTTGTAAATATAAATTGAAAACTGAAAACAAAATAGTTACCAAACAGGTCTCAGATGGTAAAAATGTCGTAAAATTAACAGATAATTAAATAAGTTATCAACGTAAGAAATGACTAATCAAAAGATTCTTAGGCTATGTATGGTTTGATTTTTAGAATTTTTTTAAAAAAATTAAAAATTAATTTGGTTTAGAAATAAAAAATAAAAAATAACTATAATTTAAGGGTAAAAAATAATTATCATTTTAACTTTTGGGCATGTTATATATATACGTATGGCTGTTTCAATTTAATTTATAAAAAATTATTTCTAACCACTCGAAAGATAAAAATTATATAAAAATGATAATTATTTTTTATTTTTTATTTCTTAACCAAATTAATTTTTAATTTTTTTAAAAAAATTCTAAAAATCAAACCATACATATCCTAAGAATCTTTTGATAAGTTATTTCTTACATTGGTAACTTATTTAATTATTTGTTAATTTTATGATATTTTTACCATCTGAAACGTGTTTGGTAACTATTTCGTTTTCAGTTTTCAATTTATATTTACAAAAATTAAAAAAACTGTCATAAAAACTTGTTTGATAATTTTTTTGGTGTATAAATGGTTGTCACAGTTTGTAAATTTGAGGAAAAAACATAAATTCAAAAAATGAGTTTACGATGGTTTCTAAACAAAAATTTAAAAATTTTACTAACAAAATTTTTTTTCAATTAATTTTTTTCCAATTAATTTTTTTTTTCAATGAATTTTTTTTCCAACTAATACTAACCGAGGGGGCAATTGATAATGCTACTTTAAACCTTAGGGAGGGGATTGTAATATCTAAATGTGAGGGGTGTCAATGTAATTTACCCAGTGAGGGAAAAATTAAAAAAATTAAATTGCTGAGGGGGGAATCTATAATGAAACTTTAAACCTTAGGGAGGAAGATGTAATTTCCAAAAGGTGAGGGGGAGAACTATAATAAATATAAACCTCAGGGGTGTCAGTGTAATTTACCCTACTTTTATTTATAACTAAATATCACTTGAGATATAATTAAAATAATAACCACAATAGGTCATAACGAAAATCACAATGAGCTATAACAAATCATATACAACATAAAAATGTCATAACTAAACATCAATTGACATATAACCAAAGAACTCTTTGATCATAATCAAAATAACAATCACAAGATTGGTTTGGGAAGTGATTTTTTAAGTATTTTTTTAGCTAAAATATAAAGTAAACGTATATAAAGTGTCTGAAGGTATTTTTTAATAAAGCGTACAAAACTTAAAGAGATTTTTTTTTTGACTTTTCAATTATTTAAAATTTTAAAATAACTTTTGATTGTTTTGACTAAAACTTCAACTTCTCAAACGATGGTTTGGTATATAATATTTTTTATTTTTGGTCATACGATACTGTAATAATCCCGACATGTGATTAACTAATAAACCTTACTTAAGAATGCTTAATCAGTAATTAAGATGAAATTCTGAGTTAATTGCATGTGCTATGTGTTAATTGTGTTTATATCTGTCCATGGTAGGAATATATGTCTGTGTTTCTATTTCGGTATGCGAATTGAAGGCCTTATCTTCATCTGAAGATGAAATTGACTACGTTTTTGTGTTATTTAGAATTTTCGGAATATTATGGTAAGTTTAATTAGAATTTGATTCGGAACCAAATAATTAGAATAAAATAAGTGTAATTGATTACCTTAATCAAGGCTTAAATAAAACTCCACTAACAAGCCTATATAAGGTTAATTGATCCTCGACTATACCATTCAAACACTTCATCTTCATTCTTGAGTAAGGAGAGAGAGAGAGAGAGAGAGAGAGAGAGAAGCTTAGGAAAATTGAGTTCAAGCTTGAAGATTGTTGAGAATTGAAGGATTTGACTTGGAAACTCAATCAATTGAACATCTAGAACACAATTGAGCATCTAAGGTAAGAATTTAACCTTGAATTTGAGACATCAAGTTAATTTCCATGACAATTCAAGAGAATTAAGATAATGAATGCAAGAATTAAGCTAGGGAAGTAGAAAACAAGATCATATCATTCATGTATGCATATTTCCTTACATTTTGAGCTTAATTACCAAGGATTTTCACATGTATGTGGTAATTCTAGTTTGGTTTTAAGAATTCATCAAATTTCATACCATTTGACCTCAATTGATCATGCTTTGGAAGGTTTGAGTTTATAACATTAAATGGATGTTATATATACATACAATTTAAGTTTGCTTTTGAACAAATAGCTTGCTTATTAGCCTTGATTTTGTGAAATGGTCTTTAATTCATGATGTTTTATAACTTTACAAGTGTTTTCCCAAGTTTTGGCCCAAAAGAATGAGTTTTGATGAATTGGAATTGAGTTTTGGAGCTTAGAGAGCAATCTGGAAATTCCAGAAGTCATATTCTTCGCTCGAGCAGTGAAAGTTGCACTCGAGCGAAGAATGCAAGTTCCTAGAAGTTTTGCAGAGTTTGAGGGTTAGCTCGAGTAGAAAAAGTTAAGCTCGAGCTACCACCCTTTATTTTGAATCTTGGCTCGAGTGACTAAAACCTAGCTCGAGCATAAAATTCAAGCTCTCAGTACTTTTGCAGACATGAGCCTTAGCTCGAGCGATAGAATTTGTGCTCGAGCGGCCACCTTTATTTTTGAACCTTGGCTCGAGCGACCAGAAGTTGTGCTCAAGCATAAAATGGGAGCTCTCAGAAGTTTTGCAGACCAAGGGGTTGCGTTCGAGCGAACTGCCCTGTTTTGGAAACTTTGACTAAGTGTTTCAAATTGCATTTTGACATCCTCATTGCATCTTAGGTATTCCTAAGCCTTAATTAAGACATAATAATGAGGATAAGGATTAGAGACACACCAAGATAGAAAAGAAATAAGTTATGTATTTTCCGAGCGTGGGTTTCAATGTGTATTCGTTATATGTTTGTGTCGCGCTATAGATTATCTGGTCTGTCTACTCTGTCTGTTCTTTTATTGGAGCTATCTGTGAGTAATAATTTTGTAAAGTAATGTTCATCTTTAAATATTTTTTGAATGATATGATATGATCAGTTTTCTGATATGGTATATTCTGTATAAATGAATAATTGTTCGAATTTCTGAAATATAATCGTGGCATCCTTAGTATCATGTGATATCTGTGATTTGTTACCTGGTACCAGAGGTTCCATCATGGAACTGGTTAAGCATAACCATTATCTGCTCTGTATCTGCTCTGTATTTGACTGTCCCATGTGATCATGGGTCATCTGTGCGTCCCATATAATTATGAGTCATCTATTCTGTTAACACTAATGGATGAACCGCGTATGACTATCTGTGTTTGGTTTCAGTTTTCTAAATTTAGTTTTCTGAAAATTGAGTATTTTGTTTGTTCGTATTTTTTTATTTTTAGTGAATATTTTTAAAATTTTAAGCAATTTTTTTTTTACCCTTTTTAGATGCACCTTACTTAGATGTATCTAAATAGTAAAATATTTGTGAAAATATTTTAAAAAATTAATAAATACACAAAAATATGAAAAATGTATTGAATTTTCGTATTTTTATTGTATTTTTTGGGTATTTAGTGTATTTTTTAAATATTTTTTTTCACAAATATTATACTTTTTAAGTGTATTTATGTTAGGTGTGTCTAAAAATTAAAAACAAAATTGCTTAAAATATTTTAAAAAAATAATTGAAAACATTAAAATACAAAAAATGAAAAAGTAGAATTTTCTGAAAACTATTTTCTGAAATCCAAAACCAAACAAATGTTTCTGACTTTGAACTTTGATTTTTGAATCTGTTAAAAACATCATTCATTAAAACCTTTATTTTGTTATTATTCACTGGATTTCAGCTCACCATATTATTATGTATGTAGGTGATCAGACGTGTGACCAGGTTCAGTAATGATTGCCTGGAGATCTATTCTGTTAGCTAACCACTGTGCCTCCCAAGGAGGTTCCCGTTTTGAGAAGTGGTTAAGTTATGTGAACTATGTTTTCTTTTGTTTAAGTTCAAACATGTCTTTTTGTTTATCTATATATGTGTGGTGATGCGAGAATGACGTCATAATGATGTAAATTAAGTTTTAAATTTTCTATCCCATGTATGTCTACACAATTCTATGGACATTATATTATGATATTTGCTTCCGCTAGCCCCTTAATTTTGTTTAATCTGTTCAGAGGCCTTCAGTAATCCCAGGGTTATTGGCCGGTTACGGTGCTAAACCTATAGAGACAGGTTTGGGTCGTGATAGAGTGGTATCGGAAAACGAGTTATACCATACACACAATTCCATATGAGCTGTAGGATGTCTTAGAAAAGATTTAGGGACATAACATTTGCATATGTGAGTGTGTGTGTGAATTATCTGAACATATCTGAACTAAAGTGAAATGACATGAACATATCTTAACTGAATATGAACATTGTGAAACTGTGAAGATTATTTGCCTATGTTTATTATTGTCCTGTTTACCTATAGCAAATGGAAAATACAAGAAGTGATGATGTAACTAAATCCTCTAAGACCCGAATGAATCAAATGGAAAGAATCCTCGAGGCCTTAATCGAATCCATGAGACAACAACAACGACAACAACCGTTACCTCCTTTGCCTTCCCCGGTACAATTCGAATCGATGAACAATGACATCATCAGTTTGACTCAAAAGTTCAACAAAATGAAATCGCCAATGTTTTTGGGGGGAATTGAATCGCTAAAGGCTGAGACTTGTATATTAGAAATTGAGAAATTGTTTAAAGTGTTTCCATGTTCTGAAACTCAAAAAGTTCTATTGGGCACATACACTCTGAAAGACGAAGCCCGACATTGGTGGATGCTTTTTCGAGATAATAATAGGGCTTTAAATTGGAATCAATTCAGAAAAATCTTCTATGAAAAAAACGTCCCTCAGCGTTTCCGAGATCGAAAGGTGTCCGAGTTTGAACAATTAAAGCAAGGCAGCATGTCTGTGGCTGAATATGAAGCCAAATCTACTAAGTTAGCCTGGTTTTCCCTACACATGGTAGACATAGATTATAAGAAAACTCAAAAAATTCGAAGGAGGGCTGAATCTAGATGTGTTTGATTGGGTTGGTGTATTGAAATTGCCTAAATATGTGGATGTACTTGACTGAGCTCTGATGACAGAAGCTAACTTGGCCACTATGAAACAAACTAAAGCTCTGGCAACTGAATGGAGAAGCAAAAGATCTGCGTACAATTTCAGAAAGGGCTGCTCATTTGCAATGAATAAGAAGCAAAACACGAGGTCTACTAGCAGCTCAAGCCAAAGTAGTGGATCTACACCTGTTTGGTTTGAATGTGGAAGAAAACATAAGGATGTCTGTTGTTGTGTAACTAGTGCTTGCTTTCGGTGTGGCAAAACTGGACATATAGTAAAAGATTGTCCGCTTGGGTCCAACAATGCCAACTGTCCTACGGCAAGTTTAGCTGGATCCGCTTCTGCACCAAGATCAAATGTGAGAACCAATACTGGGAAAGAAACTTTAAGGCAAGGTCAAGTATTTGCACTTGTTCCTGGTGATGTGCAGAACACTGAATCAGTGGTGTCAGGTATAATTCCTATATGTGCTCAGAATGCCTATGTGTTGATAGATTCTGGTTCTACGCATTCCTTTGTATCACATGCTTTCTCACGGATGTTGAATAGACCCTTAGAATCTATGAATTATTTATTATCTGTTTCTACACCATCTGGGGGTTCTATGGTATGTGCTTATGTTTATCCAGCGTGTGATATTGTGATTGGTGATATGATATTGTATGTTGACTTACTGCCTTTGAGTCTTGATCATTTTGACTGTATATTGGGAATGGATTGATTGACCAAGTATCATGCCACTATAGATTGTGTGAATAAATTGTGTTCCGGCCACTTGGGTTGCCTGAGTTTGTGTTTACTGGGAATGGGGTAGTTCCTCCTCCATATTTGATCTCTGTAATGAAAGCTAATAAACTGTTGAGAAATTGGTGTCGGGGTTATTTGTGTTGTGTATTAACTTTTCCAATAGATAGCACTAATGTAGAAAACATCCTTGTAGTTAATGAATTTCCCGATGTGTTTCCGAATGAACTACCTAGTGGTTTGATTGATAGAGAAATTGAATTTACCATTGAGGTATTACCTAAGACATAACCTATTTCTAAAACTCCATACAGAATGTCAACTTCTGAACTGAAAGAATTGAAAGTCCAACTTCAAGAACTGTTAGATACAAAGTTTATCCGACCAAGCACTTCACCTTGGGGTGCTCTAATTTTGTTTGTTAAGAAGAAATATAGAACCTTGAGATTGTGCATAGATTACCGAGAATTAAATAAAGTGATTGTTAAAAACAAATATCCACTGCCCCGAATAGATGATTTGTTTGACCAACTTCAGGAAGCCTAAGTCTTTTCTAAGATTGACCTTAGATCCGGTTATCATCAATTGAAAGTTAAGACAGAAGACATTGAGAAAACAACCTTTCGAACAAGATATATGCACTATGAGTTTTTAGTGATGCCATTTGGGGTAACTAATGCACCTGCAACAGTCATGGACCTAATGAATAGGGTGTTCAAACAATTCCTTGATGTGTTTATTGTTGTTTTTATTGACGATATTTTGATCTATTCTCAAAGCAGGGAAGACCATGATGATCATTTAAGAATTGTGCTACAGATTCTGAGAGAAAAGAAATTGCATGCCAAATTGTCCAAATGTGAGTTCTGGCTAAACAGTGTGACATTTCTGGGACATGTAATCAATAAGGATGGCATATCAGTTGACTCGCAGAAAGTTAAAGCCATTGTGAACTGGCCAAGTGTCACGACCCAAACCTGTCCCTATAGGTTTAGTATCATAACCGACCAGTAATTCGTAGATTACCAAAGGCCTCTTAAACAACAATCAAATTATTAGGGGCTAGCAGAAGCAAATAACAAATATACAATGTTTATTAAGCTGTATAGACATATATGAGATAGAAAAATTTTAAACGTTATATACATATATATACACAACATCCTTACGTTATCATATATATATACATATTAGACAAAAAAGGACTTAGCCTTAATTATAGAATAAACAAAAACTTAAACTTCAATCACATAGCCTTGACCAATTGACATTTTTGGAACCTCCACGGGAGGCACATAGGTTGGCTGACAAAAACAGATTCCAAGCAGAAGCTCTAGGCCTGATCACGCTCCTGATCACCTATATACATATATATAAATAGTGAGCTGGAGCCCAGTGAATAACAATAAGGTAAAGGGTTTATGAATGATGTCCATCACAAATTCAGAAATCAGAGTTTATATCAGAAATAGATTCTTATACATATTCAGATTTCAAATTATTCAGATTCATATACTTATCCAGAAGTCATAAGCAGTTATATGTGGTATATCCATTAGCTATCAGATCAAATTGGTCATGAGACCCACATGTATAGTCGGTATTGACAACCATAAAGGTCAATGTCTTATGCACAAGTAGCTATGGTATTGTATCCCCCAGGCGAGGGCCATGTGAACATAGGCAACAGTATTGTTTCCCCCGGGCAAGGGCCACATGATCATAAGCCATGGTATTGTTTCCCCCAAGCGAGGGCCATGTGCATATTGGCCATGGTATTGTTTCCCCCGGGTGAGGGCCATGTGAACTAAGGATGCCACAAATACATTTTAGAAAAATGAACATTCATTCATGATTCATAAAATAACATTTCAGAAAACAGATCATATCATTTCAGTCAGAAATACTTATAGTCAAACATAGTTTTACAGAGTTGTTACTTGCAGATAGCTCCAGAAATAGATCAGACAGACAGTGGCGCATGACCTACACAAACACATAACATATACACATTGAAACTCAATATCACTTCCTTGATCAAACTTGACTTCTCTTGTCTTTTTCTGGTTAAGTAATCCGAATTTCTACTACGCTTATTCTTTCTTTATTCAAATGAATTGAGTTCTCATTTCACATATTCTTTCATTACTAAATCATTCTTTTCTAAATAAACTAATTTCTTACTTGGCTTCTTAATTAATTACTACTAAGTCAATGACTTATTCTTTAACCAACTAATTATGTTGATTGCTAGCTTATTAATCCTTAATGAGTTATAATTCTTGCTTAGAAATGTTTGGGAGGAGATGAGATGAAATATAAACAAAGTATGATTTTTCAAAACATGCTGAAAATAGCCTGATAGCTCGAGCCATCACTTGGTCGCTCGAGCAGATTGTATTGTCTATAAAAATACTGGAAGCTCATAATGTTCGCTCGAGCGGTCTCTAAATTTTTTGAATTCCAAAACTGAAGATTTAGCTTCCAAATTTTATTTCAAATTTAGATTCATGCATGACTCAATTTAAACATGTAATGTCATTAATAAAAATGAACACATGACTAATTTCCAAATCTCAATACAAAAACCTTCTTAATTTGTCCAAATTTGATTGAATCATTTCATCCATATCAAACCCAACTTCAAACTCATAAGTTCTAAAATATGAATTAAGCTTTCAAAATATAATTCCAAAACTTAGGTTTAAACATGGCTTGTCTAAAAATATACAAACTCTTAAATAATTAAGAAAACTTGATCAATTTTAAACCATTGACATCAAAACTCCTTTAATATAAAATTAAAGCTCATTCTTCATAAACTCATACTTTTTAACCCAAACTTAATTACAGATATTTCAAAATATGTTCAATTTGAATAAAACTTTTAAATTGAATTACATGGATGCATTCAAAATTAAAATTAAACCAATTCCTATCTTTCAAAATAAAATCAAAACCTTTTCTAACTTTAGGATTAACTCCAAATTTTCATAAACTTGATTTTTATAAAATTTCTTCCTTCTTCTCTTCAAAACATGAAATTGATTATCTTAAATTCTTCAAAATCCATAATACATGTATAAAACACTTATCAAAATCCAACCAATTCTACATTATCAAGCTCAAACCATAATTTGACTTCTTAATTTATTTCACAACTCAATCCCAAACTCATAAACTTTAAAATATGAATTAAATTTTAAAATCTTGAAAATCCGCAATGCATGTAAGGATAACCTTCAAATTTATGAAGGATGACAAAGATCAAACTCAAATATTAAATTACAACATCAATTTCTTAATTATCAAACCTAACTCAAATTTTCTTCATTTTTTTCCCTAATTCTTTCTATTTCCATGAAATTAAATCCATTTACTTTTTGATTTTAGTTTTTAAGTGATTAATCTTAAGGATTAAACTTGAATTTCTAACCTAAACTCTTAAATTTGGTGAAGCCCTTCAAAATTTCCGTAGTCTCTCTCCAAAATTTTTAGTTGTTAAGCAATTTCCTTTGCTTTCTTAGTTGTTTATCTTGAGTTCTTCTCCCTTTCACTTCTTTGTCTCAGGATGTTTGATTGAACTCTCTCTCTCTCTCTCTCTCTCTCTCTCTCTCTCGGTTTTCTTCTCTTTCATTTCCTTTTTCTTTTTCTTTTTCTTTTTCTTTTTCTTTTTCTTTTTTTCTTTTTCCTTCCAGCAAAGGAATTGAAACCATCCCTCAAAATATACACACCTTCATCTCTTGACCCACACCAGGACACGTGCACACACACTTGTCAACACACACAGAATTGCTCAGTACACCCACAGAATTTCTCAGCACACCCTCACCCACATACACTCAATTCTAGTTTCTTGCATAATTCAATTTATGTTTAGGATTAATTTAATTAAGCAACACTTAGTCTTAATAAATCTTGATTAATATATAATTAAATTAATCATAAGTAATCTCAAATCCTACATAATTTAATTAGTCTATTTGACTTCTATTAGAACCCAATTAATTATATTTAAATTTATTAGTCTGAATCAAATTTTTAATCAAATTCCCCAAAGGCTCCAAACATCAAATTAAACTTATTTCCATAATCAATTTTGGTTCCTCAAATCATTTATGCCTTCCATTTCAAATCAGACTCAAAATCTCCGTCAATAAATTACATATTCAAATTGAACCCTTATAAGTAAATTTAATTCATAATAATCTTAATTCCCAATTCGTACAATTTAATTAACTCCAATTCGGATCCAATAAATCAAATCTCAATTTTACAAATCTAAATCAAATATTTAAATAAACTACTATATGGTCCAATACTCGAAATTAAAATAATTCAATTCACCAATTATACTCTCTTGAGTCATTTAGGATTTCAATTTCGAATTCCAAAATAAATCCTTAATAGAATCATATACGAATCAGTCTCCATAATTTTCATAAATCCAAATTAAATTAGAATAATGGCCAGTTAAAATTCAAATCTCTTTAATTAATTAAATGCTAATTATTATATGTGGTGGGTTCGTCGCAGTCTCTTTCCCTCAGAAAGTTTGGTCTTCCAAACTTAAGATACTTACACCGAAAATCAGTCATATAACTTGGTCTCATTTCATTTCCTTTCCCATGTGTAGACGTCCCCGAATGTCCCGGGAGGGAATCCCGTTTTGTTCATTTGGGTTCACTACAGTTCAGGACTCAATGTCACGGTCCTGTATCTAATCTCGTAGAGTACAATGCAAGACCGATGAATCATCAAAGAGTCCAAATCCGGCAAATCATTTTTGAAAAACAGATTTTTAGAAAGAAGTGCCAAACATGGACTGCTTTGCCAGATACAGAGTCGCCACCTAAATATTTTATTTTGGGGGAATTTAGGAAACCCTGACACGTTGCCTAAGGCCACGTGTCCGTCATCACCAAAGTTGCCTCGGCTCGGCAACTTGGGTACGATTGGGGAAGGTCACTTCGTGAGCACCCCCGCTCGCCCGATCAAAGATCGGCCTCTACTAACCATGATATCGAGTTTTGAAAACATTATGCATTCTTATTCCGGTTATTAGCCTAGATTTACTACGTGATGCGCACAACATAAATATAGACTGGATCGCCTGAATTGGAACAACACATCTCATGTTTGTTTTGAAAATGGTTTGCTACTCGCAAGTAGGCTAAAATGTGGATTTGCCACTCTCAGGTGGGCTTAGAAAACATTATTTTGCTACTCTTAAGTGGGCTTAAAACTCGCAGTCGATGAATTGTTCCAATCCAAATGACCCAACCTTCACCCACAGGCATTCAGGCAGTTATATCACATAAACACATAGCCTCATGGTAAGCATGCTATCATGGCAGTCACTCACACACATGCAAGGATGCTAAAGCGTAAGCATTTACCGAGTACTCCAAGCCAAAACAGAAGCTATGTTAGAAATCCATGCATGATCTTAACTATGCTGAAATGCCTAATGCAACACAGGCAGGAATGCAACTAAGATAGGCTCGGCTATTCTAAAGATGACATGTGAAATGCTACAACTAACAAGTATTCAACTCGGAATTGAAATACAATGCAGTTAGTATGATGCGCCGAGCCCGGTGCATGCAAGACAGATGAATGGATGCAAACATGCGAGCATAAGTATGCTAATTGAAACATGCCCTAAACTAACCATCATAAGCTGGTAAATAAAAGGGAGAAAGACGTGGGGTTGGAAGACATACATCATACACACGCACACTCATTACAATTGTGCCCTCGCTCGGAAGGTCCGAATAAATAATACAGTCCGAATAAATAATTACAGTCCGAATAAATAATTAAATATTACAAATTCATGGACCGCCTCAGCTCTGTTCCGAATGATGAAAGATGCATGCTCGAGTTGCCTCGTCGAGAAATTCCTCGCAATGCCCCGATTTGCCTCTGTTTGCAATTAATCCCGGAATGCTGTGCAAAGCTCTAGAAGGCTGCTGATTTCTGGTTTGCTGCAACAGAGAGCAAGAAAGGGGCAAGGCAAAGTATTTTCACATATGTATGCACACCTCGATCCTCGTGCCACCAATCACGCATCTCGATGCATGATAGCCGAGGAGTCGAATTGCACGACTCAATGTGAAATGAATGCACACATAAACACAACAAGGCCTAGACTCCATCATGGGTAATCCGGAGTTTCGGCGACTGGGAATTGAGACACGTTTCGTCACTTGGAGTACGAAACATCCCTCGTTTCCCGTGTTTGGACTAAACCCTACTCCAAACACAATACAATATGCATGATATACATGAATGCAATTCTAACATTGCAACCTAGCATACGCAATGCTATGGACTAAAATGGTATACACAATGTACGTGATGTAACATGGCATACACAATGCTCTAACATGCAACCTAGCATACGCAATGCTATGGACTGAAATGACATACACAATGCAAGATGGTCTTACACCAACATGAGTGGACCTCAGCCACACTCACATTAGTGGCCATTGGTGGAAATGAGACGACCGAAACACATGCAAACATGCATGGATGCAATGGACCGATCCTAAGGCACAAATGCCACTCTACCAAAGCATGGCAAGGAATGAAATATGGCATAGGATGGCACATGATACAGCTCTGAAATGGCATAAAATATGGTCCCGAAATATGCAAGTATGTCACACAATGCATGCTAGGGGGCCCAGGTACCGAAACTAGTGAAGTGCGTTGCACTATAGGTACCGAAAGCAATGCACCAAAGGCAAAACCAACCCCAAACAGACCCTAGGCAGGTCTGAAACAGTGGGGAAATGGCCTAAAATGATGGCTCGGAATGCAACAAAATGGAGCTCATTCGATGATCCGAAAACAAGGCATACAAGTCCGACTCTCAAACACATTTAAAGAGTACAAAACATGGCAATATGGCATTCAAACAAGCTCTAAAATATGATGTATAATGAACCCAAAACATGAACACACCTCAGTATATGCATGGAATGAACCTCAAAACTCAAAGTTAAGCATGGGTATTGAACTACAAGCATGCAAAACCAACATCATTCAACCATGAGACCTAAAAACAGAGCTAGGGCAATCCAAAATAAGCACAATATCAGTTTAAGGCATGGCCAAAAAGTGCTAAAATCAAGGGTCAACAAAGCATGCAAAGAAAGCTAGTGAACCATGATTTACACTACACGTATATGAAGCACATGAAGGCTCACCAAACCAGCTAAGAACAGAAGTATGCCATTGTAGACACCCCATTTTGACCGACCCTAAGACTTGGGCGCTTTCTTTTGATTACCCGATGATGACAATTAGAATGTGTTTCTCACAAAATTATCAGTAAAAAAGATGGAATTTAAGTTTTAATCCCAACCTTCACCCATTTTTTGGCCAAACTATTTTAGACCTTAAAACCCTCTTTTCAAAATATGTTTTTTTTAAATGTTTCTACAATGTCCCGAAGCTCCTATTT
Organism: Camellia lanceoleosa; assembly: GCA_025200525.1. Lineage (NCBI taxonomy): Eukaryota > Viridiplantae > Streptophyta > Magnoliopsida > Ericales > Theaceae > Camellia > Camellia lanceoleosa. The sequence goes on along the minus strand of CM045770.1, from coordinate 128,692,659 downwards.
CGATTAAAATGTTGCACTTTTCAGTAAACCCAGTAAGGACAAAGTGGAAATAAATGGAAGGGAGGTGAACTTTTTTGAAAAATATTTAAAAACATCTTCTTTATAGGTTTGGAGTTAAAGGAAATAGGAGGGGATGAAAGAAAACTGGTTTAGGAAAAGAATGAGTATCAAATCATTAAGAAGGAAATGAGCAGCCTTCACTAAATTAGGCATTTCTCTTTGTACACTTGGAATTTAAATGTGAGGCCACCACTATTGGAAAGTAGACTTCTGGGGCTTCAATTTGGACCCAAGAACCGCCTAAAACCAAGTCCATATGGGGGAGATATGCCCATTTGAAGTTGGACTTAAAAAGCAGATTTTGTTGACTCGGCCCAAAACAACAATAGCCTATTTTTTCTTGGTTTGGGTTCGGTTGGGACAATCCATTTGCCTATTTTTTGAGTCATTCAAGTGCATCCACTCATCCTCCATTATACCTACTCATCTCCCATTCTCAAAAAGAGCTTTTGTTTGCATTCATAAAGGAGTATCCCATGCAACCACCTTGAAAATTTGCCCTCCTATCACATTCTTGTCTCCCACCTTGTCTCCCACCTTCTTTTTGACCTTTACTCTCCCTCATTGCCTATATAGAATGATCATATTGTAAGAGAGAAGAAAAGACCACGAAATTGAAGAGAAAGGAGTGAGAAAAGAGTGAAAAAAGAGAGAAAAATTGAGTTTTTGAGCAAAAAATATTCCTATCTTCCATATACACCCCATACCTTCCATAGCTACTGAAATTCCTCATTTCCATACACCAAAACCACTCAAAAAATTCTGATATAGCCAAAGATCAATTGCCTTGATCATAAGGAAGAGTGTTTAGTGATTGAAAGTGAGAAAAACTAGAGAGTTAGCCACTTTCTATACCACAAACTCCATAAACTCCATAATTTCGAATTGAGGATTTGAGAACACATTTCCTACACTTGAGGGTGATCAAGAGGAAGTTTAGAAATCAAGAAGTTCAATCTTTCTTTGGAAGGTGAATTGTTAGTTTTTCATTTTCTTATATTTTATATCTTATATTTATTTTCATGCTTCTTATTTCATTGTGTTTTTTTATAATCTAAGTGGTTTGTTTATCTTATATTTATTTTCTTACTTTATATTTCATACTGTGTTGTTATAATCCTAGTGGTTTGTTTAGCTCATAATTATTTATTTATTTATTTATTTTTATTCGCATGCTTTAATTTCATATTAATTTTGTTGTAATCTTGCATGTTCTACCTCATATTTTTTTTTTTCGTGTATCAGTCTCATATTAGTTCTATTGTAATCTTGCATGTTCTATCTTATATTTGTTTTATTGCTTTAGGTTTATGTTGTGAGTTTGCACTTTTTATTTTATTTTATATTTGTTTTCTTGTTTTTTTTTTTAATCTAACCGGTAGTGGTTAGTTGAGCCACCTACATATTTTTTGTTTGTTCATTTTCTTGGTTTCGCAATAAGACAGGTTTTGCTTGCCCTAGTTGGCCAGCCGGTTAGCTTCTTCCGAACAAGATGGCATAATCTCCCAATATTGACTAATTTCCGCCGGCGGTTCTAAAGAACATGAAGCTCTTATTTTATTTATTTTTTATTTTGAGTGTATTGTGAGGTTTTTATTTTGTTGTAATATTCTCCTCATCTCTCTAATTTGATTTGTAATTATTCTTTAAAATGTTGTAATAATTCCCCGCCCTGCTTTTTTCTATCCCGTTCTTTTACTTGCTTTCTTTATTTGTACATAAACATCATATTTATTTTTCATCATAGTTATGCTTTGCATTCATGTTTCATGCATCTTGATTCGGCTAAGTTTGCATTTGTGGATTTAATCAATTCCTATGTGATTATGTGCGCTACCACATGTTCTTGAGATGATTCACATATCATATTTTAGAAGCCGAATCTTTAGTTGCATCTCATGAATGAATTGCATTAGGATTTTGTATATAAGATCATGCATATTTTACTAACTTTGTTTTGTAACTTGTTCGTGGGACGTCAAACATGTAAGTTTTTATGCTTTAGCATCCCGTTTGTGTGTGTTTTTCTTACTATGTCTAGCATTCTACCATGAGGCTATTTGCTTATGTGATATAACTCTATGAATGCCAGTGGATGGAGGTTGTGTTGCTTAATTTGGAATGATGTTGATTTTTCGTGCTTGTAAACTCAATTTATTTGGATTGTACATCATCAAAACTCTTTCAAAATGCATGATATCAAATTGTTCCAAAATGAATGGCATAGTCTATACTTGTATGCTTCACATAGTAAATTTTAGGATTTATTAACTAATCAGAACATGAACATATAAATAAAATAAAATTCATATCATCGTTAGTAAAGGCCGATCTTTGATCGGGTGGGCGGGGGTGCTCATTATTGACCTTCCCCTCTCATACTTAAGGTTTCGAGCCAAGCATCCTTAGTTACGACGAACAGTGGCCTTGGCACGAGTCATGGGTTTCCTAATTTTCCCAAAATAAATATTAGGTGGCGACTCTGAGATCTGATGACGCAGTCCATTCTTGACAAAATTGCAATAAAATGGATTTTTAATAAAAGTTGCCAAATCTGGACTCTCATCTACGTTTCACATTGCACTCGTGAGACTAGATCAAAGAGATCTCGGGGGTCCGAACTGTTTAACGCGTATGGGTATCCTCCGGGCATGTTACAGTTTCTAGCGACTCTGCTGGGGATTTATGAAACCTTGACTCGAACTCCATGATATGACTTTTATTTTCAATTATATGTTTATTGCATTGCACACATTGGTGCACTTAAAGTTCTTGTGTTGCCCAGATACTGGTGGGAGCACAGGCATACTTTTTGTGACACTACACCTATCTCTACGTTACTTTGGAGGCCTTGTGTTATAATCTTTTGAGATCTGAAAGTTCTCAGACTTTGAAGGGAGGCTAATATTGACTCTTCTGAGTTCCTAAGATCTTCATTGCTTATGACCCAAAGGACTCTTTGGTAATGTCACCTTGACTTTAATCCTTAGAGTAAAGCTAACCTTGTACATATAATGAGCTATAGTACCTTTCAAAATCAAGACAGGATGCTCTCCCATTTCTAGGATATATGATGCCGCTTGTTTGAATAGTGAAACCCTAGATCATTTCAAAGTAACGACAGGGTAACCCTAGCACCCATATGGGTGTTTGTTCTCTTTCCTGCTATGTGTTATGTGTAATGTATGGGAATTCTTAGATTCATATGAGTGGTTCAGTCATTTTGTGGGGTTGAGTTCAGTTTTTTAACATGAGTTAGCAGTAATCAATTAAGCTGGGATACTAATAAAATTCTGATTGGGGGTCCCGTTTTGTTTAAGTAAGGTAGTTGGGCACTATAGCTTCTGAAAGATCTGATATCCCCCAAGTTCTATGGACTCGCGTTGGTAGACTTTGCAAAAGTGCAGATTTGGTTCAGGGTCAGCCAGTGTTAGTTTCTTTGCCATCGGTTACACGAAGAAAAGAAAAAGCTTCATCAACTGTCCAGAATACCCCTTGTTCACCTGCTAGATCATCACCAGTCAACTAACTAGAATCAGTGATGGCTCAGATTCCAGAAAATATAGCAGACATACTACTGGGCCTTTAACGGAGCATGGATACCGTTGCCACTACGGTTGCTGCCCAAGGCACTACTCTTGCTGCTCAAGGAAATACTCTTACTGAATTGCAACGCTTTTCTGGGACTCATCCAGTTCCACCTCCACCTCCACCAGCTGACGAGTTTCCCGAACTTAATTCACCAGAAGATCTGAGGGTTCCTGCACAAACTTCAGGAGGATTATTTCCTCTTCCACAACCAATAGGAGGGCTTCATCCCTCTAAAGCACCTGAGTCTGACTCAACTATGTTGAAGCTGGCCAACTTGGAAAAACTTTTCAAAAAGACACAAGGAGTCAATTCAATCCCGGACATCGAAGACGGGTACACTGAGACAGTTGTGAAGTTGCCAGAACGGTTTAAAATGCCACACATTGATAGATTTGATGGCTCTGGTGACCCAATGGTGCACATTCGCCTGTTCTCTGATGTCTTAAAGCCTATGGGTTTGACTCGTTTGCAAAAGCTCTCTTTATTCGGACGAACTTTGTCAGGAGTGGCTGCCATTTGGTATGCCAAGTTAGAGGACTTGGTAAAACAAAGTTGGGAAGAGTTGGCCGGGGCCTTTATCACCCAGTATGCTTATAACACCCAGATTGAAGTGACTACTCGGGAATTGGAGGCCACCCGTCAAGAGCCCAATGAAAGTTTCGTGGCCTTTATCACCAGATGGAGGGCAAAAGCAGCAATGATGACCAACAGACCACTTGAAAAAGACCAAATCTGTATGATAGTCAGAAATCTGCATGGAAAGATGTTACAAAAAATGATAGTCCTCCCGCTCTTCACTTTTAATGACTTAAATGAGATAGGGGTCTAGATAGAGGATGCCATCAAACAGGGAATCATTGTGGAAGATAAGGAACCTGTTCGGAAGCCTTTTGGTCGTAGTTCCAATGCTACCACCAATGGTAGCACAACTGTGAATCCCTCTGAAATCAATTTGGTTGCCACCACCACTAAAATAGCCGACCCATTTGCCAATGCCAGTCCACAAACCACCAACTTCACCCGAACCACAGTCAGAACCTTTAACCCTCTCTACATGTCCCTAACCAAAGCTTTGAAAATCTTGATAGAAAGAGGGTATCTCAAACCTCTGGACCCTCGACCGCTTCCCGAACCTCTCCCAGCCAAACATGACCCTACCAAACACTGTGCTTTCCACCAACAACCCGGACATGACACAGACCAGTGCTTTCGTCTCCGTCATGAGATCTAAGATCTCATAGACAATAAAGTCATAGCTCCCCCATAACCACCAAAACCCAACGTCACTACAAACCCGTTGCCCCCCCATGACAAAGTTCCACCACCTCCTCATCTTAACCTCATCCATACACTTTCATCTACCTTTAACCCCAGTATCTATATCACACCCACCAATTTACCCAAGCCTGAGGTGTTCCTTCCAGAAAACACGGACTTGTGTATGATGGATGCACCTGAACCCCAATCGTCTCAACCCCAGAAACTTGAACTCCCTAATAGTCTAATTCCAGTCCAACCTACTCCAAAGAGCCCGGTCCAACCAGTTCACGAGGATCAAGTCGGTTCAAATACCTCGCAGGCACCAATAGCCGAACCCATTACTTCTAAGTTGTTGAGCATGATTGAAGATCTTCAGAGCATGATTGAAGATCTTCAGGGCACTGTGGCAGACTTAGCCTTTGGGATCTTGGCTCCGTCATCGACCACATCGTGTGCCAGGAATTTCACGTCAAAAAGCTCCCTAATCTTGGGGCGAGCTACAATTGGAAAAGGGCCAACCTGAAGGTATCTTAAGTCTGGGTGATGACATGTCAACAACAAGTGGACCTCACTCCGATACAACCACCCAATCCTTTGGCAAAACTGAAGCAAGTGGCAAAAATGAAGCCGGGGTAAGTATTGATCCTTATGTACATCTCCAATGGGCTATTGAGGCTTTAAAAGTCCAAGGGTTGAACAAACAGCAAGTGCTTGCAGTTGTTACAAAGACTATGGATGACACTTTTGTCGATCAAATTGGGAGCATTTTGATCCAAGGGGTAAGCCATAAAAAAGGATGTTGCACCAGAAACACCCCTTCCAGCTCCAGTCCTACACTCGTAAGAGATTATCAAACCCAGTCAACACCTGCCGACCCTTCTGTCAATACTTCCAAGACTGGTAACCGCATCTTCAATCCCCTTTACATGACCTTGTCTAAAGCTCTCCAAATCCTCATAGGAAAAGGCCATCTCAAACCCCTTGATTGTCGACCCCTCCCTGATCGCCTTCCAGCTAAGTATGATGCTACCAAGTATTGCGCCTTTTATCAGCAACTTGGCCATGACACTGATCGTTGTTTTCGCCTTCGCCATGAAATTCAAGACCTGATTGACAACAAGATCATCACTCTACCAGGTTCTACAAAGTCTAACAGCACTGGGTCAATGAACTTGGGGGATAGCTGGTCTGGTGATCAGAGGTGAACCACCTGCTGATGGCATGCATTTTACTCTAAGCATGGGGGATGGCACGCACTGAGCAAATTGGAAATGTTTTTTGTTTTACTTTTTGAACTGAGTGTTGAGTCAGTCTAGTGAGTCAGAGTCTGTTGATTTCGAGAGTGCTGACCTAGACATTTCTGTCCTATCTAGGTCTTATTCGTCTTTTGAGTCTGTTATCATCGCTGAGTTGTTGTTTCTTTTCAAATAAAAGTGCCATAGAGTCTGCCTACTTCTCCGCACCTTAATTCATCACATTGACCAAAGTTTTACAAAACTTTTTCAAAAACTCTGATAAAAACAAAAAGGAAGAATTTCCTCAGGATTTGCAAATTTTGATCAACTGAGAGGAAGAGAGGTGTGCTAAGCCTTTGATAAATAAAATCATTTTTGTTAATGTGGGTACTGAGAAGGATTCTAGCTTGGTCCAAATTGGATCTGTCTTGTCTTCGTAAGAGTACGAGTGATTAGTCACTTTGTGAAAAGATTTCAAAAATTGTTTTTGCGTGGTCCTATGAAGACATGCCTGGAATTGATTATACAACATAGGATCCCTCTTGACTCGAGGTCCAACCTCCTTAGCTCATTAGCTTTCAAACCATGATTTGAAGTATTTCATGATCAATCAAAGTGTGAGGCTTGCATAGCCGAAGTGGAGGCAGCCCTTCAACTAGGGGCAATAAAGTCGAATGTGATTCAGATTTGAAACAGCCCTTGAACTTGGGACAAAAGTGTGAGGCTTGCATAGCTGAAATGGAGGCAGCCCTTGAATTAGGGGCAATAAGGTACCACCCTTAAGAGGCTCGTTGGGCTGAAAACCTGGAAAGGCGACCCAGGCAAAAGTTAGAGTAAAAAAAAAAAAAAGAAAAATGAAAAGCTCGCAAGGTTGAAAACCCGAAAGGGTGGCTTTGGCAAAAGTTAGAGCGTAAAAGGAGAGTGTCAATACCCAAGTGAACCTTAGCCAGAACTATGTAGGGCCTGCGATTCAGATTGGAAGCAACCCTTGAACTAGGGACAAGAAGGTTGGATGTGATTTAGATTTGAAGCAGCCCTTGAACTAGGGGCAAAAGCTTGGATGTGATCAAAGAGTTAAAACTGAATCGTTTTCCAATGAAGACCGCCTAGAAAGGCCAAACCCAGAATTTGAGAGAATGAATTTTATTATTGAAGGACAGTCGAGTTCCTATCCACCACACTAGGGGCAAAATCAAACCCAAGTAGCCTAGTCCCTACATCATCATATCTCCTGGTCAAGTGTAGCAATCATTATTATAGATTTTGATGGCTTAGAGATCTCACACCCAATCAACATGGACAAGCTAAACTGAAACCCTTGAGAGGCTCACTGGGCGGAAAACCCAGAAGGACGACCCAGGCAAAAGTTAGAGCAGAAAAATTTAAAAAAAAAAAAAAAAACATGATAAAAAAAATGAAAATGAAAAAAAAAAATTGAAAATGAAAAAAAGAAAAGAAAAAAGAAGCTTGCAAGGTTGAAAACCCGAAAGGGCACCTTTGGCAAAAGTTACAGCACAAAAAGAAAGTATCAATACCCGAGTGAAACTTAGCCCGAACTACGATGGCTTGATTCCTATCTTTGGGATACGTAGGTAGCTTCATCTCGTAGTTCGGCCCTAATAATTTTTCAACTCATTCATCTCGTCCATGTTTGCTTGGTGTGTCTTTAGTCGACTTGGTTGTCCTATCCGTGTTTGATTGGTGTATCTTCGTTCTGCTCAGTTCAATTGGTTCGATTTAACTTGGTTCAGTTCGGTTTGATTCGGTTCGGCGATTCGGTTTAGTCCGGTCCAGTTCTGCTCGGCTTCATTCGGTTCGGATTGGCTTGGTTCGGTTGGCTTGGTTCGGATATCACCTTTGATTATCTGGCTTGGGGCTATGCACCCTGATGGTTGATTCCATGTTAGTTAAGTAGTGGCCATTTGTAAAAATAAGTTTTGATTAATTTGAACGAAACTGACTAATTTTTCTCGAAAATTGTTTCATTTTTGCAAAACTTGGACCATTCTTTGGATTTGAAAAGGGAAAATTTTCAGTGCTCACAGCTCGGCTTACATGATTTCAAAACAGAAAATGGAATAAGTATGCTAATCTAACTCTCATGTTGATCAAAACATGTTTACAAAAAAAATCAAGAGACAAAAAAGGGTCAAGGCAATGAACTAGGGGCGTAGTCGAGTTAGAGATTCTGTTTTCTCCACCGCTCGAGTCAACTATTCAGTGTATATAAGTGTGTATTCATACCAGTCAAGGTATTCATACTAGCCAGTGTATATAAGTGTGTATTCATGCCAGTCAGTGTATTCATACCAATCAGGGTATTCATACCAGTCAGTGTATATAAGTGTGTTCCTTTCATACCAGTCAGTATATTTATACCAGTCGGTGTATTTATACTAGTCAGTGTATATAAGAATGTTTGGATCGTTTTGCTTCGTTCTTCTTTCATTAAGTCATTCTTTGATTTAGGTCAGTATAGAATCAATGTTCCATTCAGAGTTCAAAATTCAATAATTCTCAAATTCAAACCCCTTCTCTCATTTGTGTGGTATGCACATTTAAATGCGATGCACTTTTCTCTTATTTGTGTGGTATGCACATTTGAATGCGATGCAACCCCTTCTCTCATTTGTGTGGTATGCACATTTGAATGTGATGCACTTTTCTCTCATTTGTGTGGTATGCACATTTGAATGCGATGCAACCCCTTGTCTCATTTGTGTGGTATGCACATTTGAATGCGATGCACTTTTCTCTCATTTGTGTGGTATGCACATTTTGCGATGCAACCCCCTCTCTCATTTGTGTGATATGCACATTTGAATGCAATGCAACCCCTTCTCTCATTTGTGTGGTATGCACATTTGAATGCGATGCACTTTTCTCTCATTTGTGTGGTATGCACATTTGAATGTGATGCAACCCCTTCTCTCATTTGTGTGGTATGCACATTTGAATGCGATGCACTTTTCTCTAATTTGTGTGGTATGCACATTTGAATGCGATGCAACCCTTTCTTTCATTTGTGTGGTATACACATTTGAATGCGATGCACTTTTCTCTCATTTGTGTGGTATGCACATTTGAATGCGATGCAACCCCTTCTATCATTTGTGTGGTATGCATATTTGAATGCGATGCAACCCCTTTTCTCTCATTTGTGTGGTATGCACATTTGAATGCGATGCAACCCCTTCTGTCATTTGTGTGGTATGCACATTTGAATGCGATGCAACCCGTTTTCTCTCATTTGTGTGGTATGCACATTTGAATGCGATGCAACCCCTTCTCTCATTTGTGTGGTATGCATATTTGAATGCGATGCACTTTTCTCTCATTTGTGTGGTATGCACATTTGAATGCGATGCAACCCCTTCTCTCATTTGTGTGGTATGCACATTTGAATGCGATGCACTTTTCTCTCATTTGTGTGGTATGCACATTTGTATGCGATGCACCCTCTTCTTTCGTGGTCTAGGAGACCTTAAATCCTCTAAAGGTGTAATTCCTTTGGTGTTGGTCGTGCCCGAACGACTTTTAGGTGGTCTGATATAGCCACCTGCCTGGTTTGCAATGAGTTCCTAGGAGATCAACTGAGACGGTGAAAACTAGAGTTCGAATGGCGATGCCTAGAACGCAAAAGGTTCAGGATTTCCGAGACTAAAGTCTGGTTTAAATACCCAGGGGTGTATCCCTGGCTTGAAATCTGTTTGGCAGCCTCATAGGTTGAGGTAGCCTGTATGCGCCTCAATTCTGGATACTGAACCAACCTAGTCTGTTACCCCGTTGGAGAATAGGGAAAGTTGTGTATGAAATACAGTTAGGTGTGCCTGTCTGTTCACGCCACCCCCTCTCTCATTTGTGTGGTATGCACATTTGAATGCGATGCACTCCCTTCTTTCATTTTTGTACGCAATGCACCCCCTGTTATGTTTCCTATCATTTGCACGAGGCTTGCCTCCCATGTTGCCATCTTCATATCTTTATCATTACTCCATGACATTGCATTGTATTGCATACATCATGAATTTTGAAACAATCGGCTTCGCGAAGCGTGTAAGTCCAACTTTCAAACTGCATTTTGAGCATGTCACTTGCATTCTGCCCCTGAACTACGCTGGTTTGATTCCTTGCAAAGGGATACGTAGGCAACCTTCGGGTTCAACCACTTGCATTACAGATTGTTTGTTTGCCCAAGTCTTATAACCTTGTCAAAAGGGTCATCTTTGGGCTTTGACACTCACTCACGTCATGAAATGACTTTGAGCTCTGTTAAAGAGGGGCAACTGTAGACACCTCATTTTGACCGACCCTAAGACTTGGGCGCTTTCTTTTGATTACCCGATGATGACAATTAGAATGTGTTTCTCACAAAATTATCAGTAAGAAAGATGGAATTTAAGTTTTAATCCCAACCTTCACCCATTTTTTGGCCAAACTATTTTAGACCTTAAAACCCTCTTTTCAAAATATGTTTTTTTTAAATGTTTCTACAATGTCCCGAAGCTCCTATTTCGATTAAAATGCTGCACTTTTCAGTAAACCGAGTAAGGACAAAGTGGAAATAAATGGAAGGGAGGTGAACTTTTTTGAAAAATATTTAAAAACATCTTCTTTATAGGTTTGGAGTTAAAGGAAATAGGAGGGGATGAAAGAAAACTGGTTTAGCCTTCACTAAATTAGGCATTTCTCTTTGTACACTTGGAATTTAAATGTGAGGCCACCACCATTGGAAAGTAGACTTCTAGGGCTTCAATTTGGTCCCAAGAACCACCTTAGACCAAGTCCAAATAAGGGAGATATGCCTATTTGAAGTTGGGCTTTAAAGCAGATTTTGTTGACCCAGCCCGAGACAGCCTTTACTAAATTAGGTATATCTCTTTGTACACTTGGAATTTAAATGTGAGGCCACTTCCATTGGAAAGTAGACTTCTGGGGCTTCAATTTGGACCTAAGAACCGCCTAAAACCAATTCCATATGGGGGAGATATGCCCATTTAAAGTTGGACTTAAAAGCATATTTTGTTGACTCGGCCCAAAACAACAATAGCCCATTTTTTGTTGGTTTTGGTTCGGTTGGGACAACCCATTTTCCTATTTTCTGAGCCATTCAAGTGCATCCACTCATCCTCCATTATACCTACTCATCCCCCATTGTCAAAAAGAGGTTTTGTTTGCATTCATAAAGGAGTATCCTATGCAATCACTTTGAAAATTTGCCCTCCTATCACATTCTTGTCTCCCACCTTGTCTCCCACCTTCTTTTTGACCTTTACTCTCCCTCATTGCCTATATAGAATGATCATATTGTAAGAGAGAAGAAAAGACCACGAAATTGAAGAGAAAGGAGTGAGAAAAGAGTGAAAAAAGAGAGAAAAATTGAGTTTTTGAGCCAAAAATATTCCTATCTTCCATATACACCCCATATCTTCCATAGCTACTGAAATTCCTCATTTCCATACACCAAAACCACTCCAAAAATTCTGATATAGCCAAAGATCAATTGCCTTGATCATAAGAAAGAGTGTTTAGTGATTGAAAGTGAGAAAAACTAGAGAGTTAGCCACTTTCTATACCACAAACTCCATAAACTCTATAATTTCGAATTGAGGATTTGAGAACACACTTCCTACACTTGAGGGTGATCAAGAGGAAGTTTGGAAATCAAGAAGTTCAATCTTTCTTTGGAAGGTGAATTGTTAGTCTTTCATTTTCTTATATTTTATATCTTATATTTATTTTCATGCTTCTTATTTCATTGTGTTTTGTTATAATCTAAGTGGTTTGTTTATCTCATATTTATTTTCTTACTTTATATTTCATAGTGTGTTGTTATAATCCTAGTGTTTGTTTAGCTCATAATTATTTATTTATTTATATTCGCATGTTTTAATTTCATATTAGTTTTGTTGTAATCTTGCATGTTCTACCTCATTTTTTTTTTCCGTGTATTAGTCTCATATTAGTTCTGTTGTAATCTTGCATGTTCTATCTTATATTTGTTTTATTGCTTTAGGTTTATGTTGTGAGTTTGCACTTTTTATTTTATTTTATATTTGTTTTCTTGTTTTTTTTTTTAATCTAACCGGTAGTGGTTAGTTGAGCCACCTACATATTTTTTGTTTGTTCATTTTCTTGGTTTCGCAACAAGACAGGTTTTGCTCGGCCTAGTTGGCCGGCTGGTTAGCTTCTTCCGAACAAGATGGCGTAATCTCCTAATATTGACCAATTTCTGCCGGCGGTTCTAAAGAACATGAAGCTCTTATTTTATTTATTTTTTATTTTGAGTGTATTGTGAGGTTTTTATTTTGTTGTAATATTCTCCTCATCTCTCTCTAATTTGATTTGTAATTATTCTTTAAAATGTTGTAATAATTCCCGCCCCGCTTCTTTCTATCTCGTTCTTTTACTTGCTTTCTTTATTTGTACATAAACATCATATTTATTTTTCATCATAGTTATGCTTTGCATCCATGTTTCATGCATCTTGATTCGGCTAAGTTTGCATTTGTGGATTTAATCAATTCCTATGTGATTATGTACGCTACCACATGTTCTTGAGATGATTCACATATCATATTTTAGAAGCCGAATCTTTAGTTGCATCTCATGAGTGAATTGCATTAGGATTTTGTATATAAGATCATGCATATTTTACTAACTTTGTTTTGTAACTTGTTCGTGGGACGTCAAACATGTAAGTTTTTATGCTTTAGCATCCCGTTTGTGTGTGTTTTTCTTACTATGTCTAGCATTCTACCATGAGGCTATTTGCTTATGTGATATAACTCTATGAATGCCAGTGGATGGAGGTTGTGTCGCTTAATTTGGAATGATGTTGATTTTTCGTGCTTGTAAACTCAATTTATTTGGGTTGTACATCGTCAAAACTCTTTCAAAATGCATGATATAAAATTGTTCCAAAATGAATGGCATAGTCTATACTTGTATGCTTCACATAGTAAATTTTAGGATTTATTAACTAATCAGAACATGAACATATAAATAAAATAAAATTCATATGATAGTTAGTAAAGGCCGATCTTTGATCGGGTGGGCGGGGGTGCTCATTATTGACCTTCCCCTCTCATACCTAAGGTTCTGAGCCAAGCATCCTTGGTTACGACGAACAGTGGCCTTCGCACGAGTCATGGGTTTCCTAATTTTTCCAAAATAAATATTAGGTGGCGACTCTGAGATCTGATGACGCAGTCCATTCTTGACAAAATTGCAATAAAATGGATTTTTAATAAAAGTTGTCAAATCTGGACTCTCATCTACGTTTCACATTGCACTCGTGAGACTAGATCAAAGAGATCTCGGGGGTCCGAACTGTTTAAAGCGCGCGGGTACCCCCCAGGCATGTTACAGCCATGCCAAAATATGTCCAAATAACCACTGGAATTCAGTCAACACATGCAAGAATGATGGGCTCCTTTGAAAAGCCAATAAGAGGGTTGTTCTACACATATAAGATAGACATGCAAGATGGTAAAACAACCTCTGGACAGAGGTTGTGAGGGTCCTAAAACCCACCAAAAGGGGCCTGAAATGGGTCAATGAAGCATGCAATGAAAGGTCCCTTTAAAAGGCCTTGAATGGGATTGTTCTACACATGCATCAAAGACACAAAATATGGCCAAAAGGGCTCTGGACAGAGTCAAGGCAGACCTTAAAACTCACCAAATAGGGCCTGAAATGTGGCTTCACAACATGCAAGTAGGAGCCCCTTTGGAAGGTCAAAAGGGCCAACAAACAAAACAAGGAGAGAGGGGGTCACCCCCCTCTAATTTTGGCTCTCAAAATAATATTATAGCCACTAAAAATCCACTGGATTTCAGTGGCTAGAAGGCCGAACAAAGCATGAAACAATGGCCTAGATGCAAGGCTCAAAACAAGATGCAAACAAGCATACAAGGGGGTAGATGATCCCCAACAGAAAAATGCCCTTAATCAAACTTCAAGAGGGGCTCAAAATAAGACACTTCTCAGTTTATGACAAATCTCAAAAATGCTTGCAAGCAAGGCTAAGATAGGAAGCAAAATAAGCCTACAAAGAGGGATGGAGCATACAAGGAGGTAGATGACCTCAAACAGAAAAGTGTCCTTAATAAAACTTCAAGAGGACTCAAAATAAGACACTTTTCAGTTTATGTCGAAGTCTAAATATGCTTGAAAAGTAGGCTAAGAGATGGATCAAAATAAAGCTTGAAAGAGGGAAAAAGTGTGTTACCCTTGAAGCACTGCAAAACCAGCCCAAAATCTGAGCAAAGACTAGCTTTTGAAGCTCAAAATGATCCTCAAAAAACCTCAGCCCAATGGTGGTTAACTTTGATGAAGGATGCCTAGGCAAACTAGAAGCATTTCTTCACTTTCAAGCACTTCTATGCACAAAATGGGGCAAGGGAGTGGAGTATATAGAGAGAGGGGCAGAGATTCAGCCCTAGAAGTTGTAGAGAGAGAGAGAGACTTTTTAGAGTGAGAAGCTCCCAAGCTTCTCTAAGAAGATTGTCCCTTGAAAATGAGAGATATAGCCTCATATATAGCAAAAATGAGAGTTGGCTCGAAATATCTGTTTGTGGGACAGCTGGAGGTTGTGGAAGATAGCTGGAAGATAAATATCTGAGTTTGGGACTTGTAGACCACTTTTTCTGGTCGGCCGACCACTTTTTCAGGAGGAAGTGGTCGGCCAGCCACCTTTTCTGGTCGGCCAGCTAGTTTTCTTGGTCGGTAGGAAAATTCTGCTTTTTAGGTCCAACTTCAAGTGGCCATAACTCCTTCATCTGAACTCCTTTTCAGGTTACTCTTGTGTCCAAATTGAAGCCCCGAAAGTTAGCTTTCCAATGGCACCAGCCTTGCATCAAAATTCCAATTGTGAAAAAAGGTATGCCTGTTTTAGTGAAGCCGCGCAGTTTTGGTCCTACCCGAATTCATGCCGAACTTCTCCCAAACTAGTTTTCTTCTCTCCTTTCCTCTTTTCTTCAACTCCAAACCCCTAAACAAAGTGTTTTGAAAGATTTTTCAAAGATTTCATCTCTCTTTTATTCATTTCTACTTTGTCCTTGCTCGGTTTACCGAAAAGCGCAACATTTAACGAAATGCGAGCGTCGGAACATCGTGGGAACTTTATTTTCAAAAAATTTTGAAAGAGAGGGTTTCAAGGTCTAAAATCTTTTGATCAAGATTGTTTTGGTCCAAAAGGGGTATGAAGTTGAGATTTGACTCACTCCTTGCTGAAGAAACTGAACCTTTGCCTGTGCACCTTCATCACCGAGTAAACCATTAGTAGTGCCCAAGTCTTAAGGGCGGTCAAAAATGGGGTGTCTACATCATGTAACTTCCTTTTCATTTAATTCTCTTCACAGAAATTGAACTTATTTCTCAATCACTTAACGGTTAATAACCCTAATTGGTGATTCATTACCGTTTCTATTGTCATTAATCATATAACTCATATATTTTAATTCGTCAATTTATAATTCACATACGCCGAATAGAAGAAGATTTATTTCGAGGGATGTTCGTGATTCTCACTTTTTTGATAAATCAAAACATTCCTCTATTGATATGTTCGATTCTTCAAATTGAATTTACTAGTCAATGCATTACTAATTGCAAATACAAGTTCTTGGTCTTTCAAGTCTATTGACTATAATAGTTCTGACATTATTCCCACGCAATTCGTAATTCTTTATTTCCCAAAAAATGCTCATAAGTTATACATATAATGTAGTATCCCCAAATAAGGTTTCACATGCTAGTCTATAACCGAAATTTCCGAATTATATAGAAATGTAATCACATATTAATGGTCTCAGTTTCAGACAGACATCTTGGATACCAATTATGATGGTAATTCCGAAACAAAGGGGCACATTGGATTCAAAACAGAAGCGTATCAGAGTTAGAATAGAAGTATATCTTGCATAAATTCATTGGCCCTTTTTGAAAGTGACAGATGTTGGGTTGCATTCAAATAGCATTAGACAGACATATAGATCAGAGCAGAACTTTACATACTTCTGTTAAATTAAGATTACCATTTTTGACAATCTTTCTCATACTATTATGTCAACGTGGTGATTCGATTTCACAACAGATCTACGTTTTATGCGGTCTTATTAGCTTCCTTATTTACTTTTGGTAACTAAGATTATACTCATATAAGTAATTCAAATTACATCATCTTCATACTTATTCCAAATCTTAGACCTGTATAGATATATTCATTGACTTTGATAAATTGTCACATGGTAACTTAAGGATAAATTTTAAAATTTTCATTACAATTAGTCAACTAAAATTCTTATGCTCCCAAAGGTTCTTTAAGAAGTATACATTTATCATTCTCACGAAATTCATTTTCTTATTTCCCATTACTCCTTCTTTCTTCCGTTTAACACTAACGTTGAATTTCTTTGCAATAAGTTAGGCCATCTAAGTTAGGACTGAAGATCTAAATTCAATTATGTGTCGATAAGATCATAATATCATTCCTTTCCAACCACCTGTAGACACCCCATTTTTGACCGCCCTCAAGACTTGGGCATTACTGATGGTTTGCTCGGTGTTGAGAGATGTGCAGGGCACAGGTTCAGTTTCTTCGGCAAGAAGAGAGGCAAATCTTCCCAGACACTTTGTTTAAGGGTTTGGAGTTGAAGAAAAGAGGAGAGGAGGGGAGAAAATAGGTTGAAGAAGAAGTTCGCCATGAATCCGGGTAGGAGAGAATCGAGCAGGACTCGCTGAATCGGGCTTATTCAATTGCATACTTGGAGTTAAGCTATGAGGCCACCATCGTTGGAAAGAAGACTTCCGGGGCTTCACTTTGTACTCAAGAATCTCCCAAAGCCAAGTCCGGGTGGCGGAGATATGTTGGGTTGAAGCAGGGGATCATCCCGGTTGGATCAAGTCTGCGCGACTTCACGGAAAAGGGCATAACTTTTTGCACAGGAGGAATTTTGATGCAAGGTTTGCGCCATTGGAAAGCTAACTTCCGGGGCTTCGATTTGCATACCCACCGGCCATGTTTTGACCAAGGAATCATCCATCGACACTCTATTTGGCCGACCGGCAGAAAAGAGTGCCGACCGGCACTTTATTTTGGACAATGATCGAATCTTCTGGCCGGTTTGAACCCTTTGCACCCCCCAAGCTTGGTGCATGCCAGCTGTGCCAGCTGGAATGCACAGAACTCGATCCACGTGCATACATGTGCCTATTTTGCAACCTTTTGAGCCTTTTGGCCCCAAACCTCTTCTAGAAGAGTGAACCCTATGGCCAAGCTTCTTGGAGAAGCTTGGCCAGCTGTATTAGCTTCCTCTAGAAGCCACAAACTCTTTGCACCCCTTGACCCTTTTTCTTTGCTTAGCCATTAAGCTTAGAGCCTTTTCTTTGTCTATATAAAGAGCTCTTCTTCTCCATTGCTTAAGGTTGGAGTTTTGGAACAAAAACCAGAGATATATAGATATATATCTGATATAGATAGATACAACCCTCTATCTCTCTCTATATCTTACTCCTTTGCCTCCAAAAGTCCATTATTCTTGACCATTCCTTCACCAACCCCTAGCACCACCACTACCACTCCATTTCCAACGACTTGGGGCTGTTTTGCAGAGGTTGGGAGCACCTAAACTTGGTCTAAAACCTGCTGGTTTGCCGGTCTTCAAGGGTAAGTCTTCATCTTCCCCTTTCTAGCTTTTTCTTGCTTCACATCTAAGCCCTAGTTGCAAGCACTTTTGGGCTCCGACCCAAACTTCAAATAGTCTTATTTTGGGGTCCTCTTCATGTTTGATTGAGGACCCCTTGCTGTTTGGTGGCTGCATCTAGCACCTATCTCAATATCCTCTTGTATGCCATGTTTCTTGCATAGAATATTTGGCTTGTGTATGATCTGTTTCAGAGCATCATGTAAGCTAAGAATAGGCTTATTTTGAGCCCTTCTTCAACATTGTTGAAGGGCTCAACATTGTTTGGATAATCCTTATGCTACTTGCTTTGAAATCCATGTGATTTACCGTAATTTTGCATGCTTTATTAGCCTATCTTGCTTCTGTTTTTGTGGCTGGTCATAAACTGAAAATGTGCTTGTTTTTCCATGTATAAGATCTGTTTTTGGTTGTTTAGGCCATCCATGACATGCCTTATATAGTCACTTTGCATTTTGGCTTGCTAGCCTTGGGGTGTGTGGGTCTTTAGCATGTTTAGCTTGCCTTGATCTCATGATGTGGCATCATTTTAGATCACATTTCAGTCCCTAAATCATGCTCACATGTTTGTGCTTGCCATCCCTTTCATGTTTCAAAGGTGTGCCCTTTTATGCCTAGGAATAGGCCTTATGCATGCTTGTGTTTTTGGAGCATTTTGGGGCTGTCATTAGGGGGGATTTGAGTGTATCTTTGCATGCTAGGATTCTGTTTTGGTTACTTGATTCATGCCATGAATAGTCATGTTAGTGGTAGTGAAATGCTCCTTGTTGACGCCTTGGTTTCGGGCCCATTTGCTTGCATGTTTGCTTGAGTAATTGTCCATCCTTTTGGGCACTTTTGGCCACTGTTTTGGACCTAAATTAGAGCTGTCCAATTAGTATAAGTCCATCCCTTGCATGCCATTCAAGTGTTGTTGCATTATCCCATGTTTGTATGCTTTGGTTGCATGTGTTGCATGCTTGAAATCACTTGCATTCGTCTTGCATTCCCTTGGCCAAGTTGCTAGCATGATGCATGATTTATATTACTCCTTGCATGCTCTAGTGGTTTGTATAATTGTGGCATGTTTGTTTGCTTTGTTGCTTAGGTTGTGTACTTAATGCGCATTGCATGCTTGTATGCTCCCTTTTATGCCATGTTGCATATTAGCTAACATGCCTAGGTTGCATGGCATTGGCATGCATGCCTTGCCTCTTGATCAAGTGATAGAGGTTGGGTTTCACTTGTTTGTTTGATGTGCATTTCATTTGAAATCAAAGTTGCAAACTTGGCCTTTTAGGCCATCATGCACCAAGATGCATCATTGATGGCCCGAGGGTCGAAGGCTATGCTCTTGAGTCTAACACATGATAGGGGCATAGCCATGCTTGCATATGCTCAAAATTCTATGCTATGCAATCTTTGGTTTCTCGCTTGTCGCTAAAATCTCTCCTCACTCTTTAGTGCCGACCGGCACTCTTTAGTGCCGACCGCAATCTTTTTGTGCCGATAAGTTCCCCAAAGCGGTGGCCATCCCAAGCAAATGGGTGGTTATTTCCTCTAGCTGGTGTACTACTGATGAATTTGGAAGGTGTCCCGGGACTTTGGCAATTTTCGAGGAGGCAGATGTTGAAACAGAGGCAGCAGTGGTGCGGTATCGGCTTTCCGGGCAAGTTGGACGGAGCATGCATCATTCGCGCATCCCGAGGCGGGGCTGAGGCCCCCTTCCTTTTTACATTTGATTTAATTTGATAAGTAGAATTTTGTAATAATTAATTTGTTTATTATTCGGATCAGATATTATTTTGGGTCCCTCCGAGTGAGGGTGCAATTGTAATAAGTGTGGGTGAGTGGCATGTATGTCTTCCAACCCCCATTTCTTTCTCCCTTTTATTTACCTGCTTATAATGGTAGATTAGGGCACACTTATTTTAGCATACCTTATGCAATGCATGTGTGCATTCATGCATTTGTTTACATGCATTCGGGCTCGGCACATCATGCAAACTGCATCGTACTTTCAATTCCAAATTGAATACGTGATAGTTGTTGCATCTCATGTGCCATGTTTAGGGTTAGCCGAGCCTACTCTAGATTACATCTCTGTGTGTGATGCATTAGCCACTTAACATGAACTAGGTCATGCATGTTTGCTAACAGGTTCTTGTTTTTGTACAGTACGATGTAAGTTTTTATGGCTTTAGCATATCGCATGGGTGTGAATGTTTACCATAACAGTATGCTTGCCATGCGGCTAAGTGCTTACATGATAAACTGTTTGAACGCCTGTGTATGGAGGTTGGATTGCTTGAGTTGGAATAACTCGTTGAAAACCGAATTTTAGCCTACTTACGAGTAGCAAAAACTAACACGTTTTTCGAGACAAAACGGATATGCAATGTTTATTTCCAAATTAGGCAATCTAGTCTATACTTTTGTGTTGTGCGCATCACATAGTAATTCTAGGCTAATAATTGGAATAAGAACGCATAAAGTTTTCAAAAACGGATATCACGGTTAGTAGAGGCCGGTCTTCGGACCGGGCGAAAGGGGGTGCTCATAGCTGACCTTCCCCGATCGTACCCAAGCTCCCGAGCCAAGACCACTTTGGTGATGACGGACATGTGGCCTTCGGCACCGAGTCAGGGTTTCCTAAATTTCCCAAAATAAAATATTTAGGTGGCGACTCTGTAATCTGGCAAAGCAGTCCATGTTTGGCACTACTTTTTCAAAAAATCTGTTTTCTCAAACGATTTGCCGGATTCGGACTCTTTGGTTCAGATTTAGAACCGTGACACAAAATCGAGTCCGAACTGTAGCGCGAGGCCCCCCCCCCCCCCGCGGACGCGTCTACACCACCATTCAGATATGAAATTTCCACACACACACACACACACACACACATATATTTTGATTTTATAACTTAAGTAAACCACAAGTGTTTCTCTTCTAACGTTATCAATGTGATCTTATTTGCCCTATTTTCCAAATTATTTTAAGTCTTGATCTCATTCTTTTAAGTTTGACAATTTCGGGTCAAGTTTCAATATCCAAGTAATGGATCCTAACTTTATCAATCATTCATGTATGAATATTACTATGTCAGAGTAACATAAATATTATCTCTTTCAATGTTATCAGAAGGTTCAATAACGGTATGATTTTAGTGAATTGAGTCATACATATTCGGGTACTAAGTAGGAAAATTTGCATTAGCCTAAATTGTTTAATCTTTTATTTAGCTTAAGTCAATAATCTTTAGCAATCTCAGGTTGAGTTTCAAATAGTCAATAAATGGGTTCTAACTTTGTCAAAAATATTGAATAGAACCAATTCAAATAAAGTCGCATATATAAAAATTTTAACTTCAGACTTCTATCCGCGTATTTAAAACATTCCTATTAATTTCCTAATTGTAGGTAGGTACTAACCTTCAACCAATTAAATTGTTTGAGATTTCCCTTGGACTTTGGAACAGTCTTTTATCTAATGCCCCATCTTCCCACACTTGAAACAAGCATCGATAATTCGATGACACAATCCCCGATGAACCTTGTGACATGTTGAACATACTAGGATAAACTTACTACCTTTACAACCTTACTTAGCATTACTCGTCTCTCCTACCACAAAATTCTTAGTCTTCCTCTTTGGTTTACTTTTTGCTTCCACGCCTAACTTTTTCTTTTGATCTTGCCAAGTATTATAGCATTGCACAGCTTTTACCATATTCTCTAGCACTTTTACTTTATCTAATCGTTCTGATAAGAACTCAACCTCCACTTCATTCACACTTTTCACCATCTTTTCCTAATGATAAGAGAGAAGGTTAAACACAAGAAGATGGTTACTAACACAAGAACATGGTCACCATCTTTATTAAGCCAACACATGTACTTCTAAAAGATGATTACACGTATGAAGAACGGCTAATCCAGATTATGAATTGCCAGATCAAAAGATTGAGAAACAAAGAAATTCCATTGGTGAAAGTAGATTGGCAAAATCATAGAGGGACATATGCGACTTGGGAGACCAAAGAGGATATGATGAAGATACCCTGATTTGCTCCCTCTGGATCCGACATTCTTTCAAAATAAAGGTAATTCGAGTTTGGAGGACTAAACTCTTTAAGGGGGGAGGACTGTAACAACCCCGACCTATGATTAGCTAATAAACCTTACTTAAGAATGCTTAACCGGTAATTAATATGAAATTCTGAGTTAATTGCATGTGCTATGTGTTAATTGTGTTTATATCTGTCCATGGTAGGAATATTTGTCTGTGCTTTTGTTTCAATACGCGAATTGAAGGCCTTATTGGCATCTGAACATGAAGTTGACTACGTTTTTGTTTTATTTAGAATTTTAGGAATATTATGGTAGGTTTAATTAGAATTCGATTCGAAACCAAATAATTAGAATAAAATAAGTGTAATTGATTTGCTTAATCAAGGCTTAATAAAACTTCACTAACAAGCCTATATAAGGCTAATTGATCCTAAACTATGCCATTCAAACACTTCATCTTCATTCTTGAGTAAGGAAAACATGAGAGAGAGAGAGAGAGAGAGAGAGAGAGAGAGAGAGAGAGAGAGAGAAGCTTAGGAAAATTGAGTTCAAGCTTGAAGATTGTTGAGAATTGAAGGCTTTGACTTGGAAACTCAATCAATTGAACATCTAGAACACAATTGAGCTTTTAAGGTAAGAATTAACCTTGAATTTGAGACATCAAGTTAATTTCCATGAGAATTCAAGAGAATTAAGATAATGAATGGAAGAATTAAGCTAGGAAAGTAGAAAAAAAGATCATATCATGCATGCATGCATATCTCCTTACATTTTTTAGCTTAATCACCAAGGATTTTCATATGCGCGTGGTAATTCTAGTTTGGTTTTAAGAATTCATCACATTTCATACCATTTGACCTCAATTGATCATGCTTTGGAAGGTTTGAGTTTACAACATTACATGCATGCTATATATACATACAATTCAAGTTTGCTTTTGAACAATTAGCTTGCTTGTGGGCCTTGATTTTGTCAAATGATCTTTAATTTATGATGTTTTATAAGTTTACAAGTGTTTTCTCAAGTTTTGGCCCAAAAGAATGAGTTTTGATTCATTGGAAGTGAGTTTTGGAGGTTAGAGAGCAATCTAGAAATTCCAGAATTCGCACTCTTCGGGAACAGTGAAAGTTGCGCTCGAGCAAAGAATGCAAGATCCTAGAAGTTTTGCAGAGTTTGGGGGTTGGCTTGAGTTGAAAAAGTTGCACTTGAGCGACCATCCTTTACTTTGAACCTTGGCTCAAGCGACCAGAAGTTGCGCTCGAGCATAAAATGAGAGCTCTCAGAAGTTTTGCAGACCAAGGGGTCCGCTTGAGCGAAGAAAGTTGCGTTCGAGCAAACTGCCTTGCTTTGGAAATTTTGACTAAGTGTTTCAAATTATATTTTGACATCTTCATTGCATCTTAGGCATTCCTAAGCCTTAATTAAGACATAATAATGAGGATAAAGATTAGAAACACACCGAGATAGAAAAGAAATAAGTTATGTGTTTTCTGAACGTGTGTTTCAATGTGTATCCGTTATATGTTTATGTAGGTCATGCGCCATAGACTATCTGATCTATATGCTCTGTGTGTTCTATTATTGGAGCTATCTATGAGTATTAACTCTGTAAAGTTATGTTCATCTTTAAATATTTTCTAATGGATAAGATATGATCAGTTTTCTAATATGGTATATTCAGTATGAATGAATAATTGTCCGAATTTCTAAAATATAATCGCGGCATCCTTAGCATCATGTGATATCTGTTATCTGTTACCTGGAACTAGAGGTTCCATCATGGAATTGGTTAAGCATAGCCATTATCTACTCTATATCTGTTTTATAACTGACCGTCCCATGTGATCATGGGTCATCTATACGTCCCATATAATTATGGGTCATCTGTTCTGTTAGCGCTAATGGATGTACCACGTATGACTATTTGTGAATTCTAAATTTTGAATATGCATATGAATCTGTTTCTGACCCTGAACTCTGATTTCTAAATCTGTTACGGACATCATTCATTAAAACCTTTACTCTGTTATTATTCAGTGGGCTCCAGCTCACCGCATTATTATGTATATAGGTGATCAGGTGCGTGACCAGGCTTAGTGATGATTGCCTGGAGATCTGTTCTGTCAGCTAACCGCTGTGCCTCCCGAGGAGGTTCCCGTTTTGAGAAGTGGTCAAGTTTGGTGAACTATGTTTAAGACTGTGTTTTCTTTTGTTTAAGTCCGAACATGTCTTTTTGTTTATCTGTATGTGTGTGGTGACACGAGAATGACGTCATAATGATGTGAATTAAGTTTTAAATTGTCTGTCGCATGTATGTCTACCCAGCTCTATGGACATTATATTCTGATATTTTCTAGCCCCTTAATTTTGTTTAATCTGTTCAGAGGCCTTCAGTAATCCCAGGGTTTCTGGCCAGTTACGGCGTTAAACCTAAAGGGGCGGGTTTGGGTTGTGACATATACAATGTTAGGGAGTCAGTAAATTAGATTATAACCAAAAAGTTGTTGTTACTCCATCGACTCAAACTTTGAACCTTTGACCTTCTCACTAGTCTAAAGAATAGTTATATAAACCACTAGGCCAATTACCTTGTCTCAAATACAAATATATAGTACAACCCCTTTATAGGAGTCTTTACTATAAAATTTCCTAAAATGGTTTGAAATCTCTCTATCAAATATATCCTTACCTCGATGGAAAGAGTATTGCGCATAATTGTTGTGTGGTTAGGTTTTATTTGATAATCTAAATTCTTCAAATTTTTAAAAAATATCAAGTATAACGTATTTTCAAAAACATTAAATTGATCGGATGTTTGTAAATTTTTGATTTGGGGTTGACCGATAAGAACCAATCGACAGATAAACAAAAAACTCACAAAAATAAAGTCAAAGTCAAGTTTTATGGTTGAGTTTTATGCCTTAACTGATTTAAGAATTTCTTTGGAGGTAATGAACAAATGAGATTGCAAAGAAACCAAACAATGCTGATATTATATAAATGAAATTGTCACTTGTTACAATAACAAGAGCAAGAACAAAAACACTTGACAAACACTAAGTGACAAAAACAAGCTATAGCTTGAACTACTTGTAACAATGGTTAACTGCTATGGCTATTCCTAACTATGGTAGAGCTACTCCTTGAATATCATGATTTGTGAATGAGGTTAAAGGTCCTTTCCTCTCCGAAGTCCTAGCTTTTATACTCCTTTGTTGGCCACTTTCTCTTCCTTTTGCAACTACACGTGTCAATTTCTGTTTGTTCCATGTCTTCCTTGATTTCAGCTCTCCCTTGATGTTAGGAACTCCTTTGCAAGTCATGTGCCCATGACTTCACTTGATCCTCAATTTTAGCATGTGCTTCTAGTTACATAACAATTATATCTCTTGGCCTATATTTTATCAATCCAGGCCAAGTCACTATCTCTGTTGACAAGTCATATTACAAATTTTAGCACCACCAGATATCAATAATTTTTTTACCAAATCATATTTTCACTCAATTTGACACATATTTATTTTTTATATACAAATATAATTCAATGAAAGAATTATCAATATGTTTTCAAAATATGTTTTAGATAAACTTAATATGTTTTAGAATTATCAATATGTTTTCGATAAACTTAATATTTCAAAATATGTTTTAGTTTTATTATCAAAATAATACGTGAAACAAGTCCCATGTACAACCATCTCATCCATTCATTTTTATACCATCTTCAATCATTCGTTAATTTTTTTTTTTATATCTACTTTGATTTTAAATTTAAGTAAAAATTTTGATATGATATGAACTACTCTAATTCTTTTATTAAATTTTCATGAAAATCTTTTAAAAAATTGTTTTCTCATCCCAAATTTCATTTTTCATCATTTTTGGTGAAAAAAAACCCAACTCCAATGCTTCCTCTTTTAACAATTTTATCAAAGTCAAGTGAATTATTTATAAAAATTTTGATGAAAATTTGACCAAAGGATTAAAGTAGGTCATATTAAAGAATTTAGATAACTAATAATAAAATCAAGTAATAAAGAATTTAAAATCATAATATTTATGTTACTTAAGTGATAAGTATATTTTTAATGAAACATAAGGTCTTGGGTTTGAAACATAGTTATAGTTATGCTGTGTATATTAATTTTTTTTATTTGGGTTAATTACGCTTTTACCTCCTAAACTATCACCATTTTATTTATATAGTCCTTAAACTATTAATTTTGCCTTGTTGGTCCCTAAACTATCACATTGTGGTTATGTTTAGTCCACATGGTAGATGACATCCAAATTGTTAATGGCAAAGGTGAAAACGTGGTCTGTACGTGAGATTCAAAACTTGTAAAGGGGTAAAACAGACATTTCACCTATATCTCCATTGAAAAAAAAAAAAAAAAGAAGCAATAGGAGGAAACTTATACATCATACGTATTTAATATAATTAGGAGAGAACAATTGGGATTTATCTTGGGTTTCAAAATTTCCCCCAAATCAACTCGATTTAGGTTTGGATTTGTGTGAATCAACAAAATTGGAAGGGTTTTGCACCAGTGTTTGTATTTATTGAGTTTGGTTTCGGATGGATCAGCATGATGAAGATGAACACGAACATGGTGAACTCCAAACCTGTAAGTATACTTCTCTCTCTCTCTCTCTCTCTCTCTCTCTCTCTCTATATATATATATATCAGTTTGTGTTTGTATGGTTGATTGTGCATTTTTTTTTTTGATTAATGCTTGAGGCCTCGAATTCGAGGCCTCGAAATTGCCTCAAAATTCAATTTTTTTTTTTTTAATTTTTTTGCTGTGTGTTTGGTTTTTTTTTTTTTTAATTTTTTTTTCTTTCTTTTTTTTTTCTTTTCTTTTTTGCAAGGGTGGTTATGTGTATTAGACATCTCGCACTAACTCAACCTGTATGGTTTGATAAAGTCCAACCTAATTCACTTACCTGTTCAAACTATACAGGCTGAGTTTTTTTTTTCTTCTATTTGTTGGGCTATGTTGGTTTAGTTTTTTTTTTTTTTTTTTAAAGTAGTTATGTGTAGAGGTGTGCCAAAAAACTAAACATTCCGCACTAACTCATCGTATGAAATTATATAAAATTAACAAAATTTAATCAGCAGCTTAACTGATCAGTCAATTAGGTTGAACTGGTTGAGTGATAAAATTGACTGATTAGTTAGGTTGTTGGTTAAATTTTATTAATTTCATATAATTTTATACGACGAATTGGTGTAAAATGTCTAATTTTTTTGACACATTTCTCCACATAAATCACCCTTAAAAAAAAAACTAACACACACAACCACCACCCAAAGAAAAAAAAAATTATAGTCGAGACAAATTCGGGGCCTCGAATTCGAGGCCTCTAGCACCGTTGTTTTTTTTTTCAACTTGCGCATTTGGTGTTTCTGTAACTACAAGTAAAATAATTGTTTAAGCATTCTATGTTTTTTTAAGCATTATTTTTTGTTTGTTTTTGGAACAAAAATTAAGAAAGTGCTGTGTTATATAAAATAGTATTCTATTGTATCAAAGTCTCCAAAGTGATGTTTTTAAGAATTTTTTTGTCTGTTTCAGTCAAATACTTAACAGAAAAGTGCTGTAGTTTCATATAAAAAATATAAAAAAGTGTATTTTGATGCCACATGACTTTTATGTATTTTTTCTTATTTGTTTTTGGAATAGAAGTTATGAAAGTTTTGTTTTGGAATAGATTATTCTGTTAGTGGAATCGTTAAAAGACATTGTATTTTTTTATTCCACTGTGGTCCCCATGCATTCATGTAATGTCTCTGTCAATTTGATATTTTTTGTCCCCTGCATTTGTAGATTGTGGGTAGCAATTTTGATGCTTTTGTGGTCCCATACATGTGTAAATTGTCTCTGTTTTTTGGTCTCATGCAGGTACCAATGTTGAGGTTGTTGACTTTGTGGAACATAGGTTTGAAAATTATTTCCATGATGTAAATGTTCATGTTTGGGAATGGGACTGCAACACTAATAAATAAGGCAATACTTTTGAAGTTAATGTTGATGGGCAAGGTGGTAGAACTCATGAAGGCAGTGTTGAGGGACAGGGAGGTACTAGTCATGAAGTCCATATGGATAGGCAATGGGGTATCACTTATGAAGTTAATGTTGGTGAGCAAAGGGGTAGTAGTTCTGATTCTGAGGTTCACTATGAGGTGTTTGTTGATAGTGATTATAGTTTGAATGAGGAACCGATGCTAGGGATGAACCAACACACTGGTAAGCCATCACAAATCTCTCAACCATGGGGTCCCTTGATCCATCAAATCTATCTACATGTGGTTATCTTGAATCTTTCTAGTAGTCTTACAGCAGTTTTGATACACCCATTTTCTATATCGAGGATAGAATTGATCCCTGGGATTTCTTGAACAATTTCTCCAACTTGACTATCTTTAGCATAGTTGGATCAAACTCAGCGAAATCAGGGGAATAGAGCCCCTTGATAAGATGTGCTGGAGCTTTGAAAGCTTGAGCCTGGGCTGACTCTTCTTAGTAGACAGGAACCTAAATATTCTTAACTGGGGGAGGTAAATCTGGAATTAGATGGTCGGCCGCAGGTGGGTGAGTGGTGGGCGAGATGGCTGCTGCATCCCAGTAATTTGTTTCAGCCTAAGCAATAATTGTGTGGTTTAGTGCATCCACAGTCCGCTAGAGATTAGTGAACTTGTCTACCAGATCTTATGGGTTCTGAGCCATTACGAAATTAAGTGAACTGACAACCGGGGAGTTGAACAGGGGAGATCTGAGAGGTGATTGTTGCAAATTCTTATCCAACTACACTAGTCTGACCCTTCGTCTTCTAACTGATGGAAGAGACACAAACACTAGCTGATCTTAAACTAGATCTGTAGTCTTGCATAGCTTACCAGGACAAGTCCACAGAGTTTGAGGGATGTTAGAATTTTTTGAAGCTATAGTGAACTAAATACCTAGCAAAAGAAAAGAAAACAAAGAAACAAAACATCAATCAGACAGTATTCTGACAACACTTCGGCTCAATCACCACATTTGTACAACTGATCACTAGATACCCCACTGAAACTACACTAATCTCAACTTGACAACTGATATATCTAAACCACTAATGTGAATAGAGAACCCCTATATAGATACCACACAAAGCATATAACAGTTAAGGAGAACAAACACCCCTATGGGGGGTTATGGTTACCTTGTCCTAGCTTTTGGAACGATCTAGGGTTTCATTATTCAAACAAGTGATATCATCACATCTTAGACATGGAAGAGCATCATGTCCTAACTTGGAAAGTTGCTATAGCTCAATATATACACAAGGTCAATCTGGTTAAAAAGGTATCCCAGTAAGACACCTAAATATCTACAATTCCCAACACTTATAAGTAAAGGGAGGATCAAACATTACATTGGTGATCCAGATCTGAGGCACAATTCCCATTATGATAGAGCCCATGTCAGGCATGCCATCTAAGATATCAAATGGCAAATACAATGACTTATATGCACCATGCATGAGATGCAATGAACATATAAAAAATAAAAAATAAAAAACATCACATCATGAAGTTCAAGTTAAGTTCTCCTAGTTTCTTCAGTAGAATTGCCAAAAACTATAGGATGCTTTTTGGGTTACCACGCGTGCCTAACAGTTTAGACTGCCTATTTCTTTGATATAGTCTCACTAGTGCAATGTGAAACAGAAATGAGAGTCAAAATCTGGCAACTTTTATTGAAAATCTATTTTATTGCAAACATTTATCAAAAATAGACTACATCATCAGATCTTAGAGTTGCCACCTAATCTTTTGGGAAAACTAGAAAATCCATGACTCGTGCCAAAGGCCACTGTCTGTCATAACCAAAGTGTCTCGGTAGAAACTTAGGTATGAGCGGGGAAGGTTATTAATTAAGCACCCCCATTCACTCGATCGAAAGATTGACCTCTACTAAGTTATGAAGTGAGTTTTATATTCTATATATACTCATGTTCCGGTTTATTTAATATGGCTAACATTACTATCTAAGGCAGATAAATATAGATTGCATCACTTGTTTTGGTTATGCTTTGGTTTCATGCATTTGGAAGAATCTTTTTTGCACAAATTCAAAGGAAAATGAATTCAGAAGCATAAGAATCAATCGCATTCCAACACAAGCAACACAACTTCCATCCACTAGCATTCATATAGATATTCGGATTAAGTATGTAGCAACATGGTATAGTAATGGATACAATAAAGAATATGCATATACAGTATGCTAAAACTAAAAATGTTCACCTAGGACTCCTTGGTGGTAAGCCAAAAGAATGTATTAAGAAAATATATGCATGATCCTATATACAAAGAACTAATGCAATACATACACAGAATGCATCTAAAGGTTCGGCTACTAATGTCACGACCCCAACCTGCCCCTAGTAGGCTGGGTGCCGAGATGGCCAGTAATCCGTAATTACCAAAGGCCG
The DNA here is from genome assembly GCA_025200525.1 of Camellia lanceoleosa. NCBI lineage: Eukaryota > Viridiplantae > Streptophyta > Magnoliopsida > Ericales > Theaceae > Camellia > Camellia lanceoleosa. The sequence continues at coordinate 128,662,274 of CM045770.1, read as the reverse complement.
GCTTACAAAATTTCACACACATCAGAGTAATCGTAGGGGCTCACATATGCGAATTAAATAACTAAATACAAATGGTCCTTGAGAGTCAGGCATATATTAAATGTAAATGCATACATAATCGAATCGCACCTCGGCAGATAACAAAACAAATACAAGTTACATCCTCGATCAAAAGGCTTCTCAAATTTATATATACAAATACAAATGTTACAAGCAAAGAAGCATGATTTTCAAGAATCACAAGTGGCACATATGCCGAGGTAAACACAAAACACCGATGTAAGCAAGTCAAGTCGGCATAACAAAAATCCCAAAAAGTCAGACAAATACTTCTAGGCGTCGCCGTCTCCCCGCCATCACCTACATATATATAGAGAGGTGAGCTTGGAAACTCAGTGAATGGTACTAGAAATAAAGGTTTGCATGAATACTAGCCGAAGTCTGCCAAAACAAAACATATCAAAACCATTCAAACAATAGCCGAGGTTCCTGCCAGGCAAAGAATATCAAGCTGTACCAAAACAAGAGATGAACCGTATTCATCTCACAAATCTACCAGACAAAGCAATACAGAGATTAAACAAGTGGTAGCCGAGGTTCCTTCCAAAGCAAAACACATCAAGTTGTATCGAATCAAGTGATGAACCGTATTCATCCAACAAGTCTTACAAGCCAAAACATTTGCCGAGATAGCACAAGTAGTAGCCGAGGTAATCTTCAAGACAAAACATATCAAGCTTATATGACTTAGGCCATGACCCTTTTTTCACCGAAGTTTGTGACTTAGGCCGTGAGCCCTTTTTCACCAAGTGGTGCTACAAAAGTTTAAAGTCCTCTAGCACAAGGGACTTGTGTTACTTAGGCTGTGAGTCCGCTTTTAACATTTATCTTAGCAAGATAGGACCGTATCCTCTTAACAAGAAGTACTGCGAAAGTTTAGAGTCCTCCAGTACAAGGGACTTTCCAAAGAAAGGACCGTATCCTTTTAACAAGAAGTATTGCGAAGTTTAGAGTCCTCCAAAGACAAGGGACTTTCCAAAGAAAGGACAGTATCCTTTTAACAAGATGGTATCGAAAGTTTAGAGTCCTCCAAAGACAAGGGACTTTCCAAAGATACCAAACAACGCTCAACCCATTACAAGGACATCATCAAGACGAAGTTCATACTTACCTTTTCCTCTAGTCTTTGCTAAAGTTTAGAGTCCTCCAAAGACAGGGACTTTCAAGAATACCATCAAAACAAGCTCATATACAAAACATCAAAATAGGCTGATCATTCATGCTTAGCAATTACTTTTACCAAAGCGAAACAAGCAAGATTTATCAAAAGCTTTATAACATAGCTTTATTAAAAGCACCACTCACCTCGGTCTTCAGGTGTAGGCTCAAGCAAAGATCAAAGTCCTACAATCACATAGCAAACCATACTCTCAAAACGAGCTTCACATACATGCAAGGTATCAAAACATAACGTCCCATCACAGGAAGTGCACTGGTACCATCCAGGTCTAGCCGAGGTCCTACACCTCCCGCCGAGGTGTGGACTCAAAGCCAAGACAAGGCAAAGTTAGGAAAACCCGAGTTTCCTTTCAAAGGACACGAAGAACAAGATCATGCATCTTTGAAATCCAACTCACATAAACGAAATGGGGTTTTCATGCTAAGAGTTCAAAAACGTGGACTAAGGTATTCATTCGAGAAAATTATACAAGAACAAACACAAAACATGATTCTTGTTCCAAACTTTCGGATCAAAACAAGGTTCTCCTTTAAGAACACAAGAACAACATTTTTCTCTTTCAAAACCAAGTTCAAATCAATGCATGACATGCAAAACAGATCCAATCATGCAATGCATCTAGATGATCAATAGGAACAATCGATGTAGAACAAGAATCTAACCTCAAATCGAAATCCAACGGTTCGATCTTCCACGATCAAGCTCGGAGCTCAACTCTCACACTAAAATTCTAACTCTAAGTTCTAGAGCTTCTCTCTCTAAACAAGACAAAGATTTGAGACCAAAACATAATCAAAAGATACACAATGATGCATTATAGGGTCTGTCGGTCATAGCCTCCAAATGAGACACGTGGCATTACCGGATTGGAGCAGTTAGAAAGGTGACTGCTAGACAAGACAAGTCTCGACAAAGCGTACACAACACGCCATGCTAAGCACGCAGTTAGAATGACCTCGGCCAAAGACAAGACTTCGCAACAGTCAACAAAGACAAAGGCTAGGAGGGCGACACTTGACTAAGCTGTACACACCTTGGCCTGGGTGTACCACATCTCGCCTAGGCCATACCGCCTAAGGACAAAGATTACAAGCACAAAACATCACAGCCTCGGCGATACACACTTCGCCCAAAGGTAACATCTCGGCAAACATGCCGGGTGAAGATGGAGGTCGGCTAAGGTTCCAAATCGCCAAAACGCAAAGGCTCAAAGGCGGACTATGCCGACCTCGACTGCCACGCCTCCAAACAAAACACGAATTCCAAAGAACTTACAATAAAACAAAGCAAAACAAGGCAAGTATCAAGATTACAAACTTGACAATTCAAGGTCATACACAATACATGCAAGCAAGATCGATTCAAAGTGAGGGTTGTTACATCCTACCCCTTAAGAAAGTTTGGTCCCCAAACTTACAATACCTTGGTCCAAGAATAACTCGATGTCGAATTCTCATTTCCTCTTCCATTTCCATGTATGCCCTTGCCATAGTGCTCTTTCCATTCCACCTTTACCATTGGTATCGACTTGTTTCTCAATTGCTTAACTTGTTCCGTCCACAATAGACGCCGGCTTTCTTCATAGCCCAAATTCTCATTAACTTCAATTCCGTAATGCTTAATTACATGCAAGGATCCCGAATATACTTCCTTAACATCGAAACATGAAACACGTTATGGACTTGGCTCAATTTCGTGGCAAAGCAAGTCTCAGAGGCAACGGAGTTAACCTTGTCAAGGACTTCAAATGGGCCAATATAACGGGTGCTAACTTACCTCTTCCCAACTGAAACTCCTTTCATTGGTGAAACCTTTAGGAATACGTGATCCCCAACTTCAATTCTAGCTCATTTCTTCTCTCGGCTCAAGATAACTCTTTTGTCGGCTCTGGGCGCTTTTAATTCTCTCAATAATAAGTTTAATCTTCTGTTGTTACTTGAATGAGTTCGGGACCAAGCGAGCCTTATCTCCGACTTCGTCCAACATATCGGCGACCGCATTTTCTTCCATATAGAGCATCATACGGTGCCATACCAATACTCGCGTGATAACTGTTGTTGTGTTTAATTCCACTAATGGCAAATGCATTCCCCAATTTCCTTGGAAATCCAATACAGAGTCTAAGCATATCTTCAAGTGTCTGAATCGTTCTTCTGCTTGCCCATCGTCTGGGATGAAAAGTCGCTAAATCTCGATTCGCTCCAAAGGCTCTTCAGAGACTCGCCAAAATCTGAAACAAATTTAGGATCTCTGTCCGACACTATTGACATCGGCACTCCATGAAGTCTAACAATCTCATTCACATAAAGTAGGGCAAGTTGATCAACTGAAAGTAGTCTTAACAGCAAAAAGTGTCGACTTGGTTAGTCTATCTACCACAACCCAAATCGAATCCATACCTTTCGTGTTCTCGGCAAATTCACCACAAAATCCATAGAGATGTGTTCCCACTTCCACTGTGATCGGCAAAGGTTGTAGAAGTCCTGCCGGGTCTCGATGTTCGCTTTACTTGCCGGGCAATGCAAACACTGGGACACAAATTCGCTATCTCTCTCTTCATGTTCGCCACCAAAACATCTGCTTTTACATCATGGTACATCTTGGTATTTCTGGATGAACAAAGAACTTGGAATTATGGGCTTCGGCAAAATCTTCCTTTTCACTCCTAACATCGGCCACACACAATTTCCTTCAAACTTAAGCACTTGGTTTTCAAAGGTGTACCGGATCTCGGCTTGGTAACAATCTCATCGGCTACTTTTCGAAGAATTCATCCTCCATTTGTCTTGCCTTTACTTCTTCAACAATGGTTGGTTCTGCCGAAATCAAGGTTATGCATGCCAAATTTCCAACTAATTTTCGCCAGAGCGCCACGCTGCTATTTTCCTCGGGTGATATTGAATCGCATGTCGAGTCCTTCAATAACTCGAGCCATCTTCTTTGTCTCAAATTCAATTCCTTCGAGTGAATAGATACTTCAAGCTCGATGATCTCAGAAAACGACAAGAAGCTCCATACAAGTAATGACGCCAAATCTTCAAAGCAAAAACCACTACCGCTAGCTCCAAGTCATGGGTAGGATAGTTCTTCTCATGTGGCTTCAATTGACGAGATGCATATGCTATAACCTTACCTCCTTGCATTAATACACAACCCAAACCCTTATGCGACGCATCATCAGAAACATGAAACTCCTCATTACGATGGAAGTACCAAAGATCGGTGTCAGAACCAACCTCGTCTTTAGCTCTGAAAAGTCGACTCGATCTTCATCCATTCATACGGTGCTCCTTCCTAGTCAATTGTGTCAATGGAGTTGCAATCTCGAGAATTCTTTACGAACTTCTGTAGTAACCTCGCCAAACCCGTAAAACTTGAACCCGGACACATTGGTCGGCCTCGCCAATTTACCACGGCTTCTATTTTGCTCGATCAACCGAAATACCTTCTTCATTTATTACATGACCCGAAATGAAATAGTAGAAAGCCAAAACTCACACTTGTTAAATTTAGCATATAGTTTCGGTCTCTCAATATCTCAAGAAGAAATTCTCGAGATGGTTTTCATGTTCAACTTCACTCTTGGAATAAATCAATATATCATCGATGAAGACGACCACAAACTCATCTAAGTGGGGCTTGAAGACTGCTCATTAACTCCATAAATGCAAAGAGGGCATTGGTCAATCCGAAAGGCATCACTAAAAATTCAGAGTGGCCATATCTAGTCCGAAGGCGCCTTCTCAACATCCTCTCGCCTTAACCTTAAGCCGATGGTAGCCCGACCTAAGGTCAATCTTGGAAAAGACTCGTGCTCCTTGTAACCGATCAAGTAAATCATCAATCCTAGGTAGTGGGTACTTATTCTTAATGGTGACCTTATTGAGTTCTCTATAATCAATACAAAGGCGAAGTGTGCCATCCTTCTTCTTAACAAATAACACAGTGCTCCCCATGGTGATGTGCTCGCCTAATAAATCCCTTTGTCCAACAACTCTTGCAATTGTAGTTTCAATTCTCTAAGTTCGGTCAGGGGCCATTCTATATGGTGTTTTGGAGATCGTTTGTGTTCCCGATATAACATCAACAAGAACTCTATTTCTCTATCGACCAAATGGCCAGTAAATCATTAGGAAAGACGTCGGCGAACTCATGAACAATCGATGTCGGCTAAACTAACATTTCCATCCCGATCTTTCAATATACTACACAAATAACCCTTCTGACCTTTTTGGATCAACTTACGTGCCTTCATGGATGAGATTAAGTAAGGTGGGGAATTACTCCTTTACCCTGAAAAATAACTTCGGCTAGGTTTGGGGGTTTCAATGTGACACTCTTCAAAACACAATCAATGAGTGCGTGGTTTGCTACTAACCAATCCATTCCCAATATAACATCGAATTGATCTATATTCAAGGGCATTAAATCAACTAGCAGTTCAACATGCTCAATGACAACAACACATGCTCTATAAATGGATGCAACAATCATGGATCTCCCAGACGGAGTAGACACAGATAGCACATAATCAAGAGATTCTAATTTCCTATTAATCTTCTCGGCAAACTTAATAGAAACAAACGAGTGCGAGAGCGAATCAACTAACACATAAGCATTTCGGGAGCAAATTAAAAGTATACCTGACACTACTGCCTCAGCATTCTGAGTATCCCCTGGCACTAGTGCAAATACTCTGCCCTGTCTCATCTGTCCTTTCCCAGCATTATTCTTGTGAACCGTACCTGAGGTATTCTCACCCTTCTTGCTGGTTTCAGCCTTTGTCTTAGGACAATCTCTCACAAAATGACCCATTTCTCCACATTCATAGCAAGCTCCAGATGTCCGACGACAAACCCCAAAATGTTGCTTCCCACAATCAACATGTCGCTTAGTATTACCTTCCCGCTTCGGATAACCAAAGACGCCCTTGTTCATCTTCTTATTGGTGTTCAACTGTGTTCGTGATTGTCATAGTTCGTCTCTTCCGCCGATTCTCTCCAGTTCTCGTACTGCTCGTTGGTTTCGCCAAAACGGCTTTGTTCAAGACTTCGATAGGTCGGCATATCGAAAGGTGCTAACCCTCTTGAATCGGTCCGAAGCCCACTTTCAAACTTCCTAGCCTTCATGTATTCATCATTGATCATGTGAGGTACAAACCTTACTAATTCAAGAAAAGCGCGATCATATTCCGCCATCGCTCGATCGCTTTGCGTCAAAGTCTCAAATTGTAGCGTTGCGATTCCGAACGCTGAGGGGAAAATGCTTCTTGTAAAATAGTTCCAAAAACCTTGCCCAGGTTAAACCAGGGTTAGTTTCTCTGGTCATCATCCACCATCTCCGAGCATCGTCGTCCAGGGTGAATGCAGGTAAAGTCACCTTCTGAACATCGGTGCTGGGGAAAATCTCAAACAGTTTCTCCATTTCCAAAAACCATGCCTCCGCCTTCATTGGCTCATTACCTCCGTAAAACCTTGGTGGTCTCATCTTCTTGAACTCCCCGATCAAAGCTATTGTGCCATCTCCATATAAGGTCGGTGTGGAGCGACTTGTGGCAATCGGGGAGGTGGAGGAGGGACTACATTTCGCCATTCGCCTGCCGCTCGGGTCGATGTAGTACTAGCGCATCTTTGTCTTATTTGCCTTAACTCACGGGTCAATCCTTCCATTAATCTTTCCATTCTGTCCAACTGTCTTCAGACCGATCTCGCAAGTGGAGGTAAACCTATCCTCCTGATACTATGAGTATACAAAGTGTGACTTTAAAGCAAGTAAACAAATAACTCCAGCAAGTAACAAATAAGCAAGTCAAGGCAATGCACACCTTGTTCAAATAGCAAGCAATATGATGCAACCCTAGCATCTTTCTAAATGGAATCCTATGCTCTTTAGGACTCGAGTGTGAATCAACGCACTATGAGGAACTTGTGCTCGATACCACTGTCACGACCCCAACCTCGCCCTAGTAGGTCTGGTGCGAGATGGCCAAGAATCCGTAATTACCAAAGGCTTACAAAATTTCACACACATCGAGTAATCGTAGGGGCTCACATATCACGAGCGAAATAACTAAATACAAATGGTCCTTGAGAGTCAGGCATATATTAAATGTAAATGCATACATAATCGAATCGCACCTCGGCAGATAACAAAACAAATACAAGTTACATCTCGATCAAAAGGCTTCTCAAATTTATATATACAAATACAATGTTACAAGCAAAGAAGCATGATTTTCAAGAATCAAGAAGGCACATATGCCGAGGTAAACACAAAAGCGACGATGTAAGCAAGTCAAGTCGGCATAACAAAAATCCCAAAACAAGTCAGACAAATACTTCTAGGCGTCGCCGCCCCGCTCATCACCTACATATATATAGAGAGGTGAGCTTGGAAACTCGATGAATGGTACTAGAAATAAAGGTTTGCATGAATACTAGCCAAGTCTGCCGCAAAAACAAAACATATCAAAACCATTCAAACAATAGCCGAGGTTCTCGCCAGCAAAGAATATCAAGTTGTACCAAAACAAGAGATGAACCGTATTCATCTCACAAATCTTACCGCACAAAGCAATCTGAGATTAAACAAGTGGTAGCCGAGGTTCCTTCCAAAGCAAAACACATCAAGTTGTATCGAATCAAGTGATGAACCGTATTCATCCAACAAGTCTTACAAGCCAAAACATTTGCCGAGATAGCACAAGTAGTAGCCGAGGTAATCTTCAAGACAAAACATATCAAGCTTATATGACTTAGGCCCGCAGCCCTTTTTCACCGAAGTTTGTGACTTAGGCCCGTAGCCCTTTTTCACCAAGTGGTGCTACAAAAGTTTAAAGTCCTCTAGCACAAGGGACTTGTGTTACTTAGGCCCGTGAGTCTGCTTTAACATTTATCTTAGCAAGATAGGACCGTATCCTCTTAACAAGAAGTCTCAAAGTTTAGAGTCCTCCAAAGACAAGGGACTTTCCAAAGAAAGGACCGTATCCTTTTAACAAGAAGTACTGCGAAAGTTTAGAGTCCTCCAGTACAAGGGACTTTCCAAAGAAAGGACCGTATCCTTTTTAACAAGATGGTACTGCGAAAGTTTAGAGTCCTCCAGTACAAGGGACTTTCCAAAGATACCGAAACAACGCTCAACCCATTACAAGGACATCATCAAGACGAAGTTCATACTTACCTTTTCCTCTAGTGCTGCTAAAGTTTAGAGTCCTCCAGCACAGGGGACTTTCAAGAATACCATCAAAACAAGCTCATATACAAAACATCAAAATAGGCTAATCATTCATGCTTAGCAATTACTTTTACCAAAGCGAAACAAGCAAGATTTATCAAAAGCTTTATAACATAGCTTTATTAAAAGCACCACTCACCTCGGTCTTCGTGTAGGCTCAAGCAAAGATCAAAGTCCTACAATCACATAGCAAACCATACTCTCAAAACGAGCTTCACATACATGCAAGGAATCAAAACATTATTTCCCATCACAGGAAGTGCACTGGTACCATCCAGGTCTAGCCGAGGTCCTACACCTCCCCGCCGAGGTGTGGACTCGAAGCCAAGACAAGGCAAAGTTAGGAAAACCCGAGTTTCCTTTCAAAGGACACGAAGAACAAGATCATGCATGCTGAAATCCAACTCACATAAACGAAATCTGGGGTTTTCATGCTAAGAGTTCAAAAAAAACGTGGACTAAGGTATTCATTCGAGAAAATTATACAAGAACAAACACAAAACATGATTCTTGTTCCAAACTTTCGGATCAAAACAAGGTTCTCCTTTAAGAACACAAGAACAACATTTTTCTCTTTCAAAACCAAGTTCAAATCAATGCATGACATGCAAAACAGATCCAATCATGCAATGCATCTAGATGATCAATAGGAACAATCGATGTAGAACAAGAATCTAACCTCAAAACTGAAATCCAACGGTTCGATCTTCCACGATCAAGCTCGGAGCTCAACTCTCACACTAAAATTCTAACTCTAAGTTCTAGAGCTTCTCTCTCTAAACAAGACAAAGATTTGAGACCAAAACATAATCAAAAGATACACAATGATGCATTATAGGCCTGTCGGCGGTCATAGCCTCCAGCTCAGACACGTGGCATCACCGGATTGGAGCAGTTAGAAAGGTGACTGCTAGACAAGACAAGTCTCTGACAAAGCGTACACAACACGCTTGGCGGCTAAGCACGCAGGCTAGAAATGACCTCGGCCAAAGACAAGACTTCGGCAACAGGTCAACAAAGACAAAGGCTAGGGAGGACGACACTTGACTAAGCTGTGCCACACCTTGGCCTGGGTGTACCACATCTCGGCCTAGGCCATACCTGCCCAAGGACAAAGATTACAAGCACAAAACATCACAGCCTCGGCGATACACACTTCGGCCCAAAAGGTAACATCTCGGCAAACATGCCGGGGTGAAGATGGAGGTCGGCTAAGGTTCCAAAACTGCTCAAAACGCAAAGGCTCAAAGGCAGACTATGCTGAGCTGACCTCGGCTACGCTCCAAACAAAACACGAATTCCAGCAACTTACAATAAAACAAAGCAAAACAAGGCAAGTATCAAGATTACAAACTTGACAATTCAAGGTCATACACAATACATGCAAGCAAGACTGATTCAAAGTGAGGGTTGTTACAACTAACATATGACATGTGTTTCATCTCAAGACATGAGGGGGCACACATAATCATGTTAGAAATGATAAACTCCACAAATGTAAATGAGTAGAAACCGAATATATGAAAAATGTATGCAAGTCATGGATATGATAAATGAGACATGATGCTATATACAGAAAGCATGTAAATAAAAAGAATAGAAAGATGTGGGGCTAGAAGTTATTACAACAATTTGAATGAAAAGAAAGAAAGACGAGTGGAAGAGATTATTATAACAATGAATGCATAAGCAAAAGAAAAGATGTGGGGTTGGAGATATTATTACAACAATGAATTGATGCAACTGAAATAAAGCTGAATCTAACAAATCATACTAAAATAAATAGCCAAATTTAAACAACAGTCATAAAAATGTCCAGGAGAACAATTCCTAGAAACTGCCCTGTTCTACTTTAAGAAACCCATCTGGCCGTACACAAATTCATCTAACCAACTAAAAAGGGGTCCAATTGAACACATCCTCTGAGCAAAACTCTATTTTATGAAGTAGGTCCATAATAGAAACAAAACAAATCTTTTAAGGGATACTCATCATTTCTACCTCTCTCTCTTGTAGAGAGCATTCAAGGAAGAGGTAGATAGGCCTCAACCCTTATTGATAACACAAATGGCTATATACAACAAATATTTTACAACTCAACAAATAAAGTGAATTAAAGCAAAGTGAAATTCAAGCCTAAGAAATATATGGGAACCTACAATCATCTCTTTGTGAATAAGGGTAGGTTAGTGTCACGACCCAAACCCGGCCCTATGGGTTTAGCATCAGAATCGCCGATGTCCGAGATTACCAAGGCCTCTGAAACGATGTCTGATTATCTGAGTACAGGGCTGGCGAAGTCATTCTGATAAATAACTAGTGTCCATTGAGCTGTGAAAATCTGTATGCCAAAAACATTTTTCATACATTCATACGGTACAGTCTATACAGTCATATACAATCATTTACAAACATTCAGTACGGGGACTTAACCCCTCGGTGACAGTACAGTGAAACAGTAACAGTCTATGCAAAAGTACAAAACAGTAAGGAGACTGATAGGGGACACAAAAACACCCCAAGCCATAGCATGGCGTCTCGGAACCTCGCAGTGAGGCACATAGGCTGGCTTGACAAAACTGGGGACTAACCCACGCTCCTAGCTCCGGTCTGGCTGCTGAGAACCTACATATACATATATAAACAGTGAGCTAAAGCCCAGTGAATAACATAAAGCGTAAAGAGGTTATGAATGAATGTCCTTACAGTAATGAAAACAATTCATTAAACAGTAGTTTCAGTCTTTCAGTAATTCAGTCAAACAGTCATATGTGGTACATCCAATAGCCTATAACAGTAGGTCCAGAAGGACCGAGTCTTAATAGACCCAACAGTAATGATGGCCAATCATTCAGTAAATAGTATGGTTCCACAAGGAAACCGACAGAGCTCTATAACAGTCAATAACAGTAGGTGCTAAGGATGCCACAATACAGTTCAGGAAACAGGACATACATTCATTCAATAAACAATATCAATTCAATAAACAGTTCAGTTCAGTATTCAAAATATAATCATTTTGAACATATCTTTACACAATCTGTTACTCACAGAGATTGGGCTATTAGCAGCTAGAGCGCGTCTCCGAGAGCCAACCCTAAATAGTTAACAAATAGAACACACACTAAGTTTACAGTTGGACGGATGATCAATAAATCCCTAAATTTCCTCGGTGTGGTTCTATGTCTAAATCCTCATTAAGATGCCTTAAACTAGGCCTACCTTAAGTCTTGTATTTCAAGAATGGAAGCACTATTTAGCAATCTATGTTACCAATCTTCAAGTTCTTCTAGCAAATCAAGCCAAATGTGTTGAAATCAACTCTCTCTCTCTAACTCCCTTCTAATTTCGGCAAGCAACAAGAAATAGGGGCTGGAGGAGTGTTTAATTAAGTGTATAAGGTGCATAAGACTCAAGTCATAAGATTAAACAAGTGCCCACTCACAATGGCATTTCCGTAATTACGTCAAACTCTTTAATTGGCTTTATTTAATCTAGTTTAATCATTCCTAATCAATTTTTAGATAAATATATCATTAAATCACAAATATTCTACTGATTCTAAAACATCAAACGGTTTCTAAATCGGCCGTCAATAAGGCCTTCAATTAGCAGTTTAAACATATGAATCAAACAGATAATCACATAAGTCAACAGATACAATATGCAATTCAATAGACAAACTTATTCAGTTTCAGTTTCAATTTCATTCAGTCTGTTCAGTAGTTCATCCAGTTCACTTATCAGTCATTATCAGTTCAGTTTAGCGGTAATCAGTAGATAATTTAGTGGTTTAACGGTAATCAGTACGAGGGTTGTTACAGTTAGTACCCAAATCCATGCTTTATTAATTGGAGATAGTAGATTAATGCTCCATTTCTTAGTGGAAGCTTTACTTTGAAAGCAAGAAATTCATCAAAGAGTTGTAACGCCCTCAAAATAAACCCATAATATTGACAATATTGACATGCATTGATAAAAGAAAACAAAATATTATTCCATTCATCAGAGTATTCTTATTAACAGATATTACATGTAACATCAAAAAAATAAATGCCTTACGGGCTTACAGCTTTCCAAGCCAACACTTGGACACAAAAGTTTGAGTACTAACTCAATTACACATTAAGTCCTTGGCTTGAGTTTACATGTAATATCAAAATAAAACAAAATAACAACTAATCTAAACAGAGTCTTCAACTCAAAATCCTTCCAAGCTAAGTCCTTGGAGGTAGCATATCACCTGAACCTGAAAATGATGTTCCCGTATAGGGTGAGCCACAGCCTAGCAGAAATATACTAAACCAAATATACGCAGTTCCTATTCGAATCTTGGTTTTTTGAGTTCCTTCGGTGCTGGAGAAAGTCTCAATTCCTTCTTCTGAGAGTGAGTCTGTTCGGAACGGTAGAAAGCGGTACTTCCTTCTTCAAATAAGTTCTATGAAGGTCGGGTAGTGGAACCACGGAGCAAGGTGGAAGGTAGGAACGAGAAAGCAAGTAATACAGGACGATTGGCTAGTCCGGCTTTCCCCCTACAAATTGAAAATTCAATTCTGCAGCTACTGCTTTCAAGCAAGTTCACTCCTAAAAGTGGTACTTAATCAACTCTAGGGCATCTACCTTCGCCTTAAAGGGAAAGGCTAGTTCTACTACTATCTGGTATGATAGGTCCAAAGAAAGTCTCCTGCATCCCTTCTTGGTCGAGAGGCATAGCCCCCGGCTTCCCTTGGTGCGGTTGCTTCATATCCAGGCGCGACCCCTAATAGTGTCAGGTCGAGATGTAGTTCCACCCATTGAGGAGGCAAGAGCATCACCCGTGGTTTACGCGGAAAGACTGTCACTTGCTTGCTTTGGGCTCATCCCGTGCTTGGCCAGGTTCATGACCACTATGTCCATGATACGTTTCACTTTCCATTATTTATCCAATGTTCCATTTATACAGACATGGCTCAGAACCTGGCCAAACAACAAACTGAGACTACATCTCAAATTAATATTTCTTCTGATATTAACAATTAAATAAGGCTAAGGCTTATAATAAAACACTTCCATCAATTGATAAGTACACATATTTGCTGTACTACAATGCACTTCCATAAATCATTAAGTACACAGATTTGCTGTACTAATGGAGTTCATCCCCTTTCTCCTCCTAACAGGTTTGAGAGTCCATCCCCTATCTTCCCTCAAACCATGGAGTACATCCCCTATCTCCTCCCAAACAATATGCATATACAATGTAATAAACACTTGTCATACACAATATTCAATCAATACACAAATTTGCTGTATTAATTCAACCATCATATTTAATGACTCAATCAATGTGATTAGTTTCTGTTTTTCCTAATCAACATGCAATGTCTACAACAATCACAACTATCCTCCACCGATAGCCCAAAGCAGTTATTTCTAAATAGGAAATAAATGCATCAATATATATATACATACACTCAATTCCACATTTTTTCCAAAATTAGTTATACAAATTAATTTACTACAACAATTAGGGTTTTTCCCTTTTTTTTTCAACATCAACCCTAAGGTTCAATTTTATCAATTTAACACTATCAATATCATTTTTCAAGACTTACAAACATATGATATTTAACAGATGAAAAGCCCCCTTTTTGAATTATAAATCAAACCCTAGCTTTTCCCAAAATTAACCCAACAACACCAACATATCAAAATGACTAAAACTTAGTACAAAATATATAGAATGGAGTAGGGTATCCCTACCTCGAAGTGAAGAACTCAAATGGAGAAAATGGCGAAAACCCAATGTGCTCCAAATCCAAGATTGTTCAGATTAAACAGAAGCCTTCGACCCACTCTATCTTTTTAACAAAGGACCTAGGGTAGAAATACACTCTAAGTAGATCAAACCTAAGAGAGAAGGTGAGTGGAGGGACACAAAACACGGACCTAGGGTTCTGAAATCAAAAAGAGGATGAAAAAGTGTTTTAAAAACCGTTGCTGCCTATTTAAATAAAACAGGCTCGCTCGAGCGAAGACTTGGTCGCTCGAGCGACCAGACACAGAAAACCCTCACTCGAGCCAAGAAGGTCTCGCTTGAGCCAACAACACAGAAGCTCGCTCGAGCGACAGAATGCTCGCTCGAGCCTACAACTCAAACCCTCAGGTCTGTAACTAGATGCACGCTCGAGCGACGGAACGCTCGCTCGAGCGATGAACAAACCAGCTCGCTCGAGCGAAGAAGAGCTCGCTCGAGCCAAGAAACATAGCTCTCAGGTCTATACCTAGACGCAGTCTCTCGCTCAAGCGAAGAAACCCTAGCTCGAGCGAAGGACCAAAAACAAATAGCTCGCTCGAGCGAAGGACCAAAATTCTGGGCAGCAACCCTTTGCTCCCAAACACTCCCAACCTGTAATAAACCTGCTCAATACATCCTATAACTCAAAAATAAGGAATTAAAGGATGACAACAACAAATATATAACAATAGAATCTACGGAACGTAAGTCCGGATACAACCACTAAATGGAAAAAGACCGGGGTCGCTATAGAGTATTGAAAACTCCTCTTCTACTCATGGAACAAGGATGTTTCCATATTTTTCTATGTTCAAATGGATTTAGAAGAGAGTTTTGAACATATTTTACCCAAAACTTCTTACTTTAACTTCCAAGAAGAATCAATCAAAATAAGAGATAAAAACTTTCTCAACATCAAATCTCAAGAATCATCCAACTAACCCTATGAAACCACCACCACTACTTATTAAGATTGAGCATGGGTTGAAACATATGGGCTAATACACTTGAATGATGAAATATATGATGAGAAAGTGTATGAAAATAAAAGAATTTAATCTACATAATCCAAACTTGTGGATGGATGACTACTTTCTACTTCCTTCCACATCCACATTGTTCCAATCAACACATCTATATACAACAATAATGAATTATACATCTAGAAAGCAAGAAAGGAGAGCAAAACAATAGAAAAGTAAAAAAAAAATTATCAACTCATTGGATGGGTGGCTACTTTCTACCTCTATCCACATCTACAATGACTTATCACATGATTACAACAAGTAAATAATGAAAATTAGAGCTTAGAGATGAATAACGAGAGAGAGAGAGAGAGAGAGAGAGAGAGAGAGAGTGATAAAATTTCAAAAGTCTATCCTCTTAAAGAGAGTGAACTTTTTGGTTGTCAAACTCCTTCTTGGCACCCTCAAGGTTCTCTAGATATAGCTTAGTGTTCCGAGAATCCTCAGTAAGAAGCTTGGAGCTAAGCTTTAATAGAGTTTTCGATGGTTGGTGTTTGAAAAGTGTAAGTTGAAGATGAAGAGTAAAGGTGAGCTCTCAATCTTCTTTCTGAGGCTTAGGTAAATTTTGTAACCCTGAGAAATGAAGTTTCGTCCTCTATTTATAGACTTTTGGACATAAATATCTAAGATAATTGTGGAAAACTTGCAGGAAAAGCCGAAATTCCCAAAAAGGCTTTATACTCGGACAATTCAGCCGATCAAACCATTATTAATTCGGTCGAATAGATTTTCATCTGGCCATGGCCGGATGAAAAATATATCGTTAGATTAATAAAGTAAAGTTAGCATGATTTGAAAGGAGAAACAGGTATTTCAGAGGATTCAACCCCTTCCATTCATCCTCACTATATCCTTTTGCTTGGTTTACTAAAAAAGACAATATTTTGAGTTTGAAAATGTGAGCCATAGGACATTGTGGAAATGTTTGGAACTGCAGCACCAAATGTATTTTCAAAAAGGTTTTCAAATGGTTGGAAAGCATTTTGGCCAAAACGAATACTAGGTCAAGTTTAAAGCTTGAGTTTTGGTTTTCCTACTGAAGAACTCGTAAGTTTAGCATATCTCGACTTTCATCATTGGGTATTCGGAAAAGAGCGCCCAAATCTTAAGGCTAGTCAAATGGGGTGTCTACAGCTACTCTAGTGGCTAATTCTTGGCAGAGACTGGGACAAAATTGGTATAAAAAATAAAAAAAAAAAACACGAGCAAAAATGAAGTATGAGAAGAGTGAAACTCTAAATTAGCAATAAGAAAATTCTCATTTATTCTTACTTAATCAAAATCAAAACCCTAATTTCAAAAAGCACTAATTTTGAAATTAAAAATCCCAAATAAAAAATGAAAACCCTAATTTCTGCAAAACAAATCTCAATGTGGACGATGAGAGGAAGAGGTGCGAATCTTTGGCATGGTAGAGGTGGGACAACTATGATGTGAAAGAGGTGGGACAACTGCTGGTTGTGGTGGTCTTGTCTTCACGGTGGCTGCCGCCTCGCGGTGGTCTCTTCTCCAGTTTGTGTCTGTTGTATTGTTGAGTAATGAAGTGTTATGTTGGAGTACGAGTTTAAGTGTTGAAGAATAAGAAAAGTTGGAGCCAAAAACTTGGGTCACACTTGAAACCTGAAAAAAAAAAAAAAAAAAAAAAAAAAAAAAAAAAAAAAAAAAAAAAAAATATGTAAAAAAAGCTTTTAGAAATCTATTTTATAAAACGGTTTTCAAAAAATCGTTTTTTGTATAAAAAATATTTTTGCTAAAAAAAAAAAACTATTTATGTTGAATTTTTTTTTTAAAAAAAAGTGTAAGGTTAAAAACGGCTTTTGAAAAATCATTTTCTAAAAACCGATTTTAGAAAAGCTAGTTTACCTTATAATGGGAAAAAAAAGAGAAAAGTCTACCCTAGAGTGGGAATAAAGTTTTGGCAGTGCCTCTGTTAAGGAAATTGGTCCATCCACGGATATCTTCTCCATTCCACAATGATGGAGCTCTTCCCCATGGAACAATTACCATCTCCAATTCCAACCATCTCCAAAAAAGAGACCTCATTGTGTATACATTTCATTAAACACCTGGTACGTGTTGACCAATTAAGCTATATTAATACATAGTCGAAAGTGAAGCTTTGATCCAATCTAATATCAGGAACTTCTTTCTTTGACAGAAACATTAAATATCATTCAATAAATGTGGGTTTTACAAAGGGATGTGAAGGGTTGTGGGGTGGTGAAAAAACAAAGGCAATAGTGCTTTTTAGACGAAGAGATAAGGAAGAATAGATGGATAGAGAAATAGGGGCATCAACAGCGACACTAATGCTGTGATATGTTTGTGGTGATTAGGAACGATAGGAAAGAAGTTTGGTGGATGTATGGGTCAGTAGGTTTGTTGGCTATGGTAGATGAGAGGGAGAGCAATCCGGCAAACTAGAGACCTCTAGTTGCAAAACCAGAGGCTCTCTTCTCTCAATCTTTCGTCGAGATCAGAGGGAGGGAGGCAGAGAGAGAGAGAGAGAGAGAGAGAGAGAGAGAAGAAGCAGCGTTGGTATAGAGAAAACGAAATAGGAGCAGAATTGGCCATAGCCTTCCGCTGGAGCTCTCTTACGCCATAGAGTGAACTAGAGTTTGGGTAAAGAGCTCTTTCTCTGCTATATCTCTTAGGTTCACAGCTGTGAGAGCTATTGTTTGCTAGTCCTGAGTCGCCCTCCACCTGTTCGAAAAAATGCCTCAGTGAAACCGCTGCAACTGATATGTCATAAGATGATTAAGGAGAAAGAGAGAGAGGGAAAGAGAGACAAAAAGAAGGACAGAGAGGGTAACAAGCTATCATTGAAGAAGGGCAAACTAGCTAAAAGCAAATTAGCCAAGAGTAAATCAAAGAGCAAAGCGGTCAACTGCAAATCAACCAAGGTATCCTTGAAGGAGATTGATGATCAAGTGGATGCTCAACTATCTAGTGATGAGATGCCTATTGTACTCCCCTGCCAGTCTACACGCATTCGAGGACCCTCCAAAATCTCTCTTATCTGGAGATTTTGTGGGGCCATGGCAAGGGCTCTCAAATGAAAACAAAAGGGGATTAAGGGATGTAGAATTTGAGGGTAGCTCAATCGAGTGTGATTGTGTCGATCTATGTTTATGTGAAAATCTTAGTACACCATGGTTGCGATTGAATGTGGAAATGCAAGCCTTAACTGAGCAATCATCAAAGCAGCGTCAAACACCTAATGCATGGAACACATCAAATAGAGTGCTAACTAATCTTGAGCAATGGCCAAAATTGGCCATCGTGTCCCCACTGGCGGCAAACGAAATGATAATGTCAAATAAAGTTGACTCACTCAGTGCTGATCAAAGGAGAAAAGTAATGGGCACCAAGCAATAGTAGAGTGTTGAAAATGTGCGAGCTTGTAGCAATGAGGATTTGGTTGAACTACATATAGAAGACACACAATTTGGCAAGGATGAATGTCTTGATGGTGATACACCTACTATATCAGTTAAGCCTCTACAAGCCTGGAGCTCTTTAGTTAAAGAAGAGATTAACAAGGTATCAAAATTAAAGTATAAAATAGGTGTCCATAAGATTGAGAACCTAGTAGATGGCATGTACAGTGTCCCTGTTGAGATCTTAAAAAAAGGTTTTTCCCATTGGGAAAATGCCTTGGTTGGATACTTCATTGATAAAAGATTCTCTTTCCATTATGTGAAAACTTGGGCAGCGACACTTTGGGAAATTTGCTTGAGGATGTTGTCTCCATTGATAATGGCTTTTTTATTTTAAAGTAAAAAGTGAAGAGGCTATGGACAAAATTTTGGAAGATGGCTCATATTAAATTGGGGCTAGATTGATTGTTGTTAAAAAATGGCAACCTGGACTAAAACTTACGAAGTGTGAATTTTCGAGTGTGCTGTTGTGGGTGAAGTTGTTTAATGTTCTTTTTGGAGTTTTGGACTGAAGAGGGTTTGGGTTATATTGCTAGCATCATGGGAATTCCTCTTTATTTGGATGAGCCTACTTTCAAGAACTTTAAAAAGTGAGGCATTACATTTACAAAGAATTTACCCACCAAATTCAGAACTTAAAAAAAAAAAATAAAAAAATAACACACATTTTTTTTAAAGAAAATATTCATAGAGATAGTTGTTAATTTTAATATATTAGCAAAAGAATTATCAGAGTTTAGAATACTACCAATTAGTAACAACAATTTATCTATCTCTATATTCGGTGTGTGTATAAATTATAGCCAACAAAAATATTAGTTAATCTCCTAATGAAAGAAGACCCTAGTTTTATTAGAAGTATGCTTCAACTCAAATCTCATAGATATTGCACTCATCAAATGAATCATTAGATACAGTGCAAATTTGTGTACTCTCAACAGATGCAAGTGGAATTAATATAAACAAATCAAAATATCTCGCATGTAAATAGTGAAAGACGGTAGCATGAAAGAACACCGCCTTTTCAAAAGAATGCTAAATGCTGGAAAATTACACCAACACCCCTATTTCTATATCTAAATTTTACCAACTTTGGGACCAAATAGGACTTTTATTGGTTTAGTCAATTAGGGTTAGGGAGAGGTAAGATAATGGGTAAGAATCATCATCTCCTTTATGAGTGTAAGAGAACTTTCAAAATTATTATTTTATGTTTTCGACATTCTCTTTCTTCAACAATATGTAACAAAGTTGATTCCCTTTCATAATCTTTTTTTTTTTTTCATTTTTTTCTTTTTCATTTTTTTTCTTTCTTCTCTATTCTCTTCCTTATTAATTCCTCTATTCTTTTCCTCCTAAAGACATTGGTCAGTTATCACCAGGGATTTATTGAATGAAAGGTTTGGCATGTAGGTTCAAATTGATTTATAAGGATTTTTGAGTATGTAGAAAGAAATGCTAAAGCTCGAATAATACAAAAATGACCTAAATTATTTCCCAGAATTTGGTATAATCTTTTGACTTTCATGATTTTTAGAGAGTATAAATGCAACCTGATTTCTCAACATTCAACAAAAATGAAAAATATGAGACTAATAATGAAATAGTGCGCTTCCAATTGAATAGTTAAAAGTAAATTTAATAACCCTCCAATAAAAGAATGGCTCTAAACTCACAAGGGTTAAAAAGTCTTCACGTTAGTCATCAAGATGTTCATGTCTAAGTCCAAAAATTAATCAAAGAATATTTTTGTGACTATGTGCATGTGCAGGTCAATTTGAGATGAGACAGAAAATTATTTTTAATCAAAAGATATATAATAAACTAAGATATAATTGAATTACTAAGGCAACAAAATTAACAATTAGTTGCATAAACAATTCAAAATTTAACACAACACGCACCTAACACAATTTTTTTTTTAAAAGTAAAATTGAATAAAAATAAACACAAACCAAAACCCTTTCCCCCCAACTTAGTTGATATCTTCCTCAATAGCACATACCACAAAGGATTGACAAGAACAATGAAAAGGAAGGAAAACACAAGAAATAAAAAAAATTTATATCACCGAGATGTAGGAGATAGATGCCCCCCCAACTTGAAGGAAGTTATACCTGCAATAGGGGTAGACAATAATAGCACATATTTTACTTGAGCGCAGCAATTCCACTTTTCCGCTTCTTATGATTTATGAGATATGGGTTCTCCCAACAAAAATTATTTGACGCGTCCAAAAGTGGACAAAAGTGAGTTAAAAAGTGATCCTTCAACAAAACAAGAGTAATATATGTAGACCTAGCATATGTATTTTTGAATAGCAAGTCATGTAAACAGACCCTAGGAACATAAATCAAAAGTTTGTTGCCAAGCCACTCAACTCACTCACTATTTTCTCAGACACTAAATAAACAGGTGGAGGAGTATCCCTGGAGATAGTCTCAACCCTATCTAAAAATTCATCAGTATCAATTGAGGGCAAAGGTTCTGACTCTTGATGCGTACTTCCACACAAGGTGAAAAAGATGGGGTTGAGAGTGGATCATTCTCAATGGAAGAAAAATGTGATTCTCTAAAAGGGGTTGATAATGGCTTATCCATGTCACTGTCATCAAAATCAAAATGAGCTAGAGATTCTCTTAAAGAATTTTCTATTGAAAAATGGGAGACTGTTCGAGAATATTAACTATTTGCTCTAAATATCTTACATTTTGGCAATCGATTGACACTAGATATGCAACAACACATTGAAATCTAAGTTGCTTTGAAGAAATGTTAAACTCTGTCCTTGTTATCTGAATTTTGTTGAGGTGGGATTGGGGAGTGCAACAATTGTGTACTAAATTCCATATTTTGAAAAATTTGCAGCACTCTCTTCAAAATAGGATTTTTGTTGAGGTGGTGGAGTATAATGTTGATATTGAGAATAATCAAAAGGGGTTTCAAAGTAATCGACATGCTGACTCTCATATTTCCACAAATTATTTTCAAAATACGCCAAAACCCCACTATACACAAGGTTCCAAAACACTAAATAGCTTTGACCTTTGTTCCTGTCAAAAGAGCTCAAAAACCCATCCTTTATTTATTTATTTTTTTTTTCTTTACAAGCTAAAACCTGCAAATTAGTATAAATAATATACAAAAAAAAAAAGAAAAAAAAAAAAGAGGACAAACTAAAGTAGTCAAAGGTTAATAGTCAGTCATTTTTATTTGTCCTCAAAGTTATATGTGTAGCAGATGTAATTAATCCACAAGTGTCTGACAAAGGTAAATAGTCCATGAATTATATGTTTAGTATGGATATCTGCTTTTTGTGTAACGGTATCAAAATTTTGAGTTTTTGTTTTTTGTTTTTTTTTTTTAATTTATATTTCTCCTACAGAAAAAAAAATTTAAATTCAAATTTTTTTATTTTGTTTTATAAATAAATATCTAAATTAAATAATTCTATTTTTAGTCCCCGACAACGGCGCCAAAAATTAATGTTGTTGTTTGCACACCAAAATATTTTATTTAAAACCAAGTAATAACTACTACTCCGGAGTATAGCGGTTAAGATCAGGTGTCGATCCTCAGAAACCAATCGAGTTGTGTTGATTCAAAAATAATAATTAAAGTAATTTAAGAAGATTGGTTTTGAAAATAATAAAACTAAAATTAATAAAAACATAAAATAAATAAAATAAAATAAGAAATATCTCAGGGTTTTGAATCCACTACTAACCTTATAATTAGGGTTATTATATTAGTTTTCAGAAAATCATTATTTTGGATAATATGATGTAAGTTGATCAAAAATACATTGTCTGGAGGATTTGTATATTAAAATCCGAAAATCACGAATCATCTTCAATTAGTACAGATTGTCACCATTAAACTACAGTAAACTACAGTTGATGCACTACTTATCTTATTAGGTATGACTTGTCTAACAATTTTAATACACAACAGTAAAAACAATTGTATAACATGATTTGAATAAAACATTTATTATATAAAAAGATCTAAAAGTTATACAATTTATTCAAATAAAATCAAAACTAAAAATACTAAATATAGTAAAACTGCAATTACTCGGTTAGGATTTCATCTTTACACTAGATAAAAAAATTAATTCCTAACACTCATATAAATATCACACTCTAATATTTACAAACTAAACACTTCCACTCTTGGCCGAAGAGCTCTCCCCCAAGCCCTCTTCTTCATTCCTCTTGGCCGAACTTGCTGCCTTTCATAGGCAAAAGAAAACCTGCAAAGTAAATAAATGAATTAATAATTAATAATATATATATATATCTAAGTCAGTGGTGAATTAATAATTTATATATATATATTAGTGGTGTGGTGGGTGATGATGTTGAAGATAAAAGGAAAAGAGAAAGTTTATAAAAAGAGATGAAAAAGTGGAGGGGCTGAGTGGGATGGTTGGAATGAATTGGAAAGGTGGGGTGACGATGATGTTGATCATGATGGTTTCTTGCTTTAATCTTCCTAACTTGATCAATGTGAAGAAAAAAAAAAAACAAAAGTCGTCAATCGTAAAGTCATCAAAACCAAGCACCATCTTTTTATTTATTTATTTTTTAATATATTAATAGAAAATATCTAAAATATTTTATTTACAAAAATTTATGTACAAGCACCCAAAATATGTGCAAACTCACAACATCACACAAAATTATAAAATAATATAAATAAATAGACTAATAAAGTGTATAATAGAAGGTCAAATATCTAACATTTAGGTACCGATCATGTTGTTTCGTTTTCACAAGCCAAGGGTTTTATATTTATGGGTTTGATAACCATTTGCTTGTAACCGGGCCAAAACCTTGAAAATTGTAGTTGTAGGGCACTAAATTGTGTTTTAAATTTCTGTATATTAACCATCTCACATGCTGTAAATTCATGCCTTAGAAAATATTGAATTTGTAATAGCATGTGGATTATTTTGTAAATCTTTAGCACATTATGAATACAAGTATAGAGATTTAACGAGTATACAAATGATGGGAACTTATGATTAACAAATTGTTATAGAACATAATTAATTAGAATTGATACGCTTTGTAACAGCTGTTTTGGGTGACCGCTCGAGTGGTCATTTGGTTGCTCAAGTGGAGATTTGCAGCTTCCAGTATCTCGCAAGTTTGTAGTGAGACCGCTCGAGTGAAGGAATGGTCGCTCGAGCATAAAATGCGAGCTCCCAGTATTTTCACTCTAGCTCTGCAAAACTTTTGAGACCATGCGTTCACCGCTGGAGTGGTCCCTTTGTATTTTGGCACTTCGCTCGAGTGATGGAAAGTTCGCTCGAGCGGTCTAGTCGGGGCATCAGGGTTATATTGCGATCCAAACACTTTTCTAACTTATTTCTCTCACACTCCTCTCTCTAACAGCCCTCTTTTCCAAACCCTAGCTAGAACACCCTAGATTTCATCTAGTAAGAGTAAGAATCGATCTTTGGGCCTTCATTAAAGTTGTTATCCTCGTCAAGAGCTACATTTTGAACCGATTAGATCTTGGTATTTCAGAAGCTCATTGCGTGGACCTTCATCTCTCTTCATGCAACCTTGAGATAGGAATACCTTTACCCTTGTACATTTATATTTTGGCATAAATGTGAGTGAATCTTAAGGTGTGTTGAACTATTGATATGGATGTGGTATATGTATACATATACGTGTATATATATATATGGGCTTTATGTTGATGAAGTGGTTGTGTGAAATTAATGGTGGATTCTCAAATCAATTATGAAATAATGACTAAATATACTTGAATCAAGGAAAATAAATAGTTGAAAGGAAAAGCCCCAAATTTTCATATGTAACCCTATGGGCTATTTTCGATTTTGACTTAATGGTTAATGGATAAGTAAAATTGGGGAGTCCTTGTGATTATTTATGTTGTGTTGAAAATGTTAATGTTTTGGAATGTGTTTGAGGTGCTCACTTGATCGATTCGTTTGAGGGCAACAAATATGGAGATGTTGTGAGATGTCCACTACTCGGTTCGTGTGAGGGCGACGGAAGTGGAAGGTTTGAGGTGTCCACTGGCCGTCCTTGTGAAGACGTAAAAATGTAGAGATTGAATGGTGAATTGTGTGCTGTGTAATAATTTCTAAACCGATGGAAATTCATGGGCATTAATAAAGGTCATGCATATTTAAACCAAATGTTTATATATTTTGTTAAAGTTATTCTCTACTAGGCAATTACTCATTCATATTTACTAACATTTTAGGAAATGAAGAGCCCTACAACCATCAATGGAGAAGAACAAAATGACTAACTCTTTTCAAAAATTTAAATTTTTGTGAACTTGAAGTTGTAATGTAATTGTGGAACTCCTTTTCTACTCTTATTTTGAATTTTGTATTTTTGTATTAAATGTCACAATGTAATTAGTAACTTAGAGGACAATGTAATTGTTTTGTAGTCTTCTCTAGTTCACTGAACCAAGATAAGTATGTTGTAATTTTGTAAACAAAATTTGCAGTTCAATGGGAAAGAGAAACATTTGCATGGGATTGTGTCGTGTGTTTATGTGGAGAATGTTCTTTTAATTGTTTATTGGGAATTATATGTGTGAGGTGTTACAAATTTGGTATCAGAGCTAACCGGGTTGCATACCTGGAGCTCGTGGGAAGTGACTTGGTCATAATGGGTTATCATGCTAGCATGAGGGGTTGGTGGTCTTATTTGATTATGTGTTTATGTGATTAGGTGTGTATGGGGTCAATCCTCTAGGATGTAACTTGTGTCCACTACATTCATCGAAGTCCCTTTAAAAAGGCATCTGATCAATATTTTTTTTCCACTAGGAAATCCTTTAATGTCATGGAATGAGTTGATATCTTTGGAGAGAGATCCATATGTGTTTTGTTTATTTACATGCTTATGTGTTAAGAATGAGAGGGAGACTTGAGAAAAAGTGATGAACTAGTATATGAATTTTGAGTTAATTTTGTCCACATCTACTGTTATATAAGATGTCTGAACATGGTAGGGGTCGTGGCAGACCTCATCGAGGTGGTTGGGATATCCCGGCTCAACTAGAGATCCCTCCTCAAAAAAAAGGAGTGGGTCAAAACAATATGGCCGCTCCACTAGACGCTATGGGAGTGTTGGCTTGAGAGATGGCCAGGGCTCTTAGAGAGTCAATAGATATTCTTAGAGCTGAGCAAGCTACTAGAACTATTGAAGGGGAGACTAGAGTTTCATTCCTAAAAAAGGAATTTTTCCGCTCAAATCCTTCTGAATTTCTTGGGGGTGCTGAACCATTAAAGGTAGATGAATGGGTTGAGCAAATCACCAAATCTTTTGAGATTTTAGATATTTGGGATGGTGAGCTTTGGGTGGCACTCGCTAGTTATCAATTGAAGGGGAATGCCAGCCAATGGTGGAAATATGCCAAGGGTCAAATTAAACATACTTGGGAGGCGTTTTCTCATGCCTTTCAGGAAAAATACCTTCCTTCAACTGCAAGGAAATGCTTGAGGAGAGTGTTTGACGAACTAGAAACGTCTGATTCCATAGTGTTGGAATTTGAGGCTACTTTTACGGGCCTATCACGTTTTGCACCCGACTTGGTAGCTACAGAAGAGTGTAGGCGTCTAGAGTTTGAGAAGAGGCTGAGGCCGAGAATCTTGATAAAAGCGATAGAAACTGTAGCTTGCTTTTTGTGCTCCTTTCGGATATGACTAGCCCTACAGTTGGGACTCTATAGACACCGCATTTTTGACCGCCTGCAAGACTTAGATGCTTTGTCCCGGGCACTCGATGATGAAGTTGTGTTGTGTGTGATTCGAAGTCTCAACGAAGGAACATAAGCTCGCGCTCCAAAACCAATCCCAAACCTTTAGGAGCCAGCCGTATCACATTGGGAGCAGGCCGTAGTCATTGGGAGCTGGCCGGTTCTCGATAGCAAGAAACACTGTTCTAGGCGGGAATGGGCCAGCTGTCCATTTTTGAAGATATTTTTGACCTATTTTGCTCAAATTCTATAAAACGAGGTTATATCTTTGTTTTAAGGGTTGAAGAATTTCTAAAAAGCCTATACACACAAGAGAGAGCTCATTCTTCCCATACAAGTCACCTTTGAGCAATCCTATCTCTCTTCATACACCATATACCACCTTAGATCATAACCGTAAAGCCTTGGTTGAGGCTTGTGCATCACAATTCAAGCTTGAGAGTGTGCTTGACCAAGTTTGTGTTACAAACAAGAGCTCGCTTCTTTGAGAGGTGTAAGCTTACCACCTTCTCTTTTACTTCTTTTCCAATCTCTTGTTAGCTACTTCTTGTGTTTTTGTGTTGTCTTGAGTGCTTTTCAAGTGTTTAAATTTGGGTTTGGATAGCTACCAAAGGGTAGAGAGGGTTAACACCTTCTCTTACACCTTATTTCATAACT
This sequence comes from Camellia lanceoleosa, assembly GCA_025200525.1. Classification (NCBI taxonomy): domain Eukaryota; kingdom Viridiplantae; phylum Streptophyta; class Magnoliopsida; order Ericales; family Theaceae; genus Camellia; species Camellia lanceoleosa. The sequence continues at coordinate 128,635,142 of CM045770.1, read as the reverse complement.
CAAGCCCTTATTTTTACACTATTTTCTTTAGTTTTCAAATTGATTTTCAGAGGTTTAAAAGGGCTGGAAAACATGGTTTAAGGTCTCAAAAAGTGGAGGGGTTGGCCACCTCTCCTTGTCTTTGTTTACTAGTTTGTGTCTCCTTGCTTTTGTTTATCTTTTTGTGTACTTTTAACACACTTTTAGCCACTTTTTTTTTAATTATATTTTGGGACTGTTTAGGGCTGTCCTAATTTAGTAAATTAGTTTATGCTTTGAATATTAGCTTGTTGTAGTGTAAGTCCTCATAGCTTCGATTGTTTAGGCCTTAGACACTAAGTTGTTTAAGTTGATAGCTTTCTTCATTTCAAAGGTCTCATTTTAATAATCAATTTAACATTCATTTCTGCAACCTCCCTCTTTTCTTCTTTTCTTCTTTTGTTTGAGAGTCATTTCAACCGGTTGATGGTTATTCAAAGCATAAACGAGAGACCTATGCTCAATGGCTTAATCTCTATGGAGGTTCACCGTTAACGGCATGGTCCCTCTTTCATGCTTAAAGTTGCTTCTCGTTTGATATTGCTTCTTGCTTAGTGGACTTAAATATCACTTTGGACAAATTGATTAAAGAATGGAAAAGGCTAAGAAAATTGGCTTAAAACGCTAAAAAATGCTAAAAACACTAAAATAACCTAAAAATGTAAAATACAACTTGATAACGGAAAAACACAATGAAAATAACCTAAAAACGCTAAAAAAAACACTTGATACAAACAAAACAAAACTCAAATATAGCCACAGTACGCCAAGGCAAAGCCAGCCTTTTTCTACAATTGCACTGGTTTGGGCTAACACTTAGACTCGGCTAGGTCCAAATAGGCACGACCAGGCCCAAAAATGATATCGGTGGGTGCAGTCTACCTGTTATGCACTATTTCTTCCCAAACTCTATAAAAGGTGCTCTCATGTTGTTTTCTTGGCAGAATAACAAATCTTTGATATTTTCCTCTTAAGATGGAGATTTTGCTCAATAATTAGGTCCAAGACTGGGTAGCCACTTTGGACAGCTCGGAAAAGGTGAATTTTCGTGGTTTCGGCATAAACGCTCTTTTCCCTTTGAGCCGCACTTCGCTTTGTTTTCCATTCCTCCACGCCGTCGTCCGACGCTGGAACCCGGTTACGTATGTGTTTCGCTTTGGATCACAAGAAATGTGCCATTTTCTCGAAGAATTTTAAGCTTTGATGGCATCCTGGCATGACGAAGAAATCATGTCGCAACCTTGTTTCGGCCATGTACGGGCACTTGGACAGATGTGTGGGCTTTCATTACACGAGGCTCGGTCCCTGGCTCATAATGGGGAGCTAGATATACCCAACTTAATTCATCGATTTTCCATCATCGGAGACATGAGTGACTTTCTCTGGCGAGGTTACCACCAACACCCTCTGCTTATGTTTGTTTGCATACTTCCTACTTGCTCCTAGTTACAATAGAGCTAGCATTAGGTTAATTGAAGTGGCCTAATGCCTGAAGAGGGTAAGAGTTGCATGGGTTTGGCATTGGCCGAGACCCTTTATGGGTTTAAATGCTTTTCATCGACGAGAGACTACTCGATTTGCAGGGAGTCCACTGCTTCTTCAGGTATTGTTTCCCATCCTTTCTTATTTATGATTCCTCGCATCACTCGACACTCACTCTCTATTTTCATCTCAAAAACCCTTTTCTTACTTTTCCCTCATCGTACACCTCCCTATTCTTTAATCTCTCTTATTTTTCATTTCTTCCCAGGTATCGCTCATGGATAAGCTGAAAGTGGTGGACCCTTGCCCTGCGTATTCAGCCAAAGCTTACTTCTTTCGGTAGTGGCTAGTGGACTTCCCTTTGGAGAGATGGTGGTGCGACTGGATGTACATCAGATCTACGGCTAACATAGCTTGGCGTTGCCCCTGACTCAATTTGACTGAGATGAGCTACAGCATATCTCGACAACCGGGAAGACAGTTGATTAGCCTTACGCACTGTGTGTTCTATTTCCCTTTCTAGTTCAGAAGCTAGTTTGGACATGATCAGACTTATCCAGAAGAAGGGATAGAATACCTGGCTCCATTCCCCATCCGTGCTTCACACTTGACTTGGTACCTCACTGTTTGGAGGACAAGAGAACAAATGGCCCCTACCCCTAGATTCAGTTACGCCCTTTCTGGTGAGTGCTTGGCTTGGCTCGAAGATGAAGCACAGGTTGGGCCATCTTTGGCTGTAGAGACCTCCACGAGTGTGAGCAGAAGACACATGACCACTTAACTTGTTTGTGCCCCTAGTTTTATTGTTTTGTCTTTTTTTTTTTTGCCTTCAAGTTTTTATGATGTAAAAGCAACTTTGGTTTAATCAAAAGTTAGAGAATATACTTGTGTTGAAATCAATAAAATTAAAGTTGTGAGCACTAAAAATTTTCCTTTTTGGTCCCAAAAATGGTCTAAGTTGTAAAAAATAAAATTTTGAGAAAAATCAATTCATTAAAACGTTTCAAAACGATTTTCGGAAACGATTACCACCTGACACACACAGAATCAATCCTTAAGGTGTACAACCCCAAATCAGAAGATCATAAGTACCCACGACTGTATTCATCATCATTGCTCTATCTTGCAACTAACCCTTCTACCAAATGAAGATGACACAACCCAACTAGAAGAAAATGGATAGAGATGGCCCGAGCAAACAAATGGACAGAACAGTTGAGTTAAAGATGGTTATGGCCGAACTTTGGGATGAAGTTGCCTACGTATCCCAAAGATGAGAATCGGGCCTTACGTAGTTCTGTTCAAGTTTGTTCGAGTATTAATTCTCTCTTTTTGCACTCTAAGTTGCCAAAGTTGCCCTTTCGGGTTTTCAACCTTACGAGCTCTGTTTTTCTTTGTTTCTAATTTTTCATGCTCTAACTTTTGCCTAGGTCGCCCTTTCGGGTTTTCGGTCTAGAGAGCCTCTCAGGGGTAATATTTCTTCAACTTGTCCATGTTGATCGGCTACGAAAACTCGAGGCCATCTAAATCTATAAGGATAATAGCCCCTTCTGACCAAGTTGACTTGATAATATAAGGACTAGTCCAATTGGGTATGAACTTGCGCCTAGGATCATGGATGGGGGCTCGGTTGTCTTTCAGTACCATATGTCATTCCTTGGGGTTTCTAGACTTAACCTTGTTGTTGAAAGCCCTAGCAATTCTGTGTTGGTAACCCTGGATATGGTACAATGCCTTTAACCTTCTTTCGTCAAATAACATCAACTCTTCAAACCTGCTCTGCTGCGAATTCGCCTCTGCTATCTGACACTCAGCCATTACATGCAACGACGGTACTTTAATTTCAATTGGCAGAATAGCTTCCATCCCGTACACTAGAGAATAGGGAGCAACCCCCGTGGATGTCTGAATTGATATTCTATAGCCCCAAAGAGCAAATGGTAGTTTATCCGGCCAATCTCTGTAGGTCTCTGCCATCTTCCGCAGGATGTTCTTCACATTCTTATTGGCAGCTTCAACACCTTCGTTAGTATATGGTCTATATGTTAATGATTTATGAAAAGCCACATTATATTTCTCGAGCAAATCGACCACCTCTTTCTTGAAGTGCGAACCGTTGTTTGAGATGATCTCATTCGGCACCCTGTACCAACAAATGATGTTGTTCTTGATGAACTTGGCCACATGTGATGCCTTTAAGATAGAGTAAGACTGAGCTTCCACTCACTTAGTAAAGTAATCAATCGCCACCAGGATGAACTCATGTCCATTGGAGCGTTTTGGCGAGACTGCCCCAATGACGTCAATTCCCCAAATTGAGAAAGGCCATGGCGAAGTCATGTTGTAGAGCTTTGACAGCAGGATATTCATGCAATTAGCATGGACTTGACATTTACGGCATCGCTGCACAAAACCAATAAAATCCTCCTCCATAGTTGACCAATAATAGCCTTGCTTGAGGATTTTTCGAGCTAGCATCACACCATTCATGTGTGCTCCACATTCTCTACCATGGATGGCCTCTATGAGATGCTTCGATTCCTCTTCTTCCACACACAGCTTGTGCATTTCCAGATGGCCTCTCTTATACAGCTTACCCCCACAGATGATGAACTCGACGGCCAGGCGTTGTATTTCCCGTTTATCTTTGGCATTTGTCCTAGGTGGATACATATCATTTTCCAGAAATTCCAAATGTCGTAATACCAGGGGTTCTTGTCTTGCACCTCATCTATTGCGGTTACTGAAGGGGTCACACAAGTAGGCGGGTATTTCTATTTAATAATAATCGGACGCATCTTCACCCCCAATTGGTATGTCTACATGGAAGATAGAGTTGTCAATGTATTAGCGAACCGGTTGTTCTCTTTTAGCAGATGTGTGAACATTAGCTTTTCACACCTTAGAATCAGAATATCTAGGGCCTGATGATAAGCCTTCATGTTCTCTTCCTTGACCCTCCAATCCCTATTGGCATGAGAAATAATCAGGTTCGAGTCTCCGATGACGTCCAATCTTATTGCCACTAGTTCTAGGGCAGTTTCCAATCCAGCAATACACACCTCATATTCTGCTTCGTTGTTGGACACTCTGAATCGGAGTTTGAAAGCTAAGGGTATGTGGGAATCATCGGGTGCTATGAGCAACACACCTATCCCATAACCATATTGATTAGACGCTTTGTCAAAGTACATTGTCCATGTTTCCTTTCTACATGTAGAATGTCTTCATCTAGGAATAGGTACTCTACTGCCTCATCTCTTTGTACTGGGTGGTCTGCTAGGAATTCTGATACTGCTCTTTCTTTAATTGATTTGTGCGTGACATACTTGAGATCAAATTTGAAGAGAAGAAGCAACCAACGAGCTAGCCTACCCGTAAGTGTTGGTTTCTCAAAGAGATATTTGATGGGATCTAATTTTGAAACCAAGATTACGGAGTGAGCTAACAAGTAGTGCCTTAACTTCCTGGTAGCCCATACCAAGGCTAAGGAAGCTTTCTCTAGGGGAGTGTAGTGGGTTTCATAGTCCAACATCTTCTTGCTAAAGTAGTAGATGGCCTTCTCCACCTTAGCTTCATATTCCTGAGCAAGCATGCGTCCCATGGTCGAATTCGTCACTAACAGGTACAAGATCAATGGCTTCCCCAGTTCTAGTGGTGACAGTACAGGTGGATTTTGCAAGTATTGCTTGACTTGCTCGAAGGCAAACTGACATCGATCATCCTATTGGAACTTCTTACCTTTCTTTAGGAGACCAAATAGTGGTTCGCAAGTCAAGGTGAATTTTAAGATAAACCGTCTTATGAATTGCAATTTACCCAGAAAATTGTGCACATCTTTTTTAGTCCTTAGTGGTGGCATTTCTAAAATGGCCTTGATTTGGGAAGGATCTACTTCAATTCCCCTCTGTGTAATCAGAAATCCCAACATTTTTCTTGCAGTCACCCCAAAGGTGCATTTATATGGGTTCAACCTTAATCTGTACTCCCTGATCCGTTGAAAGAATTTTTCTAGTGCGGTGTAGTGGCCTTCTCACTCCTTGGACTTGACAATCATGTCGTCCACATACACCTCAACTTCATTGTGGATTATGTCATGCAAGATCGTGGTCGCAGCCTTCTGATATGTAGCCCCAACATTTTTCAACCCAAAACGCATAACTCGGTAGCAATAAGTACCTGTAGACACCCCATTTTTGACCGTCCTCAAGACTTGGACGTCACCGTTTGAACACTCGGTGATCATCCGTATTCGTGCTCGTTTTGAGTTCCCGGAGGCATCGGCTATGCGCCTTGCCTCAGGATCTCTCCACTCGTTTGTTGTGTGTTTGGTTTTGCACCAAATGCTTGTGCTTTTGCTTTAAGGGGTAGGGAATGGCTTGTTGGCCACCCCCACACCCCACCGGCCTTCCCTTTGCCTCACCGGCTAGACATTGTTGCCACCGGCCATGGTTTCTTGATACTAGTGGCCGGTCGGCATTTTATAAGGCTGGCCAGCACTTTGTTTGGCCGGTGACCTCTCTTGCTGGCCGGTGTGAACCTTTTGCACCCTCCAGGCCTGGTGCATACCAGCTGTGCCAGCTGGGATGCACAGACCCTACTCCCCATGCACGGGGGTGGCCTTTTTAAGCCTTTGACCCCCTTTTCCTTCTAGAAGCTTGAACCTTTGGCCAAGCTTCTTGGGGAAGCTTGGCCAGCTGTCCCAGCTTCCTCAGGAAGCCTTGAACCCTTTGCCCATTTGACCCCTTTTGATATAGCTTCTTGGAGAAGCTTAGAGCCATCTCCTTTGCCTATATAAGGATCCCTCTTCTTCCATTGTCAAGGGTTGGAGGTTTTGAACAAAAAACCAGAGATTATACATATATACATCTATCATATACTCTCTCTCTCTATATTTCCCTTTCTCTCATCCTTAGTGTGTGTTTAGAGACCTAGAAAGTGTGTTTTGACCTTAGTTTTGCACTAAGACACACACCATCACACCTTGCTTCGACCTTGAGGGGCTTGGGGGGTTTGTTCTTGAGTTCTTGGACTGGTTTTGATCTAGAGAAGGTGGCTGGACCTGCTGTTCATCAAAGGTTCTTCAAGGGTAATCTCTTTACTTTAGATTCCCCAATCTTGCACTAGACTTTTGCCTATCTTGCTTATTGTTTTAGACTTTGTTTATAACTAGAAAAAGTCTTATTTTTGCATGCTTGAGATCTTTCATTAAGGTTGTTTTGGCATTTGGGGTCGACCTCCCCCTCTTAGGCCTTGTTTGGCCCTTTTGTGCTCTCTTTTGTTAAGCTTTGTTTACCTTGGTGTGTTGGCCTTCTCACCACTGAAATCCAGTAGATTTTCAGTGGTGAGGAAGGGGTTCTAAGGACTTGTACAGGGGAGGGACACCCCTCTCCCTTAGTCCCTCATTTATGCGTTTTTTGGCTCATAAGGATAGCATGCATGAGTAGTTGCATTTGGTACCATTTCAGAGGTTTTTGGTTGTTTTAGGGTTATGATATACCTCTGTCCTTGGTTGGATTCATGGCCCTTGGCATGTATAATACACTTGCTTTGTAATTTCCCATTTTTGCCTAGAAGTGTGCCATGTGTTTAGCCTAGAATATCCCCATGTTTTGACCTAACCTTGTGAAGTACTTGGTCATATTTTGTCATGCTTAAGGTCTGTTGGCCACTGATTTGGTCTTGTTTAGCATGTTTGATATATGCTTTGCATTTTGGCTTGTGAGCCCTAAGGATGTGAGTTCTAAACATGCATTGGTTAGGCTATTTCAGTGATTTGGAATCACTTAGCATGTTATTTCAGTCCCTAAACCATGTTTCTATGCTTGCATTAATCACTTCTCTCATGCTTTGAAGATGTGTCCTCCTATGCCTTGAAATGTGCATTGTGTATGCCCATGTGTTTGGGTCTCTTAAGCCACCATATCCGTGGGTTTTGAGGCTCATTTTTGCATGCTAGAATTCTGTTTTAGGTTGCCTAGTTCATGTCCTGTGTGGTCATGAAGAGTAGTAGTCTTGTGCTCCATGTTTTATGCCTCTTTGCGTAAGTCATTTGGGATGCCCAGTGTGCGGGTTTTGGGTCTCATTCTAGCATGTCATGACACCTTTTTTTGGTTGATCTAGTGCCCATGTTTGCCTTCTTTGGTATGCTTGTAAGTTGGCCTTCATGCCTTAGTCTTAGGCTCATTAGTTTGCATACTTGTTTTGCATAATTGGCATCATCATTTTAGTCCATTTTGGGGCCACTGTATATGGCAAGGCTGAGGTCTATCCTTTATGGTTTAAGTCCCCCATTGCATATTTATCATATTGTTTGTTGCATATTTGGCTCATTATATGTTGTCACATGCTAGCCTTATTGCATAATTGTCTATGTTTGCATTACATTTGCCTCTCATATGATTAGTACATCGCGTACTCGCATGCTTAGGACACATTGCATTTGTTTTGATTGCATACATGCATCGCATTGTTTGGCTTGGGGTGTCAAGCCAAACTTGAGGGGTGAGAGGTGTTCATACCCCAAGTGATGTAACACATTTCAACCCTCGATCGCCAATGACCTTGACTTCAACATGATAGGATGTTGATATTCATGTGTTTTGTCTGCATGCATTTACATTGAATTGCAACCTTGGCCCCTTAGGCCATCATGCATCAAAATGCACAACTGATGGCCAGATGATCGAGGGTCATACTCCTTTGAGTCCAATGCATGATGGGGAGTGTGGCCATGCTTACAGTTGCTTGAAATACCATGACATACACTGCTTGCCCTCTGCTGCTGTCAACTGCAGGTTCTGCAGGAAGTTTTGGCCGGTCGGCTAAATACAGTGCCGGCCGGCCATAAATTTCGGCCGGTGAGCAAAACAGGTAGCCGGTGGTTCATTCCTTGGGCCGGTCATGTCTATGCTTGGCTGGTGGTATTCCCCATATCCATAGAGCATGTGCCAAGACTTTTGCAGTCTTCAGAGAAACAGGGCAGTGTAAACAAAGGCAGCGGTGGTATGGCACGGGTTTCCGAGCGAGGTGGATCGAGCATGCATCCTCACACGTATTCCGAGGCGGGGCTGTGGCCACCTTATTTCTGCATTTAATTTGTTAATTAATTAGAAATTCTGTAATAGTTAATTTAGTATTATTTATTCGGACTGTAATATTTATTCGGACCCTCCGAGTGAGGGCAATTGTGTAATAAGTGTGTGTGAGTATGTGTATGTCTTCCAACCCCACGTCTTTCTTCCCTTTTATTTACTAGCTTTCGATGGTTAGTTTAGGGCATATTCAAATTAGTATACAGTATGATAGCATGTTTGTATTCATTCATCTGTTTTGCATGCACCAGGCTCGGCGTATCATTCTAACTGCATCTGTATTTCAATTCCAAATTGAATACGTGTTAGTTGTGGCATTTCACATGTCATTATAGATTTGCTGAGCCTATCTTAGTTGCATTTTGCATGTGTTGCATTAGCCATCTTAAACATGAACTAGGATAATGCATATGATTACTAACTAGTTTCTGTTTTGGCTTGGAGTACTCTGTAAGTTCTTTTGCTTTAGCATACTGCATGCGTGTGAGTGTTGCCATAATGACATGATTACCATGAGGCTAGTTGCTTATATGATATAACTGCTTGAATGCCTGTGGATGAAGGTTGAATTACCTAAATTGGAGTAACGCATTAAAACTGTAAGTTTTAAGCCCACTAAATAGTGGCAAAACCATCTTTTCTAAAGCCCACTCGAGGGTGGCAAAATTTGCATTTTAGCCTACTTGTGAGTAGCAAACCATTTTCAAAACAAACATGAAATGTTTTGTTCCAATTCAGGCGATTTGGTCCATACTTGTTTGCTGTGAGCATAACATAGTAAATCTAGGCTAATAACCGGAACAAGAACGCATAACGTTTTCAAAACAGGATATCATGGTTAGTAGAGGCCGATCTTTGGATCGGGCGAGAGGGGGTGCTCATAGCTGACCTTCCCCAATCGTACCCAAGTTCCCGAGCTAAGGCAACTTTGGTGATGACGGACACGTGGCCTTTGGCACTGAGTCAGGGTTTCCTAAATTTCCCATAAAAAATATTTAGGTGGGGACTCTGTATCTGGCGAAGCAGTCCGTGTTTGGCACTTCTTTCAAAAATCTGTTTTCTTAAAACGATTTGCCAGATTTGGACTCTTTGGTTCAGATTAAGAACTGTGACAAAATCGAGTCCGAACTGTAGCAGGGTCCCTCGCGGGCTTGTTACAGTACCCTATGGCATAGTGAAAGCAGTCTTCTCTTTGTCCTCTGTGCCATCAGAATCGGGTTATACTTGGAAAACCCATCCATGAACGAAAGCAAGACATGGCTAGTAGTGAGATCTACTAACTCGTCGATGTGCGATAGTGGGAAGTCATCTTTCGGACTAGCTCTGTTCAGATCCCGGAAGTCGACGCAGACTTTGATTCTGCCATCCTTCTTTGGAATTGGAACGATATTAGCTAGCCAAGTTGGGTACTCAGACACCATCAAGAAACCTGCCTCAATCTGTTTGGTGACCTCTTCTTTAATTTTCAATGCCCAATCTGGACGAACTCAGAGCAGTTTCTGTTTAATTGGCCGAGCCTCTAGGTCAAGAGGGATCCGGTGCTGTACAATCTCATGATTGATTCCAGGCATGTCTTCGTAGGACCACGGAAAAACATCTTTGAAATTGTTTAATAAAGTGATTAAATGCTCACGTTTGTCTGAAGACAATGTGGACCCGATCTGGACCAAGTGGGGATCCTCCTCAGTACCTACGTAATTGCAACAATTTCATATGTGCAGGGCTTAATACGCCTCTCCTTCTTATGATCAAACAAAATTTTCAAAACTAGAGGAATTATTTCCTCTTCGTTTAAATCAAACTTTTGAAAATCAAGATTAGTGCAACAAACCAAAGGCACAGAGAAGTAAGTGAAATCTACAACATTCCCATTCAAAAAGTCTAGATCTTCGGTTACAGTAGACTCAAAATAAAAACGGAAAGACGACCTAGACAGGACCTTGGTATCCGGGTTACCACTCTTGGAAGTACCAGACTCAGAAGAACTCGAATCTGACTCCGACTCCACAAACATAGTGGAACCAGATTCGGACTCACTATCTGATTCAGAACTACTGATGGTGCCCTTCTCAAACTTCCATATCAGACGTGGAGCCTCAGATGTGTCCACGATGAGACCAGTGAAATCTACTGCCGATTTGTCCCCGATCATTGAGATAGTAAAACTATCCCCCAAGTTGACGAGCTTAGTCCCAGAATTAGAACTTGTTAGTAGATCAGCCAATGCTTTTCCCAATAGCTCCTTTTCGTCGTCGATATCCAAGCTGGCTGTCCTACCTTGATCTGTATTGATGCTTAGGTCCGTCTGCTCATCCTTCTCTTTTGGTAACTGGTGCTCGAAGAAGATTTCGAACCTCGGGTACCTGGTCTTTGTTTTCCAATCAAACCAAGGCTCTAGAAATCCACAAATGGGAAATCTTCCCCTTGGCAGACAATCGTCTGTTTAGGGTTTCCCAAATTGGCCTGTGGATTAATTCATACTGCCTCCTAGTCTTCTTTGCTTTAATTCTTCTTCTAAACTCATCTCCCTTCCTTTGCCAGTCTGTAGCGGTAGGTTTGTACCCCAGCCTAAAGGCATGGGGGTTGTGACTCATCTCTTTGGCTATAGTGCCTCCATACCTGCCACTCTTGCCCAATCTTGATCCCGGAATATGCCCTTGTTTGTTCATTATATAAATCGACTGGGCGCTTATGTAGTTCCCATTGTCTTCCACTATGATGGTTTGGACCAACCAGGTCTCCGCCAAAGAGAAGTTAAAGAGGAACACGTCCTCTTCCCCATATATGATTTCTAGCAAGGGTGTGGTAGTTCCCTGGGAAGGGTGAATCGTAGAATTGCCATACACAGTAGCAATCCCACCTTTAAAGGGATATTTCACCAGCTGGTGAATAGTTGATGAAACTGCCTTCATCTGATGCAGCCATGGCCTTTCTAGGAGTAGATTGAAAGTTGCCGGTACGTCCATGACATGGAATTCCACCTTATGCTCAGACAGGCCGATTAGTATGTGGCTCTTGAATGTTCCCATAACATCCCAGCTAGTGTTGTCATAAGTTCGAACGGCTTGGGTTGTGGGCTTGAAGTCAGCCGACTTCAAACCTATGGCATAGGCAGTTCTCGCCATACACACATTAATCACCAAGCCGATATCCACTAGTACCACCAGGATCCATTTCTTCCGGCTCTCCAGCGTTACGTATAGGGGTCTGTTGTGGTTCGCACCCTTAGGTGGCAACTCTTTATCTGTAAAGGATATCACTAGAGTTGTATCTCCGGAGGTGACCAATGACATCAGTTGGTCAATGGTGGTGTCGATGGGCAGTTTCGTCTTATTCATGGCCTCTAGTAGCGCCTGCCTATGTTCCCGGGAAGCTATTAGCAGCCCCTAGATTGATATGTTTGCCTGAATTTTCTTGAGCTATTTTAAGACCAGGTCTTCCTCAACATCTTTCTCTTTCGATTTCTTTGCCTCTTGCCCAGAGGATTCTGGCTGATCTAAAGTTAGGGGTTTGAAATACTTACCACTGTGGGTCATATGATTAATCTCGTCAGTATACCACGTATCATCAGAGGTATTAGCTTTCCACCATTCGTCAGTGTATGCATGAATTAGGTCACTATCTTCCCACCACTCCCCTACGGTCATGGCCTGGCTATTATCAGGTTCTACCTGGTGCATGTTCATGTCACGCCCCCTGTCATCATACCACTTCTCCTCCACAATAGTTTTGGTTTCTACATTCCAATACTTCCTGAGCTTTCTTGGCATTCTTTTCCTATCACTGGGCTCCCACTCGGGCTTTTCCGTGCTTTGGACATCTACTACTGTTGGCTCGGTCTCTGCTTTTCCTTTTCCTTTTCCCGGCTCCAGGGCTATCTTTCTCTGGATTTCTTCTTTCCCTGTTCCTTCTCAATCAAAGGTACGGCTTCAGTCTCGTTGCTGTCACCAACTTCCCCTTCTTTACAGTCTCTCTCACTTGTTCTTCCACATCTGAGTCCTCTTCACTCAACCACCCATTGCTGGTTTTGGTTTGGCAGGTGAAGCGATAATTTTATTGTCAATGAGATCCTGGATCTCATGACGCAAGCGGTAGCACAGGTTTGTGGGGTGGGGTGACCATGCTGTTGGTAGAAAATGCAATACTGGGTAGGGTCATGTCTAGGTGGAAGTAGGTCAGGAAGGGGTCAAGGATCGAGAGGCTTAATGTGCCATTTCTCTATCAGAAGTTTAAAGGCATAGGCTGAGCTCATATATAGGGGGTAAAGGTTCTTCGGTTCCGGTTTGGGCCGGTAGGTTGTAAGGGTTGTGAGGTTGTTGGGGCAAAGGGATCAGCCATTTTGTTCGCTGTGATGACAGTACTGAATTGAAATGAAAGCAAGGAAAAAGTTGACAAGCTTATACCTCTTGAAGAGAGCAAGCTTCGGTTGTAAACCAAACTTGATCCTAGAACACTCTCAAGGTTGAATTATGATTCTCAAGGCATAACCAATGCTCCATCGTTCAGCTCTAAGGGTGTCTATGATGTATAGATATGGTTCAAGGATGATATAATATCACAAAGCTAGCTTGCTAAAGAAGGAGGAGCTCTTAAAGATAATTTACACTCTTGGAAATTTTTCTAACCCTCAAAACAGAGATATTATCTCGTATGTATAGAATTTGAGCCAAATAGGTCACAAATATCTTCAAAAATAGACAATAGGCTGATTCCCGCCCAGAATAGTGTTTCTCGTCCAAAAGGCACGGTCGGCCCCAAATGGCCACGGCTAGCCCCCAATGAGGCATGACCGGGTCCTAATGTGGCTCCCCTGTTCCTCTAGTTCAGGCTCAATGTATGTTGGCATAGTGCTAAAAGATGGATTTTTGTGGCATATAGGTATAGAAACAGCCTTGGTATAGAAGGTTGAGATTTTTTAGAGCTAAAAACCGAATTCCTTCATTGAGAATTCGAAACATTGACAACATAACTGTCATCATCGAGTGCTCAGGAAAAAGTTTCCAAGTCTTGCGGGCAGTCAAAAATGGGGTGTCTACAGATGGGAAACATGATTCGGGATTATGATAGGTTGGTAGAGTCCGCGACACATGTTGAGATCATGCTTGAAGGTGAAGAGAAAATGTGGCAGCTTAAGAGACAAGGGTTTACCGAACCTCAAGGGGGTTCCATGGCATCCAAAAATTCAAAGAGTTTTACGTCTTCTAATCTACCTCCGTTATTAGCTGTGTCATTAAATGCTATGTCAGGAAAGAGTACGGATAGTACGGGACAAAGTGGGATCACTTGTTATTGATGTGGTGAGCAGGGCCACAAGTCCATTACATGTCCACAGAGGGGTAACCAACAACATCAGCCTTCTACTCGTCCTCAGAATCAAACCTTGGGTGGAGGTCAATCGGCCATTTGCTATCAATGTGACCAGCCAAGTCATATGAAGAGGTTTTGTCCCTAGATTGTCGAAACGGCTAGTGCTTCAAGGTTTCAGGCAGAGCAGAGCTAGAGAGTCTGGATAGGCATCTAAAGTTGTACATGAGGCTACCTCCGCACAGTCCGTGCAACATATCTATTATCAAAGGGGTGGGTACAGTGAACAGAGACCCCAAGGGAGAGTCTATGCTGTCAGCACATCTAAACAATTGACCGGGCCAATGGTGATGCGAGGTACATATCTTATATATAATACTTGTGCCAATGTGTTGATAGATATGGGGACATCTCACTTATTCATAACATCTACATTTGCATCCATATTGGGGTTAGAGATTGAACCATTAAAATTTTCTCTTGTGGTAAAATCACCGGTTGGGGGTAAGATGGTATTAAACCATGGGTGTTGTGGGCCTGTGATTAAAGTTGCTCTTCCGCCGACTTCCTTTTAGTTTGGTGTTGTTAGATATGACGAATTTTGATGTTATCCTCGGTATGGATTGGTTGTCCTCTTATCGTGCTGTAATAGATTATTATCGTGGGAGAGTTACAGTGTGTACGGCTGGGGGTGACTTTTTTTATTTTATGGGAGATAGAACTGATAGACTTTTAACACTGTTATATGACTCTTGTAGTCGAGGCAAATTCACTTCCCTTCTTGCAACTTTGATGAGTGACAAGAATAGTGAAGCGCGAGGGGTATTCCCTAGGGTGGTTTGTGATTATTTAGATGTCTTTCCAAATGACCTCACCGAGCTACCACCTCATCGTGTGGTTGAGTTTTCTATAGACCTAGTGTCGAGTACGATACCTATTTCTATGTCACCCTCCAGATTCGCTCCGGTAGAGTTGCTGGTTTCAAATGAGCAATTACAAGAGTTGTTAGGCAAGGGTTTTATATGCCCTGGTACTTCACCTTGGGGAGCGCTGACTTTCTTTTCCAAGAAGAATGATGGTTCATTAAGGCTATGCATTGATTGTCGTAAGCTTAATAGGGTCACGATTAAGAATAAGTACCCGTTGCCTAGAATAGATGACCTTTTTGACCTACTTAAGGGTTTTCAGTGTTTCTCAAAGATAGATCTAAGATCGGGTTATCATCAATTACGCGTGAAAGAAAAAGATATTCCAAAGATAGCCTTTCGTACTCGATATGGCCACTATGAATTCCTTGTGATACCATTTGGTTTAACCAATGCTCCTGCCACCTTTATGGACCTGATGAATCGGGTTTTCCGAGAATAAGTTTGTGGTAGTCTTTTAGATGATATTTTTATATATTCACCCTCTAAGAAGGAACATGAGGTGCACCTTCACATTGTGTTGCAATTAGTTAGAGAGCACAGGCTATATGCTAAGTACGAGAAACGTGAGTTTTGGCTCTTTGAGGTGAAATTTTTGGGTCACGTTGTTTCTAAGGATGGGGTTGCCGTAGATTCTTCGAAGATCGAGGCGGTATAGAATTGGGAGGGTCCTAGGAACGCATTTGAGATACGTAGTTTCTTGGGTCTTGTCGGTTACTATAGACGGTTTGTGAAAGACTTCTCGTCGTTAGCTTCTCAATTGACTAGGCTAATAAGAAAGGTAGTGAAGTTCGTTTGGAATGAATCATGTGAGAAATCCTTTTTAGAGTTGAAGGCTAGATTAACCACTGCACCAGTTTTGGTCATTCCAGAAAGAGGTTTGGGTTATACTATATACTGTGATGCCTTTAGGGAAGGTTTGGGATGTGTTTGGATGCAAGAAGGTAAGGTAGTGGCGTGAGGTAAGGTAGTGGATTGAAAACCCATGAAATAAATTACCTGACTCATGACTTAGAGTTAGCTACAGTTATTTTTGCTCTAAAACTGTGGAGACATTACTTGTATGGAGATAAATTTGAGGTGTTCTCAGATCATAAAAGTCTTAAATACCTATTTTCCTAAAAGGATTTGAATTTACGTCACAGAAGGTGGATGAAATTTTTAGAGGATTATGATTTTGAATTACACTACCATCCTGGAAAAGTCAATGTGGTGGCCGATGCTTTCAGTAGAAAATCTGTGAGTACTATTGCCAATCTTGCAATTAGGGAATGGGAAATGTTGGGTGATTTGGGTCAATTTGATTTTCATCTTAGTGAATCTTCTGAGCTTGCCACTTCATTTTTTGTCCTTACACAACCGACGCTTGTTACTCGGGTTATAGAAGCACAACGGGATAACTTGAAAGTTGAAACAATGAAGGAGAAAATTTCACAAGGGAAAGGGAAAAAGGGTTTAAGGGTAGATTCCAATTGTAATGTTCGGTATCTAGATTGCCTTTTTGCACCTGAATCGTGTAGAGACGAGATACTTTGGGAATTTGACCACTTTCGTCTTGCAGTACATCTGGGGGGCACAAAAATGTACCATGACCTTAGCCGACAATTTTGGTGGAGGGGTATGAAGCGGGATGTGGCTTCTTTTGTGTCCAAGTGTTTAACTTGTCAACAAGTCAAGGTAGAACATCACGACCAGCCGGGTTATTGCAACCCTTGCCTATCGCGGAATGGAAGTGAGAATGTATCACTATGGACTTTGTTTCGAGCCTCCCTAGAACACAAAAGGGTAATGACACAGTTTGGGTGGTGGTGGATCGATTAACTAAGTCGGCTCATTTTCTCACTATATGTATGGAGGACTCATTTGATTACCTAGTAGAACTTTATCTTAAAGAGATTATCCAGCTTCATGGAGTTCTGGTAAGTATTGTCTCGGATCGAGACCCTTGTTTTACTGTACGGTTATGGCAAAGCCTACAAACTGTAATGTGCACTCAGGCCTCGTTTGGGAACATGCTATTTTAGTATTTTTTTAGCTTTTTGGCTAAAATATGAGATAAAAAAAACTAGTATGTTTGAAATGACTTTTTGATTTTTTACGAAAAAGATGTGTAAAAAGTAGAGAGAAAATGAAATTTTTGACTTTTTGGTATAGGTTATAGACTTTTTCATTTTTTTTAGTAATGTTTTGACTTTTAAGCTAAAACAGACACATGCCAAACGAGACCTCAGTTAACTTTTAGCACCGCTTACCACCCACAAACCGATGGACTGTCCGAGCGCACTATCCAAATCTTAGAAGATATGTTGAGAGCTTGTGTACTAGATTTTAAAGGTTCTTGGGAGAGACACCTACCTTTAGCGGAATTTGCCTACAATAACAGTTATCAAGCTAGCATTGGGATGGCTCATTTTGAAGCTTTGTATGGGCGACCATGTAGGTCACCGATGCGTTGGACTGAAGTGGGGGATTCACCTATGCTTGGACCGAAATTGGTTCGTGAGGCCACTGAAAAAATAGCTCTCATTCGGAAATGGTAAGTAACGGCTCAGAGTCGACAAAAGAGCTATGTACACCAGAGGAGAAGACCCGTATCTTTTGGTGTGGATGATCATGTATTTTTGAAGATATCGCCTAGAAAAGGTTTAATGAGGTTTGGTCGAAGTGGAAAATTGTCACCTAGGTTCATTGGCCCCTTTGACATTATAAAACGAGTGGAAGAGGTAGCTTATAGCCTTGCATTGCCACCGCAATTATCTGGAGTGCACGATGTGTTTCATGTTTCTATGCTTCGCAAGTATGAACCTGATCCTTCCCATGTCTTGGATTAGACAAATTTAGAGGTGGACTTCAATGCTTTATATGAAGAGACCGATGAAGATCTTAGACACCTGGGAACAAATTTTGAGAGGCAAAGTTATTCCTTTAGTTAAAGTGTTATGGCATCACCATGGGGTGGAAGAGGCCACTTAGGAATGAGAAACTAAAGTTCGTGAGAAATACTCCGATTTATTGAATGACATGTAAACTTGCTTGTTTGTTAATCTTAGATCATTGTAGGGGGAGGTTGTAAAAGGCAGGTAAAAGAAAGAAATCTAAATTTCTATGCCATTGTTTGAAGTTAACTTTGATTTCATTTTGGTTTAAGAAGTGGTGATGATTGAAACTATTGTTATTGTGATATTCATTTTTCTTGGGAATTGTTGGAGTAGTTTTGGCAAGAACTATGAAATTTCGGGGATGAAATTCCTTAAAGGAGGTAGGCTGTAATAGTTGTTTTTGCTTGAGCATTCATTTGGTTGCTCGAGCGGAGATTTGCAGCTCCTAGTATCTCGTATGTTTGTAGGCGAGACCGCTCGAGCGAAGGAATGGTCACTCGAGCATAAAATGCGAGCCCCCAGTATTTTCACTGCAGCTCTACAAAACTTTTGAGACCTTGCATTCACCGCTTGAGCTGTGGAAAGTTTGCTCGAGCGGTCTGGTCAGGGCAGTAGGTTATATTGCAATCCAAAAACTTTCCTAACTTATTTCTCTCACACTCCTCTCTCTAACAACTCTAGCTAGAACACCCTAGATTTCATCTCGTAAGAGCCAGAATCGATCTTTGGGCCTACATTAAAGTTGTTATCCTTGTCAAGAGCTACGTTTTGAACTGATTAGATTGTGGTATTTTAGAAGCTCATCACGTGGACCTTCATCTCTTTTCGTGCAACCTTTAGGTAGGAATACCTTTACCCTAGCATATTTATATTTTGGCTTAAATGTGTGTGAATCTTAAGGTGTGTGTGGAACTATTGAGATGGATGTGGTATTTATATATATATGCATATATATATATATGCATATATATATGGGCTTTGTGTTGATGAAGTGTTTGTGTGAAATTGATGGTGGATTGTGGAATCAATTATGAAATAATGAGTAAATGTACTTGAATCAAGGAAAATAAATAGTTGAAAGGAAAAGCCTCAAATTTTCATATGTAACCCTAAGGGTTGTTTTTTTTTATTTATTATTATTATTATTTTGTTTTTTATTATTTTGACTTAATGGTTATGGATAATTAAAATTGGGGAGTCCTTGTGATTATTTGTATTGTGTTTAACATGTTAATGTTTTGGAATGTGTTTGAGGTGCCCACTTGCCCTGTTTATGTGAGGGCGACGAATGTAGGGATGTTGTGAGGTGTCCGCTGGCTAGTTCATGTGAGGACGACGAAAGTGGAAGGTTTGAGGTGTCCACTAGCCATCTGTGTAAGGACGGGAAAATGTGTAGATTGAATAGTGAATTGTGTGTTGTGTAATAATTTCTAAACCAATGGAAATTCATGGGCATTAATAAAGGTCATACATATTTAAACCAAATGTTTATATACTTTGTTAAAGTTATTTTCTACTGGGGCAATTACTCATTCCTATTTACTAATATTTCAAGAAATAAAGAGCCCCATAATCGTTAATGAAGAAGAAGAAGAAAATGACTACCTCTTTTCAAAAATCTAAATTTTGTGAACTTGAAGTTGTAACTTCTTTTCTACTTTTATTTTGAATTTTGTATTAAATGTCACAATGTAATTAGTAAGTTAGAGGACAATGTAATTGTTTTGTAATCTTCTTTAGCTCATTGAATCAAGATAAGTATTTTGTAATTTTGTGAACAAAATCTGCAGTTCAATGAGAAAGATAAACATTTGCATGGGGTTATGTCATGTGTTTATGTGGAGAATGTTCTTTTAATTGTTTATTGGGAATTATATGTGTGGGGTGTTACACGCGTTGATGAGTTAACCTTGATTATCAAATGTTAATTATATGGGGATGTTACATGTTAAATAATCGGCAACACAGATTCGAGTAAGGAAATTTGATACACTTTGATGGGGGAAAAAAAAAAAAAAAGGGAGCTTACCTTGGCTACGAATGATATCTTCTTATAATTGTGAAATAAGAATCTAATTATATGCAAATAAATTTAATTTACCAAAAAGGTGAATCATAGAGGTCCTTTTCATTTGAGAAACTTCTTGTTGTTGTTGTTGTTTTTTTTTTTTTTTTTCACTATGGGAGAGAGAGTGTGATCGACGGGGCTTTTTAGTAGGTTTTTGTCTTAACTTTCAGGATTTTGGGAGATAATGATTTTTAGGGGTATGGGGTGTGCATTTTAGCATGTGTGAAATTTTTGTAAAGATAATTTTAATATTATTTTGGGAGAAGAAATAAATTTTAAGAATTTCAAAATTTATAAATAAAGGTCTAAAAAAATAGAGTTCCAAAATAATAAATAAGATACTAATAACATCACTCTTATTTTTTTACACTCATTAGGATTTACTTTTTCATAGATTAAGGGAAAGAAAAATAAGATCACCCACAATGCCCCCATATGTTTACTGAATTCATAACCTCTATTATAAGAATTGAAGAAGATACCAAAATCACACAAGGATTATTCCTTAAAATGGATGGATATGATCAAATGAAATAATAATTTAGGGGTTAAACGTGGGTGGCATAATTTACATCTGATGAGGTTATTCGGTATAATTTATTTGTGCTAGTAATAATGTTTTGGTAAATTATAAATATATTATCTGAGATTTGGTTAAAATACGGATTGGTTCTGTGATTCTACATCTCACTCTCTCAAGTTTCTCATTAAATAACAAATGCTCTATTTTATTAAAAAATTATTGAGTTAATTAATTATTTTTAATGATGCCATAAATATATTGAAATTAATAATTCATATAATTTTATTATTGTATAAGAAAATATTTAAGAATTTTATTTTTTTTAAAATTCTGTTAAATTAAAAATATTTGAGAAAATGAGGTAATTGCAATTCCAAACCTATAGGGGTAATTCTGCATTTTTTTTATTCTAGAAATATATGCAAAACTGTTTAATAAGTTGATTTTTGAAGTGAAAAATACTTTTACGGGTTGTTTGGAGTGATTTATTTAGATGGGCATGGCTTCTGTTCAGTCCTTAAGCGGATTGGACTGTGCTGTTGGATCTGTGAGGCTCACCACGGATCCCGTTTTGATAATCTGAACTGTTTAATGTGTAGAACTTGTCGAGTACTATATGCTTATAAAAAATTACGTTAATCAGATATCGATAGTTATGTGATCAAATCAGTTTTGTATAAAAAAATGGACTGTAAATAAATTAACGGTTGACAAAAATCTGTTTTGATCACATAGCTATCGATATTCGATCAACGTAATTTTTTACAGGCATATAGTATTTGACGAGTTCTACACATTGAACGATTCAAATTATTAAAACAGGACCCGTAATAACTCCCATAAATCCAATAATATGATCCAATCCGATTAAGGACTGGACAGAAACCATTCCCTATTTAGATTATCTTTTTATCATTTAATAAGATTTCAGAATAAATAAATAAATAAAGAGTTCTTTTTTTAATATTATTTTCGAATGCGACTGAGGGAGGTCCAACTGATCATTTCTACGTTGACCAACTTGGGCCATTGGTGATTAGTTTCCTCTCTCTCTCTCTCTCTCTCTCAAACCAGTGTGACTGCTGAAATTTGCTTGGGTGAGGGCTCTATACCTGCGGTGAAATTTGCTTCCAGTGTGCTTCCAGTGTGTACGCTTTTTCTGATCTTCCTCTTCATATTCCAGACCAAGCAAGGTAACTCAACTTGAAAACAGAGCTTTCATTTACTTTCTCACCTCCATTTCCCTTTTATTCCTCCTTTACTCTTTTGCTTTCATTCTTGCCGTCTCCTTTTGATTCTTGTACTCCCTTTGCTTCTTCGCTTTCATTCTTGTTGTTGTTTTTGGCTTTTTCATCGTGTGTTTCCTTTTAATTTCTTAAGAAAACAAAAAAAAAAAGAAAAAAGTCCAGAAAAAAGCCCTTTTGATTCTTGTACTGTCTTTGCTTCTTTGCTTTCAGTCTTGCTGTCTCCTTTTGATTCTTGTACTATCTTTGCTTTCGTTCTTCTTGTTTTTTTTGGCTTTTTCATCTTGTGTTTCCTTATAATTTCTTAACCAAAAAAAAAAAAAAAAGAAAGTGTAGAAAAAAGCCCAAAAATTAGAAAGAGAAAAAAGTGAGAGATGGCTGAAGGAATTGGTTTCTCCTGTTTGGGGAAAGCTCTGGGGGGAATTGGAGAGTACTTGATTGCTCCGATCGGCCGACAGTTTGGTTATCTGTTTTGCTTCAACACCAACATTCAAAATCTTGGGACTCAATTGGAGAGCCTAAAAGTGACAAGAGAAGGGGTTCAACTAGGGGTGGATGAAACACGCAACAATGTCAGAACCGTTGGACCTCATCTTGAGGCATGGCTGACTAAAGCAAATGACAACACAGGAGAGGCAGAGACAATTATTAAAGACACTGCCAAAGTTCAAAAGGGGTGTTTCAATGGGTGGTGTCCAAATCTCAAGTTGCGTTACTCACTGGGCAGGAAAGCTGTGAAGAAGACTCAGGAACTTGCTCTTCTCCATGCTGAGGGTAGCAACTACATTCAGTCGTCCTACAATCCACCACCACCAAGCATAGAACCTATACCTACAACAACAGAATTCCAGGGGTTTGATTCTCGAATTCTGGTCATGAACGAGATCATTGAGGCTTTGAAAGATGATGGGATCCACTTGATTGGGATATGCGGGATGGGCGGAATGGGCAAGACAACAATGGCAAAAGAAGTTGCAAAAAGAACCAAAAATTTCTTCAATGAATTTGCAATAGCAACTGTCAGTCAAGAGCCAGACTTAAAACAGGTTCAAAGTCATATTGCAGAAATGTTGGGTTTTCAACTCAACATGGAGAACCCAACAGTACGATCAAGTCGGCTACGTGAGAGACTTCTACAGAAGGATAAGAAAATTCTAGTCATATTGGATGACGTTTGGAAAGAATTTAATTTAGAGGAGTACGGATTTCCTTTGGAAGGAGGCAGCAACAATAGTTGTAAGATCCTTTTCACTTCACGAAATCGAAATATGTGGATAGGAATACGAAATAAAAAGTATATCCAACTTGAAGTCCTAGTGGGTGAAGAACCATGGCGTCTCTTTAGAGAGAAGGTAGGCGATTGTGCTGACAACCTTGATCTGCTACCACTTGCAATAGATATTGTAAATGAATGTGGAGGTTTACCACTTGCCCTCGTAACTATGGGAAGTACACTTACGAATGAACACAACCAATATCACTGGAAAGATGCACTTCGACAACTAAGAACCCCTTGTTCAGAAAGTTTGTTGTCAGGAGTGCCTGCAGAAGTGTATCAAGCTCTATATTTTAGTTACAATTTTCTAAAAGATGACAGAGCGAAGAAGTTGTTTCTGCTTTGTTGCTTGTATCCAGAGGACTACAATATTTCTATTGAATATTTGGTTAGATACGGAATCGGATTGCGGTGGTTTGAAGGCATCGACAAAGTGGATGAAGTAAGAGATCGAGTGAATGTCTTAGTTGATCAACTCAAAAGTTGTTATTTACTGTTGGATGGTGAGGACGGTGATGAGGGGGAGGAAATAAAAATGCACGATGTAGTGCGCGATGTCGCCATATCAATTGCGGCTAAAGATAAGCATGGTTTTATGATAATCCATGGTGCCAAATCGAGAGAGTGGGCAAAGAAGGCGACATATGAGCTTAACACTTCCATTTCGGTGATATCAAATGAAATTGTAGACTTTCCAGGAGGATTGAAATGCTCAAAACTTGAGTTTTTACTAATAAAAAGTTGCAATAGTTCACTAAAAATACCAAGCAATTTTTTTGAGGGTATGGGAGAACTCAAAGTTTTGGACCTAGAAATCATGAAAGACATCTCGTTATTGCCGTCGTCACAGCAATACTTGGGCAACCTGTTGACATTGCATCTTGATTACAATCCGAAGTTCAGGAATATATCTGTAATTGGAAAGCTATTGAATCTGGAAATCCTCAGCATTTGTGGATCCAACATTAAGGAGTTACCTGAGGAAATAGGAGGACTGGTTAATTTAAAGTTGTTAGATCTGACAGCATGTTTGAAACTTAAAAGAATAGCACCTGGTGTCATATCAGCCCTAGTCCAATTACAAGAGTTGTACATGGGAGGCTGCGAAATCATTTGGGAACGAGAAGGCAAGGAAGGAGGAGAAAATGCGAGCTTAAGAGAGTTTGAATCCTTGTCCAATTTGAATACTTTAGAGATTCATATAAAAGATGTCATGTGTTTGCCAAGAATCCCATTGTTTAGCAAATTGACAAAATACGCAATTTTGATAGGTTATGGTGGCCACATCATTTTTGCTAAAGAAACCAGAACAAGGCTCCGAAAGCTTTTTTGTCTCAAACTTCCTGACACGTGTACTATCCCGTTAGAATGCGGTGCGATCAATTCGTTGTTAAGGAGTACTGCACTTCTAGAATTAAGGGGGAAGGGTTTGAAGGATGCAGTGCAAGAGTTGTTTCGAGAGGGAGTTGAAGGACTCCAACACTTGAAAAGTCTATATATTGGTAATTGTGCTACACTAGAATGTTTTGTTAATACAATGGAATGGGTCCCGCGTACACCTAATGTTATTCCTCCTATTTTTCCTATTCTGGAGGAATTAAAGCTCAGAAATCTACCCAATTTAAGAAAGATATGTCACTGCCAACTTCCAACCGGCTCTTTTGGAAAACTAAAACATCTTGAAATAGAGCATTGTCATGGAATGGAAGAAGTTATTTGGAAGGAAAAAGGAGAAGATGATGCAACAAACAAGATGGAGTTTCCAGCGTTAGAATCCATGACTTTGTCGAATCTACCAATGCTCATTGGTTTTTGCAGAGGGATTGACGAGATTGAGTTCCCTCAATTGAAGGAATTGAGTCTTCGGAAACTACCACAACTCAAGTGGCTCTTCCTCAATAGCAGTAATCCGTTTTCAGAGTCAATGGAAAACCACAATGCTACCTTCCTATCTCTTTTCCCCCACAAGGTATGGAAATTTATCGATAGGTTTTTATAGTTGAAATTAATTCTCATTAAGTCCTATTGAAAATAAGTCTTAATAAAATTGTTATTAAAAATAATTTTTTTTGACGATTTTTTACATGTCGCTAAAATTTGACAATTAGTGACCTTTTTTTTTTCATGGCTTTTATAAATTGTAGCTAAAACTTACAATTAGTGATATTTTTTGCTAAAAGTTGAAAATTTGTGACTTTTTGTGACAATTTTTAAACTATTGTTGAAAATTAATAATTAGTGACATTTTTTTTAATAGTGTTTGATAAAAAAAAATGCCATTAATTCTCACAGTATCTAATGGATAATAAGTTCACCTATTAGGACTTACACGTAAATCTCTCTAAATATATATATATATATTGTACTAGTAATTAGTAAGATAATTATAAATTGGAGTACTTTGCATTTACAAAATTTCAGTTGTTTGCACCCTCCAAATTATTTACATTACAAAATTTAAAAAATAGATTTTAAATTGAGTTTTATCAAATATTGATCTATTCTATTTGTTATCTGTATTGTTTATTATATTTCTATATTATTGTATAAAGTTGTTTGTATTATTTTATTTGTTTTTATTTGTTACTATTCTTGTTATCTGTTCATATGTCATATATGTTTTTTTTTTCTTTCTTTATAAATCACATTTTAATTTGCTTATGCATCTTATTTTGCATTTATTTTTGTTTGTTCATTCTCTAGAAATAAGAATATTGTCTGGAAATAAAAATATTATCTATTTCAACATGACATTCTTAAAATAAGTTAATAAAATTTAATACCGCTTATTGAAATGGATTATCATTATACTCATAAAAACATACATTTTCAATTATAATTTCCTTTCAAAACTAAACTGTGTAATAAGATGGAAGATGATTTTGCAATAAGTTATTTGATCATATTTACTGAGAAAGATATATATTAAGGTTTTGATGTTGAGTTTAACATAGATATTTTTATATATTATATATATATATATATATAAAGTGGCAATTACAACATTTTTAAATGGTTAACTTTACTAGATGAAGACATAGTAATAGTTAATATTTTGTTAAATTAATGCTGACAAGAAATATGTCTAACTATATTTTTATTCTCAATTATGTTAACAAAGAATGTCCGATTAATAGTAATGTTATTTATTTATTGTGCTAGTATAAATCAAAATTTAAAATTTTATAATAATTTTTTGATGAAAGTTACATGTGTTTCCCCCCTCCAAAACTCAAATCCAAGATCTGTCCCTGCCACTCACTCTGTTTAGAAATCAGCTAAGATCTTTAGAAATGGTTTTGTCATTTGCCCATGGATGGAAATTTTACTATTAGAACGTAGCTTATTCTATAGTTGTTTCTTTAATTGAATTGGCACAATCATTTGTTTCTCTTCTTTCTCTTTTCATAGTCAAGGATTAGTATTTATTTTATTTTATTTTATTTTTTTTCCCAATAACCAAATGAAAAAAAGGCAATCATATCTTATTTCATTCATTTAAACATTTTGGTTGTAAAAATTATTGGTCATATATGTAGGCTATAAGAGGAGAGATAGAGATAGAGATAGAGTGATATTCCATAACAATTCCTACAAATGTTATAACTACCACTGGCAAAAGTTTTATTTTCAGGTTGCATTACCTAGCTTGGAGGAGCTAGAACTCAAGGATCTTGACAATCTGGAAGGGCTGGAACACATTCCAATCTCAGTGGGTTCCTTTTCTAAACATTTTATATTACTTTTAGTAGTATGGTTGTTAATGCAATTGTTTGGTTTGCAGGTTGCATTCCCTAGCTTGGAGGAATTGGAACTGCATGGATTTCAGAACATGAACGAAATATGGTGCAATCAACTTCAGACCGGCTCATTCAACAAACTATTTAGCCTGGATGTCTCAGATTGTGGCAGTTTGAGAAATATGTTCTCTCCTTTTATGGCCAGACATCTTGTGCATCTAAAAAGGCTAGTCATAATTAGATGCTCGATGATGGAAGAAGTAGTTGCAAAGGAGGAAGAAGAAGGAGGAAGGACAAACAGAACTCCATTGCCTAAATTGGAGTATTTGGAACTCAAAGATCTACCAGAGCTCAAGAGTTTTTGCCACATTACTCATGATTGGGAATTGCCTTTGGTAGAACACATCACTATCCTTAAATGCCCTAAATTGAAGACCTTCTCTCCTGGAGTCATATGCACCCCAAAGTTGCAACGTGTATTTGTGAAGGACCGAAAGCACGAGTGGTTTATAGGCGTAAAAGGAGAAGGCTGGCTATGGATAAGTGACCTTAATCAAACCATACTGCACCTAATTGAAAAGGTATGTTGTTTATATGAAAACTTTTGTTTTTCTCTCTTTTTCTTGCATTAAGTGCGTAAGCCACATTTTAACGTCCAAGTATCCAAAACGGAAAACAAGCTCCAGACAATTGAGAAATAAGTATTTTAAAACTATCAAACCATGATTTTTCCAAAAATTAAAATTTTGTTTACTATACTACTAAATTTGCAATTAAAAGAAGTATCAAATTAATATATCTGAAGTACATTTTGCATAAAATTTTCTTCCATTCAATTATAAACATTGAAAGATCGAAAGTTCGGTCTTTCTAAAGTGTGAAAGTTTCTCTTAAGTTGTGTTTGGATCATGGATCTAGGAAGGAATTTTATTTTATTTTTTTAAAAAAGAAGAAGAAGAAGAAGAAAATGTTGGGTGAAATATGAATAACATATAGTTACATGTCACACACTTTTTCCTTTTCTCTTTAAAATCCCTATACAAATCCATCATCCATACATAGTTTTCAAAATTCACAAAATTAGAATTCATTGTATAGGGTTACTTATTCTTGAGCTTTTACTATATCACTTGTGAATTGTGAATATTAAAACTAATATTTTAATTCCTAATTGATGATAGTACACCTCAAGTGGAACCAACAATTCACTCTCTTCTGTTTGCTTTCCAACTTATATGCTATCATATATAAGCTATAAGATCTATTTATAATAAAAGCATCTACGTTACATGACTGAGTTTGAGTATTGGTTGTTGATGCCTAGACAAGTACAAGACTTTTTAAATATTAAATCTTAAGATATTGAGATATATATTCAAAAGTTACGGGGACATGTAACATACACATATCTATATCTATATTCATATTATATAAATTTATTAGATGATATGAGTAAATTATTTAGAAGTATTCTTGAAATTAAGATATAAAATATATATATATAGGATTTCTGTCTCTCAACCATGTGTGAGTAGGCAAAATATATATATATATATATACACTAGCAAATGTGAGTTTCTTCCTCTTCAAACATCATATAAAAATTAGAGGATACAATACAAGTGTTTAAATTGGATACAAGTGTTGGACATATATCCAACACCCATATTTTTCTCATATCTAACAGACATGAATACTATAGGAGAAATAAAATGGAGTATCTAACATTGAAAAGGATCACTTGTGACCTTGAGACTTTTCAGTGAATATACAAAATATCATAATAAATCTTAACAACCAAAGTGAGTAAAACATTACAAATAAACAATTGATTTAATAATTAAAGCATACTTCATGTAGGGTGGAGGTTCTTAAGAAAAAAGAAATAAATGGAAGTGGATGATTAACCTAAAGTTTTTTTATTATATAATTCTAAACAAATTCAAGGGTTTCGAAAGGAAAATATAAAATACAATACCTAGAAATAAATTTCCTCCACTACTCAGGAATGCTAGTCCAAGATAAGAGTAATATTGGCCCAACAAATTTCTAACTTTCATCAATTTGCAAGAACAATTATGTTCACGCACTACTTTTAATCTCTCACGCATCCCTTATGAGAGGGAGGGGGGATTCGAGTATAAGAAGCTTAAATTAGGGTGTTGTTAGCCAAAATTTAATTAAGGTCAATCAATAGAAGCCAATCGACAGACAAAATTCAATTTTTACAAAACAAAACAAATCAAGCTTGTAGTTGAGTTCTATGCCTTAAACTGGTTAAGGGTTTCTTTAGAGGCAATTAAGTAAAGAAGAAATATAGAGAAACAAATGAACTGAATTTGTATTAATCAAATGAAATTGTCACTTGCCACAAATCACATGAACTTAAACAAGAACAAACATTCGAGAAATACATTGATCAACAGAGAAATAGTAACAAGTTATCATTGATCTACTCCTAAAATGATGAGTGACTACTCCTAGATAGAAACTACTCCAAGAATTCATGTTGTGTGAGTTATGTTGTATATCTTCTTTGTATCTCTCTTGGCTTATTTATAGGCTCAACCACGTGAGAGAGAGAGAGAGAGAGAGAGAGAGAGAGACGGGTAATCTAAACTCATGATTTCCTTAATAGGCTATGATTTTCTCAACAGGCCTGATTTCCTCAACATCATCCATGTCTCATGTTTGACCACTTTCCTAATTCCTCCATATTCTTCACAAATCTAGCAACCAAATTAATAATAACAATAATAATAAAATTGATAAAGATAATAAAATATTGCCATAATCACTTAAAAAGATAATTTATGGTATAAATCGACAAGACACAATAAGATTAGATTTGACCACAATCAATAGGCCACAATTGATAGAAAAATAAATTATGGTGTCAACAATGCCCTTTCATTTAAGATAAAAGTAAATTTTACCTTAAATGATATAAAAGAAAAATTCTGGGCCAACCCAGAATATTGGCTAATACTAATTAGCCATGTAAAGACGAGGACCACTGTCAATTGTGTTGGGCTTCTGCTCCATGTAAGGAGCGGCGTACATGGAAGCCATTGAAGTCAAAGAAAGCTGCAAAATGAAGAAAAGAATGCAACTGTAGATTTGAGCCGGAGATCTTTAGTCGAGCTATACTATTATAGGGTAATTGTGTTGGTGGCTTCCATCAATGTTGTCAGTGGCTCGTTAATGGCTAGTCGGTGGGCAAGCTTTGACTTTAGGCTTTCCAATTTGTGTATAAATAGAGGTAGAGAGAGAAGACAAGTGAGTAGGGAAACCAAAAGAGAAAAATGAGAGACTAAGATAGGTTGGTCCTCTGTGTGAAAGAGGGTGCTCCCTTAGTGTGAGAGGGTGAGTTGAGTGTAATTTTAGTGAGGATAAGTGTTCCTTTCTCCTCCATTGTAATCTTTGTATCCTTTCCATCTATAGTGAAATTTGGTTACTCTCCCATGGATGTAGGCATTGAGCCAAACCACGTTAAATTTGTTTCTCTTCTTTATGTGTGTGGGTTGTTTGGTGCATGAATGTATACTCTAGATGTAGGCAAGGTCTAAGGTCAAGGGTTCAAAACAGCCAGGCTGCGTTCTGGAAAATATTTTTTTGTGAAGGATGACATAGTGTTGACATAGCAGATGACGTAAGCATATCCGATCCAAGAGGGACCCAACGCAGATTCGACCCAAATAACGTCAGCCAGATCCAGTACAGAAGAGATCGGATCCAAATCTAGCCCAAGAAGGGTCCATGGGTGATGATGTCAGCATGACGTAAAGATGACGTCATCACTAACACAGTAGGCTGAAGCAATGCTAATGCGAAGATGATGTCAGCAGAAGAAATATTCCAAGAGAAAATCGAATATTCCCTGGTGGTTCTAGAAATTGCAAGACAGCCCAATTTTTCCAAAAATTGCAATTTTACCCCAAGTTTTGAGTAGTATTTTCAGTGAGGCTCCCGGAAGTGCAGCGATGGTTAGTCCTAGCTAAATGGACTGTTCCGGACATAACCACAGTGTCAAAATGGTGAAATTCTGTACGATTTTTAAAGATTTCCAAAAGTATGAGTTTGTCATCTTCAATAACTAGAAGGAGGTTGTCGGATGTTGTGAAACGCTACGGATTTACTGAAGAGATCAAAATGGTGAGATTCTAATCAGATTGGACAAACAGATGCAAATCGGGAGATAGATCATTGGTGTAACACCCCCAAAAACACTTACAATAAATCCAACCACGAATGCTATAACATTTGATATAAATAAGACAATGATCTTCCATTCATCAGAGTTTAATTACAAAAGGCTGACACATGCGATAAACATTCATAAATGACCTATCCTGAATCTACAACATGTGTCACTCATAATCAAAAGATGAAAGATTAACATGTAATTAAGTGCCTTAACGACTTACATCTTTTCCAAGTCACTGCTTGGTTACAACAAAAGAGAGTCTAACTCACTACAATTTAAGCCCTTAGCTATATAAAACAAAATACAACAAAAGTGAAGCCTTTGCTCCAAGCCCCTTCGAGTTACTACCTTGACGGAGGCATCTCACCAACACCTGGAATGCTTTTTCCCAATAGAGTGAGCCACAGCCCAGTAGAAACAATCTCACACAACATATGAATATTAACAAGGTTATAAGTATGATGCCAATGTTTCAATGTTCAATGATAAGAATCATTTGTAACCCTCTTTTCAAAACCATGCCATGACAAGTATTATGCCACAATTCATATCATATTAACACCTTTCATATCATTTCATACCTCCTCAATTCATGAGTCATATTCATTGTTATTCAAACAACCCAACTGGAATTACAACTCATTTGTTTCCTTATCACACAACCATTACAAATACACACTTCAATTTGCAATTTTACGAAAATTTCGTCCACGGGATCGGCACCCATGTATACGCACAGTCCGCTCGAGCGCAAGAGTTGACGTTCGAGCGTCAGACATAATAAATTGTTCCACTCAGGCGCAAGAAATGCCACTTGAGCGCCACGACACAATGAAAGAGACACTCACTGCTTGAGCGCAAGAAATGATGCTCAAGCGCAGAAAACACACATCCAGTAGTTTTGCAGACAGCAGGCTAATGCTCAAGCGCAAGAAAGGCCGCTAGAGCGCCCATTCGCTAGAGTGTAGGAAACGCCGCTCAAGCGTAAAAAACACTCTCCTAGTAGTTTTGCAGACCTTGCAAAGTACTGAGAGTTTGCAAAGCCCGATTGAGCGCAAGAAGTGCTGCTCGAGCCGAGGAACAAAATTTTGGGCAACAAAGTTTGGAAAAACAAGCAACCAACCTGTCCCAAACACTGCCGCAACAACTCGATAACCAAAATAGAGAGAAAACAAGCGAAACACGATATAAATAACCATTCAAAACCATAAAACCCAGGTCCGGGATACAACATGTGTCGAGTCAAAACCGAAATCGCTATAATTGGAGACCAAAGGAGATCATGCTTGATCAAGTGGCGGATCAAGGGAGATCATGATTGGTCAAAGATGATCAAAGGATTGTACATGATTATCTTAGGAACAATAATGTCTAGAAAAGTTCTGTCAAAAAGGCACCTCTACTGTCTAAGGAGACTAGTTCTTAAGTAGGACCAATTGTGACCCCATCAGTTTTTCTTGGAAACTTTCCTGGTTATTGAGTCCGGGTGATTAGGAGATCTGGTTCAATCGGGAAAAGATCACTTCATCGGTAGACAGATGATTGGCAACCGATACAAGTTTAGAGGAATGTTGTGGTAGTTGGAGCTACTATCAAACAAGAATACAAGTAGCACTAGTGGTATGTGAACGTGGAAGAGCAACACAAGGCGCAGGAGCGCATAGCTACGAGCATAGAAGGGTACGTAGGAGTATCGTACAAAGGTGCAGATAAACAACAATGCAAGAGTATGCAACAAAGTCGTATAGACGTGCAGTGTGTAGGATTTTGGCCTGGAAGTAACAACCAGTTCACAAAAGAAAGCTCCAGATAGAGAAATTAAGATGGATAAGAGACGGCAGTGCGCACCCAGTGAGAGGCAGATCTCTTGTTTTGTCTTGAATTTGGTTCATGGCAATGAAGTAACGACGGGCATCTAGAGAGTTTGGGTGGTGTCACCTCAATAGGGAAACCGTATGTATTCTATTAGATGATGCAAGTACCTGGTGATAGAGGTAGAAGCCATGCAGGATTATGTATGGCGGTTGAAGACATTTCAAGTAGGAGGTGTAGTGTCAATCCAAATGCTTGATGGAATGGAGGCGTATTTGTACAATGGCATTGTATCACCCATATAGGTGATAGGGGTGATAAATCTTGTTCACCAATTGGAAGCCAATTTGAAGACCCTTCAGAGTCAGAAGTTCTCATTTCATTTAGAGACTCTCGGGTCAGTTGCAGAACTTCATAGTTCATTGGGATCTCTCTAGGAGATAGAGAGAACCGGTATTGGCATAGTATACTACGAAGATTTGGTATGTATGATAAGTCCAAAAAGTAGTACTTTATTGGCATTAGCCTCTGTGGAGGAGTTAGAGATCCCTCATGGATCATTGTTGAAATACCTGCATATGGTGAAGCCTTGGTGTCCACATTTGTCAACTTGAAAGAGAAGTTGTGGCAAGCTACTTCAGATCTTGGTGGAGCTTTGGCGTTCTTTTTTACAATGTCCATTGGAGACATTGTTTTGGCGGTCTTTCACGGATTATTGGCGACTTCTTTGGACTCGTGTTTTGTTGAGATTCATTATCACATTTGGGATCTATGATCGTGTTTGATTAGATCCATTGGTGTTTCTAGTTCATGAGACTTGATCGTTTCTTCCTATTGTGATTTTCATTTTTGCAATCTGTTTCATATTCGAAGACATCAACTATTAGTGGTCTAAGTAACGATTCAGACTCTGTGTGTTTGCTTCTATGGAAGTAGTGTGATCGTTGTTGTTCGTTGAAGATTGAAGGTGATTTTGAATCTTATGTTTTGGGGTCCCCCTATCAATCTGCCGTTGGATTTGGAGGTGATAGATCATATGAAGACTCGGTGGAGTCAGTGGGGACTATTGGAATTGTGTACCTACAGTGCATGCACCTTTGGGCAGTTTTGACAGCTGTAAAGATGGTGTATCATCTTGTGTTTGCCGGTTGGAATTGCAGTTGGAGGAATCTGGAGTTTGCTCGACACTTTAGAATTTTTGGCTCTTGTTTTTTGGTCGTCTGAAGTTTGTTATGATACTTTCGAACTAGTTAGAGTCTGACTACATCCACAGTCCAATTTTTATGTGGTAGCGAACTTGCTTCAGTTCTTGGCGTAGTTTTTGCTATCGTGATTAGTTTGAGCTTAAAGAGAGTAGTTTTGTGTTCGATGGTAGATCAAACTGGAAGTTTATGGTACCACTTTTGAAGTTACTTTGACGGAGAATGTGAAACATCTCTTGTTTAGTAAGCAAATATGCTCACCATGGGTTTATTTTTTTTTTTTTTTTTTTGGGAGTTGTCAAGGACAACTTGTTTGGCACTTGTAGAAATTGAAATTTGGAGCCATGGTGTAGCTTGAGTTACAAAAAATCGAAAGAGCTAGCTCGATTGGTTGTGCATGTTTTGTGCATTAGCTCAATATTTTTTTGAGCAATGGAATCTACTGTATTCTTTGGAAGAGCGCTCGTGTGTTGTACAACAGATGGCATTCAATTTTGACTAAATGGTTGGTTTTGGTTCCGTGGCGGCAAACGCACCTCTTGATGAAACAGAATAGTTACAAATCTCTCAGGTGAGCTCGAGCGTAGGAGAAAAGATGAAGCCACGATGAGCACTCAAGGAATATGGGTGCGGTTACTATGCTAGGTATTGCATAGTTGGTGACTTGTACAGACCTGTTGAAACTGCTTTGATAGAAGGAGCTACTGTCAATCATCAATCTAGTAGTACAAGTGAGAGATGCGCAGGTGAAGTGCATCACTGAACTGGAGATCAGGGATTGCAAAGGGCACATACAACAAACGTGTGGAAATGCTGGGGCGTTGTTCAGAAGTGGAAAAGGCAAATGTTGATAGTTTAGATGGAAGCTCGAAGAAAAAAAAATCGGAAACGTTGACAAGGCAAACGAATAGTTTTCTGTTGCTCCAGTTTTGACCATACAAAGTGGTGCATGTTAGGTTAGCGGCATTTTAGAGGAGCTATAGTGTCACAAAGCACTCAAGGGAGTGTAGGGCATCCCAGGCAGTGGGTGTAGGGCATCCAATTAGGGGGTGCCATTTATTTTGATCACGCAGGTTCAAGCATGGTAGGTAAAGACACTCATGACACGGAAGCATGGAAGAGATGTGTGAGATAGAGCAAGGGCTCTCTTCAAGAGAGACTCAGAGAGTGGCATGAGTTAAGTTGAGTTGAGGATGTTGGATTCCCTACACCTCTTGTATCTCTGTATTTCTCTGGTGTTTTATCTCCAGCTTCTACCATGGACACCCAAATGAGGGGGTGCCAAGTATTTTTTGTTAGGGGGTACAGGTGTCTTAGTGTGGAGATGCAGACTATGCTAGTTTTGGACGTGACAGGATTTGCAGCAGGTTTGGTTGCGGATACAACACATCACCCCACATGAGCAGAAAGGGGTGATTGTTGGGTTTCTGCTCCAAGTAAGGAGCGGCACATGCAAAAGCCATTAGAAGTCAAAGAAAGCTACAAAATGAAGAAAAGAATGCAACTGCAAATTTGAGCTAGAGATCTTCAGCTAAGCTATCCTATTATAGGGTGATTGTGTTGGTGGCCGCCATCAATGTTATCAGTGGCTCGTCAATGGCTAGTCAATAAGCAAGCTTGACTTTAAGCTCTCCAATTTTTGTATAAATAGAGGTAGAGAGAGTAGACAAGTGAGGGGGGAAACCAAGAGAGCAAAATGAGAGAATAAAAGAGATTGGCCCTTTGTGTGAGAGAAGATTCTCCCTCGGTGTGAGAGGGTGAGTGGAGTGTGAGTTGAGTGAGGATGAGTGTTCCCTTCTCCGTTGTAATCTTTGTATTCTCTCCATCTATACTGAAATTTGGTTACTTTTGGGCGTAAGCATTAAGCCGAACCACGTTAAATTTGTTTGTCTTCTTTACGTGTATGGATTGTTTGGTGCATGAATGTATACTCTAGACATCCTAGGCGGGATCCCTAGATCCCAACAAATTGATGGGTACTCACCTTTGGCTCTGTCGAATAACATGATAGAGAGAGTCACATCCTTTATTTTTTCAAATAAAACCTTTCTTTGTTAGCCATGTTTTAGCTAATCAAAGAGAATTCATTACAAATAACATTTTTCAACCATTTTTGTTTTTCAAACCATGTCATGAAGGTTAATTTTTTGTGTGATCCACTAATCCAAAGTGGATGTTGGATTCCAAACTCACATAATTGAATGTCATGAAAAATTCATGAACTTTGACACTTTGAAAAATGTCAACAAATTCAACAAACATGGATTGCTCATAATTTTCAATCATCTTTGGCCTAAAATCATGCCCGCCAAGTGAATCTTCATCACTATTTTGTGATTAATTCTCAATATTTTATGAGGAGGGGTTGTTTTTCTATTTTAGCCACTAATGGCTTATCACTTTTTGCCATGTTTCGCTAAAAACATGCCCTCCGAATGAACTTTCACCATCATTTTACGATGTATTTTTAATATTTTTGGAGAAATTAAGTTGTTTTTCCTTTTTAGCCATTAATGGCTCGCCACTCATTGTCATGTTTGGCAAAAAAATCATGTCTCACAAGTAAATTTTCGCCATCATTTTGTCATGTATTTTTACATTTTTTTAGAGAATGGTTTGTTCTTCTTTTTTGACCATTAATAGCTTATGAAAACCTTCTCTAGTCATTTCATCTTTATGACTTGGTTCTCTAAAAACAGGTATCAACCCCCCGAGCCACATATCTTTCCTCCTCATGAATAATTAGCTCTCTAAAAGTAGGTGCATTAACCTCTCGAGTCACATATCTTGGCACTTCATAAATAATTGGCTCTCTAAAAATAGGTATGTTATAACCTCTCGAGCCACATTATTTTCATACTTTAATATGAAGAGAGTGAAAACTTGTTTTGAAAACAAGCGAACACCTTTTTGTTTCCAAAAATTTGAAAATTTTGGAATCAATTTCATATTTTTATTATGAAAAGAATATACCATATAAGTTTTTGTTTTCAGTTTAAAAAAAAAAAACCAAAAATGGAAGCAGAAAACAGGAAATGAAAGCGTTGACATTGCTAGTCTCTGTTGTCATTGATATGATTTATTCACATATGATAGATATGGGATTTTAAATCTTGAAATTGTTTTACCTCCTAGACCAGAAGTTGATGTATCAAAAGCATGTCAAATATTTCTGGCACAAAATATGCCTCCTATTTGAGCCAGACTTATATCTCTAGGGTACTTTGTGAACAGAATTTGTCAGATTGAGTTATTGGGATTTCCCTAGCTACATAACTGTGTTTAGAGAAGGTTTTATCTTATTCCATGCTCAAAATTATGCACATTTCTTGATCAACTGTTCTGAATCTCTGTTGGAATAGGAAAGGGAAAAGCTAGTAAGAAGGCTAAGCCAGAACCCAGCAAAGAAGAGATGCATGCTGTAGTTGTGAATATTCTGAAGGTAAGTGGACTTCAATACTGTAAGTAGTGTCTGTTTTCTTGCCTTGCTTGGTTTAAATGGTTCAAGTTTACATTAGTCATGTCGCTCACAAATTTTTTTTGTGCTTCTCATAATGCAGGCTACTTTATCTGATATTCTGAGGCAACTTGGTAAGGCTCACATGTATTTTATGTTACAAATTATAGTATATTCAGTTTTGTGGTTGCTAATACGTCATTGGTGGAACTGGTTGTATTAGGAACCCATTTTGGTGTGGATCTAATGCACAGAAAAGCAGAGGTTAAAGCTGTAATTACGGATGTCATAAACAGCATGTTTGATGAGGAAGATGAAGAAGAGGAAGCTGACAGTGGAGATGATGCTGAGAAAGATGAGGACAGTGACAATGATGCCTGACCCATTCAAAAGGGTTCAAAAGCCTCATACAACCCTTTGTAGTAGTACGGATAAATTAATACAAATTCACTTTTTATGGTAGATTTCTGCATACAAAGGTTTCATCAGCAAATAGGGGCCCTTTAATTTATTGACCTTTTCAAATGAATGCCCTAAGATAGGTTTGTCTGTACCATAGATATTAACCCTTAGGTGCTTTACTTGAGATTTTATTTTATTTTATTTTTTCTTTGACTTTTTTTTAGTTCTTTTCCTTTCCATTTGACTTTCTTGTAGTTGTACTTAGTTGGCATTTTCTTTTTCTTTTTTTTTTTCCTGTTGCAACTACTTGAAAATTTTATGGTACTGATATTGAGTCATTACTTGTTGTAAATGAGTAGTAAATTTCTTATTCTGTACCAAATGGAAAAAAAAAAAAATGATTGTTTTATTGTCTGAAGTGCTGAAGCCAATGGCTGAGTAAGTTGTTTTGGCAGTTGAGTTGATAATTGCCTCTGTTATATTATATGATATCTTTGAGTTGGTAGTATTCTTTTGTCTAGAAAATGTTATATAGATTTTGTGTAGTGTGAAAGTTATAGATACTCATTCCTCTTGAACAGGTGAGGAAAATTTTGTTTGGATTTACGGAAGCCACATATTCAAGCTACACTTGTTACACTGGTATTGCAGATTTTGTGCCTGCTGATATTGAGACCGTTGGGTATGTTAATATTTCATTATTTTGTTGCTTTATAGGTTTTATATATATATATATATATTTATCTTCATAGACTTCTTTATTCTGTACCTTACGTCTTGAGGGGAGAGGCTCATATTTAGAATTTCTCTTTTTGAAGGTACCGAGTATTTTTGGGACACAAACAATAGACTTCTTTATAGGTTTTATTGTCTTGAGGGGAGAGGCTCATATTTAGGTTTTATTGTTTTGTACAAAATTCATCTTTCTAAGAAGCAAATAAACATTACAATTTCTATAACATTACAATCTTTGCTGAAATATTTCATTCATAATTTCAGGATAGCTATCAGCTGGCAATGGAGCTTGATAAGGCTTGGCAGCGAAGCATTGAGTCAGGAAATCCTATAGATGTTGTCTCTTCTCTGAGAAGGTAAATGCAATTTTTCCCTGTCAAAAAATCCAAGTAAAATTTGATTCATATGAGCATTCACCCCAGAATATAATAACCTTACAAATGAAATCAAATTTTAAAAAGTTTATAGCTTATATTATGTTTTACAGTTTTTGACAAAGTTTAGGATACCACATCCAAGAAGAGTTGGAGGGAGCTTTTTTATCGACCTTGCAATGTCTTTAATGTTGAGTTGGGTCCTCAGTGGTAATGGGTCATTTGGGGCCTTTCACTAGTCTTATAGTCATAGGTTATGCTACATGAGTTTAGTTGCTTGATTAAAATAATAGATTAATTAAATGATTTTTTTTCTTCTCCAACATGGTTTTGCAGGTAATGATCAGGAATCTTGGTAATTTCCTTTGATGCAAGATCAGGGGATTCACATCTTTTTTGTCTACAAAATCATGTGAGTTTTTGAAGTGCCATCATTGTGAAATGAAATTACTTTTTTATATAATTCAGTCCCTCAAATGTCTATTATAGTTAGAATGTTGTTTTCTTAAGGAATATTTGTGCTTGACCTTGAACTAAACAACAGTGAGCTAATAAGAACTTGTGCTGCAATTCCAGATAAATCCCTATATTCTTTGTGTAGCAGTTTAAAATTTCTGTATAGTATCAAATTAATATCCAGTAATCTTCTATTCTTCTGGAAAAAAAAAGTTTTGGCATCCAAGTTAGTCAATTAATGTGCTCTTTGTATCCATTTTTGTTTTGGCATCCAAGTTAGTCAACTAATATATTGATGTATATTTTTGCAGGTAAGTGTTGAGGGAGTGGTTGATATGATTGAGTTGGTGATATTGAGAGCTAAACGGAGATTTTTTTTTTTTTTGAGTACTTGAATCTATTAGTATTTTGTATAAATACTTTTAAGGATGGTTAATGGATATTTGTTTTACATGTATAGAAGTTTATATTTTGTATGCATACTTTTTTTTTTTTTTTTGAAGAAAGATAATTTTGTTGAGGGAAGTGATGGAAAATAATACATGAGGTATTAGAATTTTTGCAAATATCACTTTATATTTATTGTCTATAATATTTGAATATATATATATATATATGAGAATATAGGTTGCTGAAATATTGTAGGGTTTTTTTTTTTTTGCGACGGTAACAAGATGGTAGCTAATACATTAT
This sequence comes from Camellia lanceoleosa, assembly GCA_025200525.1. Classification (NCBI taxonomy): domain Eukaryota; kingdom Viridiplantae; phylum Streptophyta; class Magnoliopsida; order Ericales; family Theaceae; genus Camellia; species Camellia lanceoleosa. Next base: position 128,595,250 of record CM045770.1, on the reverse strand, counting down.
AGGCATTTTTTTAATTTTTTTGTGACGGCAAAACATTAGTCACCATAAGTAGATTAGGCAGTCGCAAATAGTTTGCGATTGTTGTTTTCTAGTCGCAAAAACTATTTGCCACCCCCACATTCGTGACCTCCATTTGCCGTCACAAAGGTTTTTTGCGACTGTTTATTTATTATTTGCGATGGTTTGTAACAGTCGCAAAAAGTATTTTTTTTAGTAGTGAAAGCTCTCTGTACATTTAAAAAAAAAAATGTTTATTAATTTTTTTTTTCTACATTATTTTTCAAGCAAGAGAACAATGTGTCTTGTGGCTTCTGTAAACCAGAATTCCCAGTGTATCATCAGTCACTTTCATTTAGATGAACGTGCTACGATCTTTATTTTCTTTCATTACATTGGCTATACCGTTGAACTTTTAAATTAAAATTCTATTTATGAACACATAATTATTTAGGAGCTATTTAGGAATAAGTTATTATAGTTTTCTTACTTTTTACACACACCCAAAAAAAAAAAAAAAAAAAAAGGCGAAAAATAGAGTAATATAAGTATTTATAGTGGCTTTTTAGCTATAAACCCACCTTCCCTAACAAGGCCTTATTACAAAGTGCATGGAGCATATCTATTTGGGAACACCCAAAAATGTCACATTTTCTCTAAAAAAAATTGTCCTTAGTTATCTTTTTCCAGCCCCAACACCACTCCCTTAACCCTATTGCCACCACTACCATACAACCACCACACCACCATACCACGACCACTTTACCATTGTTGTGACCACAATCACTACCACAACCTCTACAGCCACCAAACCACCACCACCTTTACCGCCATTATTACTAGAACCACTACCCTACTACCATTGCTTGCATCGCCACTACCACTGCCTCCACCGCCACAACCATTACCTTACCACCACCTTCACAAAAACCACACCACCACAACCATCATGAGAACCACCACTCTATAACGTTGTCTGCCGCCACACCACCCACCATCCTACTATCACTTCTATCACCACTGATGATGCTATCACCGTCGCCACCACTACCATGACTCACACCATCTCTTCTACAACTATCAACACTATCATGATCTATATAAATTTTTAACTTGTTTGTTACTACCTTATTAAAAATAAATAAAAACTTATTTCATGCAATTAGTTTAACAGGCATAACTAAATATGAGAATGAGAAAGAGTATTATCATTTTATTCTTATGTCATTCCATATTGGCAACTAAACAATGAAATGAGAACGGACATTTCATTTCATTCAACTTTATATTTCATTCTCACTTCATTCCATTCATTCATACCAAACATGTATTGGTGATGAAAATCTGTATCTATGAGATAATTATGTGAAAATTTAATTATCTAACTAATGGAAGCTATCTTGTGAAACTATATATACATATATATGTAGAATAGAAAAACAAAAAGCTCTCACTAAAAATGTTCTTTTATTGCCATTTATTCTGAAATTAAAGTAATTGTATATCTCCATCTCTAATATCTCTCATACAGATTACAGAAAAGCAGAATATATACTAGTTACGAAGAAATACAGGATGAGAAGCCTCTCGATATATACAATGAAAGAAAGCCCTCGTCAAAGTTGTCGGAAGGGAATAGCCTATTCAAGCCCAGACCCTATCCTTTGAGCAACCTACATCAAGAAATGCAATAAGTTCATTACTGTATCATGCCTTTAACATCGTAATTCATGTGCGTATCCATCCCTATTTGGCAACTTGGTTGAGTAAACTTGAAAACTATACATATTTAAACTTCCCCCCTCCTGATCTACCTCCTCCCTGCCTCAATTTTATTTATTAAATATAAATATATGTATAATATGTATATAATTTTATTTTTTTACTAATAAAATTAAAATATTAAAATATTATACTTAATATTTATTTTCACTCATTTATTTATCATATTACATCTTTTAACTCTCATTAATTATAAATTATTATATATAATATACTATATTACCTTTAATTTTTATTAACTTCTTTATTTTTAAACCAACAAAATTAACCCGCCCCCACGGTACTCTCGCCCTGCCCCGGATATGATATGGGGTGGGGGTGGAGGACGACAAATCCACTCCAAACCCACCTCATTATTGGCTACCATCACTAATGACCTCCTCCGTCAACTACCTTCGGCCAACACCTCCGTCAACTGTTTTTATCCAAAATAAATATAAACATGCTTAATGTTTTTTGTAAATAAAAAATAGTAAACTGTAAACGTTGCCAAACGGTACCTAAACGTATAGCAGCAGCCTTGTGAGTCTCAGCACACACCATGCACACCTTGTAAATAAACGTTCACCACATTGAAAAATTTAGCCACCACAATTCACCATCATAAAATATGATACATATTGTATCCTCACAACTATTTTCCAAATTTTGTTTTGTTTATAATCACTTAAATTCACACCTTTTTTTTTTTTTTTACATGAGCCTAATCTAAGGAGAAAGGAAAAAAAGATCAGCCCCAACACCACATGAAGCTCGAACCCACGATCTCCACTATAGGGATTGTAGACCATACCACTGTGGCACAAAGCCATGGGTTAAATCCATACTAGATTCTCATAAATTTGCCTTTCCATTTTTTATTTTATGTGTTTTTTTTATTAAGAGTAACCCCTTGACCCCACTTTTGGTGAGACCAAGGTAAAAACGCCCAATAACCATGCGATAAATTTGCCTATCTATGTTGAACATGTATTGGACATGTAACTGACACCAACACAACACTACATTCGAAAAGATATCATCTTTTATTTTAGTACATCACTGTGCTCCATAGCAGAATATGAAATACAATTGCACTTTATCAGTATTATTCAGCACTATCTAGCCCAATATAACCTACAAAAATATATGTATAACATAGCCATATAAATTTTTATCATTTTTCCCAATCCAAAATAAAATAAAATAATCATGTAGCTTTAGAGTTTTGAGTGACATCCCCCACTGCTGGAAATTCCGGTTTTAGGGGCGTTTTAAAAACGCCGCAATAGGTCCTGAAAACACCGTTAAATCTTTTTGTGACGTTTTACACCAAACGTCGAAGATGCGGCCGTCGCTATAACTCTGTGACGCTTTAGAAACGTCGCTATATGACAATAGGCGACGTTTTTAAAAACGCCGCTAAAAATTCTACCAACGGTAACATGACGTCATCATGTCATTTAGCGACGTTTTTAAAACGCCGTTGTATCTCTAATGCTATTTAACGACGTTTTTAAAAATGCCGTGATAGCCCTCTTTTTTTTCTTTTTTAATCGTGTTAATTTTAGGTTATTGAACCCCAAAAAAAAAAAAAAAAACCTATAATTAAACTGAAAAATAACACTAATATGAAATAATAACTCCCATTCATAGTAAAATCTTATCAAATGATAGTCCACAGTCATTGTGCAAAAAAAAAAAAAAAAAACATTCACACAAATCATTTGAATTACATTAAGGAGTCACCAAAATTAGATGCCCCTCTAAAAAGAACACAGGGATCTATATATATATATATATACACAAATTGAAACATTGGTTTGATAGATAACAAAGATTAACAAAATGAATGAGAAAGTCAATTATCAGAACACAAATTGAAACATTGGTTTCATGCAGACTTAAATACCTATGAAATACAAGCAAAAAACACAATTAAACACCTGTTTTTAACAAGATTTTAGCTTCCAAAAAGTAAATTTTATTTCTTCTCTGCCACACACCTACAGAGGGGTTTTGGGTAAGGAAAAAAGAGAAGAGAAGAGAAGAGAAGAAAAGAAAAGGACATTAGAATAATTACCTAGATAGATAGAATACAGACACTAGAATAAAAAATAACAACATTGCGGGCCATACTTTACTCAGTGGGAGTCTTTCACAATCCTTTCAAATGTGATCTGCAAAACCCAGTTAAATCCAATTCTCTGTCACAGCATGAAACCTGTAAAAAAATTCATCGGTAAAAAATATGCCCTCGGTCCATAAGAAGCAGGGATACCTGAACCTGTAAAACTTGTAATACCCGTAAGATCATAACTTGTTAACGTAAAAAGAGGAAGTTGACAGAAGACAAAACCCGTTACGAAACCACATGAAAAATTGCATGTTAACTAGCCTGGAATGTGCTGTGGTCAGAGAGTGCCCAACTGCAAACAAATACCAACACATGCAATAAAAGCAAAAAATAGGAATGCATCTAAATACCAAACCCATGTAATTAATGATTTTACAGAGCATCACTTGTAGTAAGACATTTGGAAACCCATGCAACTTAAAGAATGTATAGTATCAAAGTAGAACTTCTTCAAGTTATTTATCCTACAATTCTAATCTATCCAATTTGGACAGGGGAAACCAAAAGGAAAGCCAGGAAACAAGAATTTTCAACCAGTGGATAACATAATAGATTTACAAGTCAAGCAGATTCCGTTTCAAAATATATGAACTAGACCCATTTCTGTCTCACACACACCCAACCTTTAACTACTACACACAAGTCAGGAATTGACCATTCCTTGACGGAGACCAGAAAGTCATTGTAAATATGTTTGGTGACTTACATCTATACAGGATTGCTGCTTCAACTCCCTTACTGTTATTAAAACAAGACATAAAATAGTAGAAGCTCGCCGCTACTTAAAAGTTCAGAGGGACAACACAGAAATGATACTATGTGGAATGAAAACAGTATCACAATCAATACAAGAACATCAAAAGACTACACCTCATACCACATTTCAATCATTCACAAAAATCTCCATCAGAAATAAGAATATAAGGAAATAGCATGAAATTAAAATGAAACTCAGGAATTTTAAAGGAAACTCTTCAGAAAGATTTGAGACATTTCTAAGATCTCTAACACAACATGAAGAAAATTCTCAGAAACTCTTGAAAAATTTATTGTTAACTCACCAGAAACTCTTGAAAAATTCTTATTTCCAATCATAATATATAATTGTTTTAATAATTTTCTACAAATCTAAGATTCAAACACAGCCCCAAAAGGATATTTTAACAAATTGAAACAGAATAGACAGACAACTTACTTACAAAATAATTAACAGATATAAAACAGCCAGTAAGTGTTTATTGGAAATGGGAGGGGGGAGGACTCTTTTAAAATAAAGAAATTTGAAAAGTTGATGACCAGCAGTGATGATGAAAAACATTGGAAAAAGTAAGAGATCAGATGAATGTGAAAGGGAAACGATCTAGGAGGTTTTATATCACCATGCATGCAAGGCACACAAATCAAGCACATCAAAAGCAATTATGAAACCGATAAAAAAAGGTGGGGAAAAATTATCCAATCATAGAACAGTGAACCTGCACATCACCTGCACAGTGGAAAATGGTGTAAGCTACTTTGTTGGATGTATGGGTCTTTTTTTAAATGGAACTCTTTATTAAAAGAGCAACCCAAAACATCAAAATTTTAAGAAAACAAGAATACATACCAGAAAAAATTAGTTGGATCAATATCCATATCCTCGCCGCTGCTGGTTTCCATAGTACTGATCTTCATTGCTTTCGTTGTTATTGTTGGAACCATAAGTATTACCCTTATTAGCTTTTTCTGACTGTTCCTTTTCCCTATTCCACTGCTCGATTTTGGCATGTCTCTCCTCACTTCCTTCTCTTACTGGACTCTGGTTCCTTCTTCCTCCCGGGCTCCTGCTTCGTCCTCTTCTGTGGCCAGGGCTTGTAGTCCTGTTCCTCTTGCTACGACTCTCATGGTAGTAATCCTCGTCATCATACCTTCTACTGTGCCCACAACCTCCATGAGGGCGCTCATCATAGCTGCGATGCCTATAAGGACTTCGACTTCTGCTCCGACTGTGGCTATGCCTTGAGCGATACCTCTCAAACAATTGGCGTCTCATCTCTCTATCGTTCATAACAGTAAGATGAATCGTTTTAGAAACAAAATCAGGCTCTACTCAACTGTAATACCATGCAAAATATAGATGAGACAAAAACAAACACATCAAGGATGCTTACCTGCCAATCCTTTTCAGATGCATAAAGTTGTAATACCCACCACAATTGCAGGCATTCTCTTCATACTGCCTACATGTGGCTTCACGAAAATCAGTCACTGGCGAGAAGTCCACAATGATAGGTCGACCTGATAATACATATACATAACAATATAAATATGTGCAGTAATAAATAATAAAAAAAACAATTCCATAGGAACTAAATACAGGGAAGAAAAAAAAAAAAAGCAAAGCACAAAACCAACGAAAGTGAAGAAAAAAAAAATGAAGAATAATTTACCAGCATAAAATCTTCCAGTCAGATTCCTTAGAGCAGTTGCAGCATGTTCTTCCTCTCTAAACTGAACATAAACATTACCCACCTGGAAATACGACATGGGAGGACGCTTACATATCAGATCAAACAATAAGTGGCTTAAGGGAAATAAAAATAAAAAATTAGGTACATCAAGATTCACATATACTTACCATGTGGTCAGCCAGGTTGTCACATATGTTCAGGCTCTCAATCTCTCCATACTTGCTCAGCTCCTCAAACAGATCTTCATAAAAATCCTACATTTTCACACAAGTTGTATTGAGAAAAAAAATTATGGATTGCATAAAAAGAACCAAACATGTAATTCCTTAATCTAGCAACTAGAATCAAGGGACCATTTATTCAAAGACAAAGTATTCATTTCTTCATTCATGAAACTATCTGTGGTTGGACGTAAAATGAGTGATGAAAGACAACGCTAGAACTATAATAGGAGTATGGACATAAATAAAGATATCAACTACAGATTCTAGAACTTAAAAATAACATAATAATAAATTAAAAACTCCAGGTTATCATTACATGAAAAACATGTAAAAAGCAATGCAAAAGTAGTAGCAGCAACATAAAATAATATACATTTAATAGTAGGATTGTTCTTGCTGCAGTTGATTGTGGTGGCTGTCAAATAAATAAACAGAAGTACAAAAGGCACATAGATATTTAGAAACATCAAACAAACTTACATTTGCCAGTCGAAAGGGAAAAAACTTAGGCTTCCCCTTCTTCCATACTTGAGCAAATATGCCCTTTCTTGAGAGCAGTAATGGCATGTTGTAAAGATCAGCCAAAAACCTAAATTAAACAAGTTCAGCACTTTTGCAAACAGAACTACTAGCAATCTACGTTCAAGGTAAAGTCACAGTAACAGGTTTAAGAACTCACATCAAGTATATGATCTGACTTCATTTTTTGGAAAGATGGGGCTTTATTGATTCCACGACAGAGCAAGCATTTTCAAAAATAAAAATGATTTATACACAAGTAAATAAAATCAAACTTTAAACTCTAAGCAGTACCGGAAAACATGAAGAGGCTCACATTTAGTTCACAATAGTTCCTAATTCTTCTTCATGTTCCCTAGTTTTGATTGGGTTGGATAAGTTCCAAGTTATATGCATGTTTTGTAACTAAATTCCAAAGATAAATCACCATAATGTTTTGTCTACTGTCTATATGATGACCAAGACAGAATAGTGAACCAATCAAAAAACTCGCTCTCCTTTATATGACTATCCATTTTAATAGGGAACATAATACAGTAAAGACCATACAAATTATGCTATCTCAGATAAGAATTAAGAGTATCGTGTAGCGTATAATCTGGAAACTATTTCCACTCAAACTAGAGCTTAGATGACAAATCACATATACTAGATGAACTAACAGTTATTTTTGCTTCTTTGCAAAAGATAGCATAAACTCTTGACATCCAAGGTACTCTGTTAATGTGACAGCAACCTTCATTGAAGCATGTCACAGTATACTAACATTATCAGGTTGTGTAGCATCAATCAGACAATTACCAATTTATAGCGGCCTTTACACAGCCTTAGGCACATAAAGTAAGAAAAATAATTTTCTATCCTTTTGTGGACGACAAAGAACAATAACCAAAAGCTAGAATTTTAAATCCTGTCCCATGTTTCCAATCCATTATACAATAAAATTGCACTTACCCTCCCATCATAGGATAATGATGCAAAAATCCATGGCTCTCGGGAACTCCAAGCAAGACCAGCAATTTTGGTAAAACTAGTCAGGCTAAATTCAGACATTAAGCTTTATACATATGTAGAGAAGAAGAATAATGAACACTGCAGCAATCACCATAGACCCTGTCTTCGTAGTCACTGTACGAATTGAGCAATGGATCTACTGATCTTGTATGTGACTCCATCAAGCTGCCAAAATCATAGAATTAAACAAGACCATCAGAAGAAATCAACAAAGGAAAACTACATGATGAAGTCCTAGCCTTCGAAAATAGGAAAGTAACCTTTCAGATGATAAATCATCACTGCTAGGAGGAGAAGCCATCCACAAATTGACAGCTGAGTCTGTTCCAGCACTAACAAATTACAAATCAGAAGTATAACCTGGGTACAATACTACAGATGCACGAGCCTTGGCCAGAAAAAGAGAAAAAGTAAGCTACAAAAGAGTGACTGTATTGATTTCTATCTGGTATAATTGCAACCAATCATATCAAGACTAGTAATTTCATTCAGAACATGAGGGACGTCGTACGAATTGCACTTATCAAGTCACAAGACATTGTAGCCAAAAATCTGCAGTTTGATTCCCTTCTCAACATCGAGTAACATAACATAACAGAAAACCAAATTAACCTAGGAGTACACAACTGTGGAGTACCAAATATGATTAGTGAAAACTGTTATTCCTAAACACCAAAAACCCAATACCCAACCTTAAGTACTCAGTAATTGTAATAACATGATACCTGTTATTCCTAAACACCAACACCACTCCCGGCATCTCTGTTTCCATTTTTTCAATACAAAAACAATTTGAGAGTCATGAATATGAATTAATCACTTGATATATATATATATATCCAATGCAACAAGTGGAGTATGAATCCAGCCAGCAACCTTAAAAAACAATTTAGTTTTCTTTATCCATGCTATCTCTAATTTCTAGTATTAAAAAATTAAAAATTTTAAAAATAAATTAAAAAAATAGGAGGAATAACATGATGGTACTAGGATTCTAGGGCATTTAACATTAAATAAACCAAAGCTAACTCATTTGTTGCTTAGAGTCAACATAAGAGTAAAAGAGCAGATAACTAACATAGGTGCACATACATGTTGCTAGTTTAAGAGAATGAAACAAGAAATCAGTACTTTGATTTTGTTAGATGCTCAAATCCATCCAGTTGATTGAGAAGCTCCAGCATCGTCCCCTGCACTTCTATCACCATTACCAGATCCAGATTCCATTCAAGCATATCCAATGCCGTCGATTCCATTCAAGCATAACCTGATATACAATATATTATAATTTTTTTGCAATAACAATGTTATCAATGAAGTCGGACAAACCTGGCCATAACAAAAAGTTATCTAACCATTCGAGAGCCCTCACCAATATACTTCTGAACCAACTCAGAACCAGAAACCCTTATAAAGGTACAATCAGTATGAGATCTAGAGAGAGAGAAAGAGAGACGGTGGAGCTCACTACCTTGCCGGTGCAGATGACGGTGGCGACGGAGCTTCGAAATCCCTCTGAATCCCGAAATCGATCTGAATCTTCGAAAGCGCTCTAAACAGCCGGTTGATATCGATTTGAATCTTCGAAATCGCTTCGAAATCGCTCTGAACAGCCGATGGAGCTTGTGTTCTTTGAAGCTCTCTTCAAGAATAGCCGATTGATCTTTCGAGAGACGAAGCTTCTTCCTAGAGTCATCTCCTCCGTCTTCTTCGTCGCTGAGAGAGAGAGAGGGATGTCTGCGTACAAGGTAAGAGAGATGCGTAAGGATATGAGAGTGGGCTCAGATTAGAAAAAAATAAGGGCTTCAAAAAAAGGGGCGCGTGTATCTACCGCCTTTGGAGGCGCTTTTAAGCGCCTTTAATTAGAAAACGGTGCCGTTTTGGTTGAAAAAATATGCGACGATTAAAAAACGCCGTTAAAAATTAGAAAACGTGACGTTTAGTAAAACGCCGTTAATTAAACGCCGTTAAATCTTTCATTTCCTGTAGTGCCCGCAGGGGCTTGTGGGTCTTTTAGCTATTTAACATACATAAATGCAACAAAAGCATATTGAATTCTGAAGCTGTAACAAGTCAAAAGAAAACAGTTGCTAAATGCACACAGAGAGAGAGAGAAAGAGAGAGAGAGAGAGAGAAAGAGAGAGAGAGAGAGAGAGAGAGAGATGCATAGCAAAAAGGCATGGGGCTCATGTAGTTTGCTAGCAAGCAATAGAAGTGAAGTTGTTAATGATACCTCCTTGAAGGAATGTACATCACTTCTCCATAGCTAAGCATCACAACCTGCATCTCTGGCACCCCATACATTGTTTCTACGATCATCCCCCACATGATTAGCATCCTCGGGCTTTACTCCCAACAACTCACAAGCTTTTATAAATATGGTGGGAATTGGCTTCTCTGCTTCAACCTGTTCGTGGGGAAAGAGAGAAATTGAACAATGCCATAAGAAGATTGAAAGGAGAAAATAAATAGATCACTACTTACTTCAGCTGATACTGCCACAGCATCAAACCAGTAATCACAATTCAGAGCCCACAAAACAGGCCTCAATCGAGTGTCAAAGTTTGACACAACAGCCAATTTTACACCTGCATTCCTTAGGGTCTTAAATACTTTTTCCGCATCTGGATCACAGAGGTGCCATGCCTTTGGATAGAAACAAATGAAAATTAACTTAAAATTAAGATGGTAAAAGTAAGTAGTTATAAGTGTCAATTAATATATCAGACAAGGTTTGGTTAGCATTTTGGAAGTATTTACCTCACTTTTTATACCAAGGGAAAAAAAAGTGCATTCAATAACCCCAAAACAATTGTAACCAATCAATGCCTCAAAGCTAACCTTTTCAGTGGTATAATAATTTTACAACTCCTCAAAGTACTGAGAATCCGAACAGCCAGTTGAAGAACTGACTATATATTGCCAAAATGGTCTCCCATCGTTAACATATCTGCAATTTAGTAAACACACTTTTATAAATTGTTATCGCCTATTAGAAGAAAATAATATTTTGAAAATATAAATGGAGAAAACTTTTACCTTTGTAGAAAAAGGGGATGAAACTTTTTTACTACTTGTATTATTGTATACTTACTAATTAAGGGCAACAATGTCTAAAATGTCCCAAGAGTTGAACAGACAAAATGCCCTAAAAGAATTTCAATTAGAAAGTCTAGAAATAGCATCTTATATATCTTCAGGAAGTCCGTGCAAGATGCAATCTTGATAAGCGATAATAAAGTAACTAATATTAAAAACTGATTACCGTAAAAGTTTAAGCCATATAGAATGACGTGATTCATATATTTATTTCACTGTGTGCCCCTCAAACTTTACCATACTCCTCATGAGTGAGGCATGCACATCTATGTTACCTGGACTCTTAAACCTAAATCAAACACTCATCTTACACACCCAACACTTTGACAAGGGTGTGTGCTATGTGTCTCATAGTTTCTATCAAGACACTTATATATTTAATAATATTTGTATTTAACACTATCATTATGTATATGTTTTGTTGTATAATAGCTATAAAGGCATAAAATACATTTTTGACAATGTACGCTGATGTTACATATAACAACATAATTTTATCTCACATAAACAATTTAAAATATATAAATATGACCCTATTTATGCCAAGCCCATGTGCCTTTAAATTTGAGATTTGAATCCCTAGAAATGCATCCACTCACCGGACACCTGTACCCAAGTCCATGTAACATAGATTCACAAAGTGCTCGTTTGGCATGAAGAAGTTTGAGGCTTTTTGACTAAAATAGCCACAAAAAGACAAAATTGGCTAAAAAGTCAATAAGACAAAATGTCACATCTAAACCATAATCATTTCATTTTTTCTCTCACAAAAGTCAAAAAAGCCAAAAAGCCTATCCCAAACGAGGCTTTTTAGCCTCATGTTAAAATAGCTAAAAAACTAAAAAGCCAACCTACATCCCAAACAAAGCCAAGAGATTTACCTAACTAGGGTCCAGGAAGGATTTCAATTTGATAAAAATCCTACTGGCTCTATCACCATGTAATCAGACAACTAGTACTCTAAAAGTCAAAGCTAATAGAGAGTGATTAATTTATGGATTCATCTTGCCACTCATTTACATTTGAGAGAAGTTATGAAATACAAGTTCAATTTTGTGTAGCAACTATATGCAAGCTTAATATAGATAAATTAACTATAATCACAAAATATATATATATATATTAAAATAACAACAAAGCGACTTTTTGAATAAGTAAATGACTCTTTTATTGAGAGTGACAAATTGAGTCCAGCTAGTAAATGAAAAGATAAGAAAGTCCTCAAATGTCAAATTTGCTTTCTCTAAAAAAAAATAATAATAATAAAAAAAATAAAATAAATAATAATAATAATAATTTCGAGACCCATATATAAAAAATTGTGACCCATGTCTTACCATAAGAAAACTCCGCTCCTCCGAAATATCAGAATTGAATGATTCTATACATGTTCAATCAACATGGATATCCCAAAAAGCTTTAATTACTCTAGTACCGTATTAGAGAATAAAAGGACAGGCTTGGTATAAAATCAGCTAATTAACAACGTTCAAGTCACATATTTCTCTGTTTTAATGGTTAGAATAGGAAACCTATAATGGGTGAAAAAGAGAGCATACCCTTATATAAAGCAAAAAATGGTCATAATCATAATACATAATTAGATGCAATTGAAACACAGAACCCACCTCTCTAATTATCATAACTCAAACAAAAGAAAGTTATAATTCTTGCTCTTGATATCATACAAAAATGAATCAAATATGGGTCATCAAAAATCACATTTAATCCTCTATGTAACTCCCAAAATATTTTCAAATGCAACCATGCAAACTAAATTAATTCAGAAACTAGCAATGGTATGTTCAAACTTGTCAAGGACAATAAATCACCTGAGTCGAGATCTGCCCCAAGGCTGCTCATAAGCCCTCCTGTATCTGTTTAATATCTCAGTTTCTGAGTACTGAACACCATATTTCTCACCAATCTGTCTATAAATCTGCAACATAAAGACATTAAGAAAGAGAAAGCAATGAGATATATTTAATGCATATATATATACTAGCGTATGCCCGTGCCTAAAGGCACGGTGTAAATAATATTAAGATTAAAACGTTGTTATAAAAATATATTGAAATATTTTTCTTCTTAAAGAACCTGTAACAATTTTGGTTGTATTACATGCTCTACAAAATTCAAATAAAATAACAACTCCCTTAATCTTAATGCAAATATAACAACTCCCTTCTTCATAAATATGATTTATTTAAAAATTAACAAACCTTTCAGTCAAACCCAGAAATGACAGTAACGAAAATTTCATTCTCTCTACTTCTGCCACCACTTTCTCGGCAACCAAACAAGAAGAAAGAAAAAATAAATAAAACCCAAATAGAAGAGGGGGAAGGGGGAAGTGAGAGAAAAACTTCTGGAACTTTAGTTATGAATTAAATATCAAATCTTTACATTCTTTACATTCTTTCTTTCTTTTTCCCCCTCTTCAAATGGAAGACATAATAGACTCCTCAAAACTTATGGAACTTTAGTTATAAATTAAATCATTAAATCATAAAAACAGGGGCAAAATGTGCTTCTTTTGCAAATCAATCACTAACCATAAACAAAACCTAGCATTTACATACAACTTTAAACCAATTTTATGTATACAAAAGAAATTCAGGCACGGGTTTTATTCAATTATTTAATTTAATTTTTACAATAAGACCAACTTATATAGCTTGTATTGTACCTCCTCATGAATGCATAATAATCAAAGTATACCCAGAAAAAAATATTCCAAGAAAACTCAAATTCCCACACACCCAATTGAAGTAATAGAAGAAATATGAAGAACTGATAAAAGCAACCATCCAAAGAATTGGGTTTTTTTCTAGCAACTACTACTTTCTGTCGGAACAAACAGAGGGTGTAAAAGCTTTTTCAATGTTCAACTAATAATCAACAACATGAAATAAAACATTTAAAAGAAATGTACAACAAATGCTTCTTAAACTATAGTAAACAGGAAATTCCACCAAAATGAAAACTTTATAGCATATTTTCCAGTTATATTCATCAATTTTCACCAGCATCAAACCAAAATGGAAAAACAAAGTAAACCCAAAATCCCAAACTGCAAATCAGTTGAATTTGTGAAGTTAGTTTCTCAAATAAGAATGTGCAAACCCAAAATTTGCTGAAAAGAGAGAATATAAAGCACAAACTGAGATGAATTAGAATGTCTTAAATTGGAAGAAACCCTATGAATAAAACCTGATCGGTTCCAGCAGGGAGAGGCTGAGCAACAAATGTTGGGATCTCATCCATGAAGCTGTCAGGTTTCCCAGAATGTAAGATCCTGGTGAAGCCACCCATCTCAGAATTGGGACCATCCTTGAATTGCTTGAACCAGTAGTACATAATCCTAGCCTGCCATGTATTGTACACTTTATAGATTAATTAATTAATTAATTATAAAATTAAAATTAATTAATTAAGATTAGAGTTTAGTAAAGACTAAAGATTAGAGATTAGAGATTATAAAATTAGATTAGAGTTTAGTAAAGACTAAAGATTAATTAATGTTTCAATCAAAAGATTAGAGTAAAGATTATCCAAAGATTACCCAAAGACTAAAGATTAATTAATGTTTCAATCAAAAGATTAGAGTAAAGATTATCCAAACCAGGCTTAATTAATGTTTCAATCAAAAGATTAGAGTAGAGATCATTATCAGTAAAGAATAAAGATTAGATCCAAAAATTAAAGATTAAAGTAAAGATTATCCAAAGATTACCCAAAGATAGAAATATAAATACTAAAGAAAAAGCCCAGGTTTGCTCACCTGAACCGTATGTATAAATACGTATGTAAACCATTTGTTCCCATATGAACCGTATTAAAGAACCTAAACCGTATTAAAGATTGAACACCATTGTTCTCTTTTGCAGTCCCCTTGTTCCTCTTTTGCAATGGCTCCGTCATTGTTGATGAAGATTGGGAGAGGGAGGGAGGAAGAGAGAAGATGAAGAGAGTAATACGGGGTTTGGGGTTCAATCACCAGGAAGGGTTGGGAAGAATGGGCTCTGATGGAGGTAGAGAGAGAGGGGGTGCCGTCGTCAATATTCAAGGGTGTTTGGGGCAGCCACTGTTGGCGGAGAGATGGAGGGAGGAAGAGAGAAGATGATGAGAGGGAATGGGCTCCGACAGGGAAGGTTGGGCTCTGATGGAGAGGGAGAGAGAGAGAGGGGGGGCTGTGTGTTTTCAAAATTTGAAATCAAAAAAGAGATAAATGGGAGAGACAAATGGGCGTGAGAGAGAGAGAGAGAGAGAGAGAGGGTCTGTTGAAAATGAGTGAGACAAATGGGGCGAGATATTTTGAGCTTTTAGATTAAATCAATCTAATGGTCCAAATTTTGACACAGGTATAAGAGTCACATCCGGATTCAAAAAGCCTCTTGAGACTGCATTCCTTCACCGGGTATGTTCAATTCCTTCATTCCTTCACCGGGTATGTTCAATTTCAATGGCCCTATAGTTGCAACTTGCTAGTACCTAATCATAAGAATGTTATGAGACTGCTCATGGGATCAATAAAACATGATATTCATGAATCATGGGCATTTCATACGTAGAATACATGTGTTACAGGTAAAATGTTACTCAACTTGAATCAAGCTACAAACCAAATTTATGTCATGGAGTATTACTCATGATGAGTTTAGAAACAAACAAAATATCCACTGGTGGTGAAATCAGCACAAAAATATAATGGAAAGGGGTCTTCCCCAACGTCTAAGGCAATTAGGACCAAACAAATGCAACAAAAAGTGTAGTTGATGGTATTAGGGGAGTAGACACTCATACCGCAGTCCATGGTTTGTGCTGCTGCAAGAACCAAGGCATGACAAGGAGGAGGATTTTTTGTGAAACAATCTATTCCATACAAATAGGCCAAATCTTTTCAACTGTGTGGTTCAACCACCACACAGTTTCAGAATCAGAGAGCACCTATAAAAGGCAAAAGGAAATTAAACATTTATACCTATCTATATTAGCAACAAAGAAAATTTCTGAAGGAATCTAAATATATATATTTTTTTTTGATAAATAGATCTAAATATATGCATATATACATAATTACATACATACAATATAGCCAAGCCAAAAAAAAAAAAAGATGCAAAGAAGAAATAATGCCCCAAATTGACAACAAAGGGAATATATGAACAAAAAGAAAAAGGCAAATATGATATTAAAGTTTTAAATTCTGAAATTTTAACTATTTCGTACCCAAGAAAAGACACCCCCCACGGCTGCCGTGAATTTAGCCCAACATAAGTACGTACGTACTAAGTTCAATAGTTTTTTTGGCCCTAAAACAACATAAAACAGGATAGTAAAACTCTATTTCCTTTTCTTAACCTCAATTTTCCTCATTCTCATCAAAAAAACACAGAGCAAACCACAGTGTTGCACAAAATAGGCTACATATATAAGGTTGGTAATTTCTGTAAGACAAAATCTAAGTCATTTGTAATGTATTTCGGGCTGGTTGTACGGTTAGTAGGGCAGTTGCAGATGTTTGAAGAAGTGTTTGTAGTCTAAGTCATATGTAGTGTCACTTGTGTTTTTTTTCTTTTTGCAATTATTGTGCTGATGAATATGATTTAAACTAATAATATTTAAATTAACAAACTTAACGAATTGTCCATAAAATTAATTTCACAAACCAATTGAAGGAAAAATCATCAAAATCAAAGAGATCAAAACTTACTCGTCTTTGATTAGAATTTCTTTTTTCTTCAAATCGTAGTTTTCTCCGCAATCGCTTAACATACCGCTTATGAACCTCCAAAAACAGAATCACAAGTGTGAATTAAGCGAGACATTACTCATCCATGAAATATAATGACTAATTAATTACACACAATAAACACATACACTGATACATATATATAAATAGGTACATTACTTTACTTACCAGAAAAATAGTTTTTTTCTGTTCCAATGCTTTTCTAAGAAATTATATATGTATCATATATATTTAGAGCCAATGAAAATAGTTTTTTTCAAGCATACAAACTTATGTATATAATAACACAACCAAAAATATGTATATACACAATGAATTGAAGTACCAACCACAAAGAACTGCTCAGATGGGTATCTACGGATCCAAATATCTCTGCATCTATTCAATGCACTCTTCATTCTCTTCGTCGAAAATAGTTTTGCCATGATTTTTGAGAACCTTGAATCACAGTATTGCCTGTAAAGGACCTGAAAATGGACTGTTATATTGGATTACATTGTGTTTGGGTGCTCAGAAAATAGAGGAAAAGCAAACCAAATCCCAAAAGTTAACTTAGCTCATATTGTGAACTTTTCTGGGCAACCGAACAAAGTTCAAATTAGAACATATCAAATAATAGCTTACCGGATTGAAGGTGTGACAAAACCAGACCCATTGAATATCAATAGGAGGAAGAATCATTGGGGGATGATGAGTTGATGTTGATCCAACCGTAAGATCAGAAATCAATGGCATCCAAAGCTCATCATACCTGAATAAAACCAATCAATCACAAAATCATCAAAATCAATTCGACATTAACTACGCTCTGATCAGATTACTTACAATAAGACTTTCATTGACCCACACACACCAAAAAAAAATAAGTGTTATGACCTTCATACAGATTCAACAGTAGTGGGTCTGGTGTGGAGCTAATGAGACTCGTCCACGATTCTGAGAAACCAGCCAACTCGGTGACCCAGTTCTCAATTGGAACCCTATCTTGCGAGCAGCGAACATTGAGAGAGAAGGGGGGAGAGGGGGAGAGAGTTCTCAATCTGAAACCCTACCTTGGGCGCAGCGAGCACTGAGAGAGAAAGGGGGAGAAGGGGGAGGCAGAAATCGAGGCCGAGTTGGAGAGGGAGGGTATAGAATAGAGAGGGAGAGAGAGAGAGAGAGAGAGAGAGAGAGAGAGAAAGAGATAAAGAGGGAATGGGAGAGGAGACGTGGGTAGGTGGGAGAGGGAGATAGGGTTTGGGCGGGAATAAATTATCATCCGAACCATTGATGTTTATCAAAATTGATCTGAGCCTTTGAATCTAAATGTATCTCACATACATTTTATATATTTTCAAAAACCTTCTTCCCTTATTATATAGATATATATGTATACAGAGAAAGTAAGTTACATTGACAAATATATGAATTCTAAATGTAGAGAGGTTACTTTCAACTTTATCCTCTAAACTATTGTCATATTTTCTAGAGCAAGTTACAATGGTAGCCCTAGGGGGTGTTCAAATTAACCAGTGAACCGAAGAACCGAACCGAACCGAACCGAACCGACCTCTTTGGATTGAGTTGGATTGGTTTGGTTTTTAAGTGCATTAGTTTGGTTCTGGGTCTTCAAATTATCAAACCGATAGGATTGTGTTGGTTCTTGGTTTAGGCCTTGCCTAAACCGAACCTATTTATATATATACATATATTTTTGTCAAAATTTTTTTTTTTTTTTAATATTAATTGGTCTATTAAAATGGACTTGATTGCACCTAATAATTTTCCGCATGCGAGAATTTTTAGGTGAACAAAGGAAGAACTAGAAGTTTGAGTCAACTTCGTAATCTATTTAATTTGTATTGGTTGTATTAATGGATTTTATTGATTTTGCTTATGTTTAAGTTTGAGTTGGATTTAATTTGTATTGATTAGCATTAAATAACATTTTTCATTTGTATTATGTTTAAATATTAAAGACTTGTTTATTTTAATTATTTATTATTGATTGATTCACTTATTTTTAATATAGTGGAACCGTGGTTTTAACCCAAACTAACCCGAACTATTTTGGGTTGGGTTGGGTTGGGTTGGGTGGGGTTGGTTCTAGTGCATGATCGGTTTTGTTCTAGATCCAAAATTTCGGAACCGATCATGATTGGGTTGGTTCTGAATTTAGTGCCAACTAAACCAACCCAACCCATGAACACCTCACTATATTTTGGTCCTATCCTTTTGGTCCCTATTTTAGTTGGCATTATTTTTGTAACGCCCTCAAAATCCAACTCATTAAATATAAAACAAAACATGCATTATTAAAAGAAAGCATTTTATTACATCAATCATCCGAATCTCATGAAATGAAATACCATAATAAATGCCCTAAAGGCTTACATCTTGCCAAGCCAACACTTGGACACAATTCACTGAGTTCTAACTCAGAAACAGATAAAGCCCTAGGCTTGAAAGATTACATTATTCAAATAAAACAAATAAAAGTAAAAAAACAAATCTTCAAGTCCAATCCTCACAAGCTATGTCCTTGGAGGAGTGAACCACTGAACTCGAAAAATAAAGTTCCCATATAGGGTGAGCCACCCAATAGAGAAATACTAAACCAATCATAAGAATTAACTAAAGTATTAGCATCGATACATGGTTAACACACTATAATCAAATGACAATATTCATGACACGAATGCCTACACGCCTATGACACATTGTCTATGGCACATTTTACTTTCCACATATGGCTCGTAACACGCCAAATAACTCAACAGACTTCATCTTTTATTATCATTACTTCCAATTCAACCGAATAACAATTCAAGTTAGACCTAATCATAACAAATACACATGTTGGTATTGTATCAATCATAATCAATTCACTTCCATACTTCCCTATTGGTACACATTTTAGTGATGTATCATAACAACAATAAATAGACATATGCCTATTAATCAATAAGCACACATAAGAGTGATGCTACTGGAGTCCATCCCCTATCTCCTCCCAATAAATCCGGTTTAGAGGTCCATCCCCTATCTTCCCCTAAACCGTGGAGTTCATCCCCTATCTTCTCCAAACAACATGCATATGCAATGAAACACGCAATTGCCATATACAACACATAATTAATACACAAATGTTCTGTATTAACTCAACGGTCAAACAATTGACCCAATTCCAGTTATACCTAAGCCGCATGCAAGGTCTACAACAATCAATGGCTATCCTCCACCGATAGCCCAAAACAGTTATTTCTATGCGAGAAATAAATACATCAATGAATGTAAATTCAACATTTCCAAAGTTAAATATTTAAACTACCCAGTCCCATGAATTAAACCAAATTCCACTTTGTTCCTTTAAATTAATTACACAATTTAATCTAAACCAAAACCCTAAGGTTTCTTCCAAAATTACCAAACCACCCCCACATACCAAAATACCAACACTTAGGATTAAAACGTATAAATGGAGTAGGAATTCCCTACCTCGAAGCGATGAACCCAAAAGAAGAAAACGAAGATGATGCCCGAAACTCCAAAGTGCTCCAAATCAACAATTGCTCCGATTAAATGAAAGCCCTCACTCTCCTCTATCTTATTTGTAAAGGAACTAGGATAGAAACACACCCTAACTAGATCAAACCTAGGGGAAAAGGTGTTTAGAGAAGAAGAAAAGTCGGACTTTAGGGTTTGAGATCAAAAAGAATGAAAAACTGCCCTAAAAATCCCGGGCCGCCTTTAAATATTGGGCGATGTGTCCGCTCGGCGCATACAACACACCGCTCGGCGTAAAGAACAAACAATGTCCGCTCGGCGAAATTTGCCCGCTCGAGCGTAGAATTCTCACCTGCAGAAGTTTTGCAGGAACCAAAAAAATGCTGGAAGGGTGTAAACTCCGCTCGAGCGCAGAAATGTCCGCTCGAGCGGGAAGGCTAAAAACTGAGGGACAAACAACTTGACTTCGATTCAACCCAATTGCTCAAACACGCCAAACACATCCTAAAACTCAATCAAATAGAATTAAAGGATGACAACAACAATCGATAACAACGGAATCTACTAACAACATAAGTACGGATACACTAATCAAATGGGAAAAGACCGGGGTCGCTATAACCTCCCCCCCTTAAAAGAATTTCATCCCCGAAATTAAGCATAGGTTTGTAAAAATGGGTTTTTCCCAAATCCCAATGATATAAAACACGGCAATAAACAACTTGACCCAATACCGGTCACTTCATCTCTTATCAAGAGGCATCTCACAGTATGTATAAATCGATATATATTTTAACATGCATCAATATTATGCATTACCCCTTTCAATGTTAACAATTCCCATATCATATTCAATTCCATGATCTAAACAACATATTCAACATATAATGTTATATTCTACTCCCATTATGAAGCAAGTTTCAAAATGTTAACATTAAATCAAAACATTCTCAATGTTTTCCTAACTTAAGACATATATAAAACTCTTAAGTTCAACAATATCACATAATCTAAATACAAGATTACAAATCAAGAACAATTAGGATATTTCTCACGGACTTCCAACTCACGTTCCCAAGTGGCCTCCTCCACTCCGTGATGCTTCCACAAAACTTTCACCAAAGGGATGGTTTTGCCACGCAAAACTTGATCCCGCCTATCCAAGACTCGAACCGGTCTCTCCTCATATGAGACATCCTCATCAATAACTAAATCAGTCCAATCCAATACATGTGACGGATCTGGCTCATACTTCCGAAGCATACTCACATGAAACACGTCATGAACTCCGGATAACTGCGGTGGCAAAGCTAAACGATAAGCAGCCTCGCCAATCCTCTCAAGGATCTCAAAAGGCCCAATGAACCGAGGGGACAACTTCCCGCTCTTCCCAAACCTCATCAACCCTCGTCTAGGTGATATCTTCAGAAAGACATGATCACCCACCTCAAACACCAAAGGTCTCCTCCTACGGTCGGCATAAGATTTCTGACGACTCAGGTCAGAATCCCTCTTACGGATAAGCTCAACTTTCTCCGTTGTTTCCCTCACCAACTCCGGACCCAACAAAGGTGCATCACCCACCTCGGCCCAACAAACTGAAGATCTACACGGTCGGCCATACAAGGCCTCAAACGGTGCCATACCGATACTAGACTGAAAGCTGTTGTTGTAGGCAAACTCCACTAATGGTAAGTGTCTCTCCCACGACCTACTAAAGTCGAGAACACAACCCCGAAGCATATCCTCAAGGATCTGAATAGTACGCTCGGACTGCCCGTCCGTCTGAGGGTGATAAGCCGTGCTAAAGGTCAACTTAGTGCCTAAAACACTCTGCAAACTCTGCCACAACCTGGCAGTAAAACGAGGATCTCTATCTGAGACGATCGTCACTGGGACCCCGTGCAACCTCACTATGTCCCGAACATACAACTCAGCAAGATGATCTACTGAATCTCTAACACGCATAGGAATGAAGTGCGCTGACTTCGTCAACCGGTCTACAACCACCCAAATAGCATCACTACCCCGCTGAGTCCCCGGAAGACCCACAACGAAGTCCATAGTAACATGCTCCCATTTCCACTCGGCAATAGGCAAGGGTTGCAACAAACCCGCTGGCCTCTGATGTTCGGCCTTCACTTGCTGACAAGTAAGGCACCTAGATACGAAAGCTGCCACATCTCTCTTCATACCCCGCCACCAAAACTGGCGACCCAAATCCTGATACATCTTAGTACCTCCCGGATGCACCGCAAGGCGCGAATGATGAAACTCTCGGAGTACCTCCTCTCGGCAAGACTCCGGCACAAACAAACGGTCTCGGTATCTCACACTCAGGTCGGGATACACCGTCAAACCCTTCTCAACCTTCCCATTAGAAATCTTCTCTCGGAGAGATTCTACCTCAAGATCACCCCTCTGAGCCTCTAACACTCGAGTCACAAGTGTAGGCTGTGCCACAACAGAAAACAAGGCCGCAGCCTCAACGGATTCGCCCAGATGCAAATCAAACTCCCCAACTGCACCCAACATCTCCCACTCCCGGATGGCTATACTAGCTAAGTCTCCAACAGATTTCCTGCTAAGGGCATCAGCCACAACATTGGCCTTCCCGGATGATAGTGCAACTCAAGTCATAATCCTCAATGAACTCCATCCACCTCCTCGCCTCTCAAATTCAAGTCTTTACGTGTGAACAGATATTTCAGACTCTTATGATCCGAGAATACCTCGAACCTCTCACCATAAAGATAATGCCTCCAAATCTTCAAGGCAAATATCACAACGCTAATTCTAAATCATCGTAGGGTAATTCTTCTCGTGAATTTTCAACCGACGTGAGCCATAGGCAACCACTTTCCCTCTTGCATCAACACGCAACCTGACTCTCGTGAGGCATCACAATAGATGCATAACCCAACCCTCTCTCCTAATAATCAAGACCGGAGCGGTGGTCGATCTAACCTTCAACTCTCAAACGACTTTTCACAAGTCTCACTCCATACAAATTTGACTCCCTTCCGAGTCAACCTAGTCAACGGTGAAGCTAACCTGGAGAAATCCTTCACAAACCGACGGTAATACCCAGCTAATCCCAGAAAACTGCGGATCTCAAACACACTCTTAGGCTGTGCCCAATCTTGCACTGCCTCAGTCTTGGATGTATCAACCGACACCCCTTCCCCAGAAACTACATGGCCTAAGAACTTCACCTCTTCTAGCCAAAACTCACACTTCCCAAACTTAGCATACAGCTTATGGGCTCTAAGTAACTCAAGCACCACTCTCAAGTGTTCCTCGTGCTCCTCCCTCGAAGGTGAATAAATCAGAATGTCGTCCACGAAGACGACCACAAAACGATCCAAGAATTCCCGGAAGATCCGGTTCATCAAATCCATGAACACTGCCGGTGCATTGGTGAGCCCAAACGGCATCACCAGAAACTCATAGTGGCCATACCGCGTACGGAATGCCGTCTTAGGAATATCCTCCTCCCTGACTCTCAACTGGTGATAACCCGATCTCAAATCTATCTTAGAGAAACAACGGGAACCCTTCAGCTGGTCAAACAAATCATCAATACGGGGCATAGGATACTTATTCTTAACTGTAGCCCGATTCAACTTCCTGTAATCGATACACAATCTCAAGGCACCACCTTTCTTCTTAGCAAAGAGGGCCGGTGCTCCCCACGGCGAAACACTAGGACGGATATAGCCCTTATCTAACAACTCCTGGAGTTGAACCTTCAACTCAACTAACTCGGCTGGGGCAAAACGGTAAGGTGCCATAGAAATCGGCGCCGTGCCGGGCACTAAATCAATAGAAAACTCAATCTCCCGCTGAGGTGGCAAACTAACAAGATCCTCGGGAAAAATGTCCGAATACTCACAAACCACCCTCGGCAATACAATCTGGTTCTCATCATCCTCACTAATTGAAAGACTAGCAAGTAGACTACTAAGTTCACTCCGCCTCGCGATCATACCCAGTGGCAAAACACTACCAACCCGGCCCCCGTAAAACGGAACACTCCGTCCCACTACAACAAGTGACCCTCGGTAGCAATCAATAAGCCGGTTATGACGATAACGATCCATACCCAAAATAACATCGAAGCCCTTCATGGGCATAACTACAAAAGAGAAAGGGATTCTATGATCATCGACCTCTATATCACAACACCTAACACCTTGTTTCAAAATCAACTCACCCCAAGAGGCGACACTACACAAATAGGAGATGCTAATCGAGCTAACTCCAACTCCAAAATAGATGCAAATGTAGCAGACACAAAGGAATGAGATGCACCAGATCGATCAAAACACTAGCAACGAATTGCAAAACAAGAAGGTACCTCTCAGCAGATGGAGCGGCACGAGATCCTGCATGTAACAAAGATACACGCCTGCAGACGACCTCGATCAACTCGCCACCCTCAAGCAATAGGCTGCTTTGACCGACCGACGAAGAAGCCTCGATTGGCCCTCGAGGCTCGAATCGACCGAAAGGCGGTGACTCGAAGTCTGCCTCGAACCAAGAGGCACCAGATGTGCACCCAACCTGGCAAACCTCTTCATGTGCCCCCGTGACCGTGACTGAAAACACGATAATGGTGACCTCTACTCGACTCGACTCGAGATCGAGCCAAGAAGATCTCGCTCTCTGAACTCCTCCTTCGAGGACAACCGAGACTTGTGACCCGGTGGCCACACTTGAAACAGTAACGTCTCTCGACTACCCTTCCGAACTAGCACTCGGCCTTTGGAAAAGTGGATCTAGAAAAACTACTCGAGGTCAGCTGAGGAGTGAAACCTCTCGCCTCGCCATCACCTCGACCGCCCCGACTCCTCTTGGAGCCTTTCGTTTCCTCCTCCTCCTCGCATCGCGATCTCAGATGGGTCATGATCAACCAAACGCCCAAAATCCCTAATCATAGTTGGCACAACTCTCAATTTGAGGCGCTACCAACTTCTTCTCGAACTCTATGCAACGCTGCTCTCCGCCACTAACTCAGTGCAAACCTCGACAAACTAGTAAATGAGGCCTCGAACTCACTAACAACAAACTGTTTCGCTCAAGATGGCAAACCGATCTCTCAACTTCTCTGAGCAATTTGGAGATGTACTTCACCTGAAAAGCCTCAACAAACTCCTTCCAAGTACCTCCAATACGACCCTTGGTGAACTTCCACCACTGACCCGCATCCCTTTCACCGAAAGATGCCAAGGTCACCTTCAACCTCGCTCGATGCCTAGCATCTCAAACGTTTTTGTCTGCTCGAGCCATTAAATGCGCTTTAAGCTGCTCGCTAGGATCACCTATAAACACGTCCGGTTGAGACCGAAAAACTCCTCTTCGTAAAAGAAGGCCCGCTTCGCAAAGAACTACCGGGCCGAACTACTGGCTGGATTCGCAGCCCTCAAAATATCCACTGACGCCTGAAATGCCCCTGCTATCTCTTGGGCCAAAGTGCCCATAAACTGCTGTCCTACTGGCTCGGCCACATTGGCCTGGCCAACACCCTCCTGAACTGCCGGAATTTCATCCGGTATAGGTACTTCCTGCCTGGTCTGCCTACCACGCCTACCACGACCTCGTCCTCGTCCTGACATCCTAATAAAGGAAACAAAGACGTTAGTACTCTAAACAACATGCCCAAACTATGACACTCGCGTCCTAATACATTGGACAACAATAAATCACACCACGTAAGCACATAATCACATAAGCACCTCAATTTCATTCTGGATAATGATAGTCCCGAGGCGTCCCTAAAGTTCGGTTGGAAACAACATTGATCAGTGCCTTTCCAACAAGACTTTCAAAGACTCAAGGATCCAATCAACATCCAAGGAACTACATTCCATACCCACATAGTCACATAAACATGTTATCATATAAGCATGGAATTATTACACTAAGTCTCTATCAAACGAGACGAACCCATTGTGATACTAATCACTTCCCACGTACCCAAAGTATTCGAACCCGGTACGCTCTGATACCAAGTTGTAACGCCCTCAAAATCCAACTCATTAAATATAAAACAAAACATGCATTATTAAAAGAAAGCATTTTATTACATCAATCATCCGAATCTCATGAAATGAAATACCATAATAAATGCCCTAAAGGCTTACATCTTGCCAAGCCAACACTTGGACACAATTCACTGAGTTCTAACTCAGAAACAGATAAAGCCCTAGGCTTGAAAGATTACATTATTCAAATAAAACAAATAAAAGTAAAAAACAAATCTTCAAGTCCAATCCTCACAAGCTATGTCCTTGGAGGAAGTGAACCACGAACACGAAAAATAAAGTTCCCATATAGGGTGAGCCACAGCCCTATAG
The DNA here is from genome assembly GCA_025200525.1 of Camellia lanceoleosa. Classification (NCBI taxonomy): domain Eukaryota; kingdom Viridiplantae; phylum Streptophyta; class Magnoliopsida; order Ericales; family Theaceae; genus Camellia; species Camellia lanceoleosa. The sequence goes on along the minus strand of CM045770.1, from coordinate 128,568,449 downwards.
AGAAATCCTAAACCAATCATAAGAATTAACTAAAGTATTAGCATCTGATACATGGTTAACACACTATAATCAAATGACAATATTCATGACACGAATGCCTACACTGCCTATGACACATTGTCTATGGCACATTTTACTTTCCACATATGGCTCAGAAACTGGCAAAATAACTCAACAGAGCTTCATCTCTTATTATCATTACTTCCAATTCAACCGGAATAACAATTCAAATTAGACCTAATCTTAACAGATACACGGGTTGGTATTGTATCAATCATAATCAATTCACTTCCATACTTCCCTACTGATACACATTTTAGTGATGTATCATAACAACAATAAATAGACATATGCCTATTAATCAATAAGCACACATAAGAGTGATGCTACTGGAGTCCATCCCCTATCTCCTCCCAATAAATCCGGTTTAGAGGTCCATCCCTATCTTCCCTAAACCGTGGAGTTCATCCCTATCTTCTCCAAACAACATGCATATGCAATGAAACACGAATTGCCATATACAACACATAATTAATACACAAATGTTACGTATAACTCAACGGTCAAACAATTGACCCAATTCGATTATACCTAAGCCGCATGCAAGGTCTACAACAATCAATGGCTATCCTCCACCGATAGCCCAAAACAGTTATTTCTATGCGAGAAATAAATACATCAATGAATGTAAATTCAACATTTCCAAAGTTAAATATTTAAACTACCCAGTCCCATGAATTAAACCAAATTCCACTTTGTTCCTTTAAATTAATTATACAATTTAATCTAAACCAAAACCCTAAGGTTTCTTCCAAAATTACCAAACCACCCCCACATACCAAAATACCAACACTTAGGATTAAAACGTATAAATGGAGTAGGAATTCCCCACCTCGAAGCGATGAACCCAAAAGAAGAAAACGAAGATGATGCCCGAAACTCCAAAGTGCTCCAAATCAACAATTGCTCCGATTAAATGAAAGCCCTCACTCTCCTCTATCTTATTTGTAAAGGAACTAGGATAGAAACACACCCTAACTAGATCAAACCTAGGGGAAAAGGTGTTTAGAGAAGAAGAAAAGTCGGACTTTAGGGTTTGAGATCAAATAGAATGAAAAAGCGCCTAAAAATCCCCCGCCGCTTTTTAAATCTGATAGATGTCCGCTCGAGCGTACAACACACCGCTCGAGCGTAAAGAACAAAACAATGTCCGCTCGAGCGCAAATATGCCCGCTCGAGCGTAGAATTCTCACCTGCAGAAGTTTTGCAGGAACCAAAAAAAGCTGGAAGGGTGTAAACTCCGCCGGCCTTGAAATGTCCGCCGAGCGGAAGGCTAAAAAGCGGCGACAAACATCTTGACTCAGATTCAACCCACCTGTTCGAAACACGCCAAACACATCCTAAAACTCAATCAAATAGAATTAAAGGATGACAACAACAATCTGATAACAACGGAATCTACGGAACATAAGTACGGATACACTAATCAAATGGGAAAAGACCGGGGTCGCTATAATTTTGATCTTGAAATTTATGATTTTATCTCAATTTAGTGTAATTGATTACAACTATTCACATTTTTTAATGAAAAATAGGTACATAAGTGACATGTGAAATAATTTTAAGGGTAAAATTATAAATTTATTCAACTCGGGGGTCCTCAAAGTTGTCCATTTGAATCAATTTGGTCCTAACTCTAACGTCTGTCTACATTAATAATGAGAAATAAAAGTAAAATACAGTTTTAGTCTATAAAGTATGTGTTGTGTTCTTTATCATTTTAGTCCCTTCAATTTCAATTTTGTTATTTTAGTCCTCAAAATTGTCAATTTAGTCATATCATTTAACGTCGGTCTACATTGATAATGAGAAAAGTATTGTATCCTTGTTTTTAGAGTAAATTACACCAATGGCCCCTCTTTCTTTCTTTTCTTTTTTTTTTTTTTTTTGTCTTTTGAAATATCAACGTCACTCCCTTTTTTTCTTATGATGGTCATGATTTGGAGTTTAAGTGACTAACAAAATGAAGAGAGAAATGTGAAAGATGTTGTGTACGGCAAGGTAAAACATGTGGCATAATATGATGACTGAAATTGACAATGATCAAAATAATAAAATTGAAATTAAACTAAAATTATTTTTATTCATATTATTCTCGCTATCAATGTAGACGGATGTTAAAATTAAACTAAATTGACTCAAATTGATATTTAGAGAATAAAAATAATAAAATTAAATTTTGAGAGACCAAACTGACAAACAACACATGATTTGGGACTAAAACTGTCTTTTCAACATTACACCCTACAATTGAAGACTCATCTTCTTCTCTATATTTCATTTCAAAATAGTGAATTGAAAATTTCTTTTTAGTTTAGTTGTTTAAATTTTGAAATGACCATTTTTCACCTCAAATGAAATTAGATTTTAACTGTAATTAATTTGGACAATTTTTTTATAATTAGTTGAAATTATAAACTTTAAGAGCTAAATAAATCAAATTAATAGTTTAAGAATGAAATTAAACAAAACAAAACAAATTTTGTGATAGTTTAGGAGATTAAAAAAAAAATCAAAATTAACCCAACATAGAGAAATATAAAGAGAAATGAAATGGGTACATAATTCTAGAGAGAGAGAGAGAGAGAGAGAGAGAGGATGCATGCCTGGGACATGGGCTGAGAGGGGGAGAACAAGAGTGCCAACAGCATCAACCAAGAGAGCCTTGTGTTGTGAGTGATGCCACCATACAGTGCCTTCCTATACTTCTCGTAATCCTTCAAACTCACCATGTCCGACTACAGAGGAGCCACCGAGGACGATAATGACCGACCCGAACCTCCAAATGGATCGACACCAAACTTTCTCGCAGCGCCATTAGAGTACGAAGCAGAAGCCAAACTGAGCGTTATGTGGGTTGCTATTAAGATGCTCAGAAGATTACTGATCTTGGACTTTGTTGTCGCCATTAGAGTCCTCTCTGTGCTTCATTTGATGTTTTTGTATATCCAATATTTCAATACTACTACCAACCCCTTCTTTCTCTCTCTCTCTCTCTCTCTCTCTCTCTCTCTCTATATATATATATAGATCTTCTGGTATTTTTGGATAGGGAAGAGAGAGTCGCTGCGCAATGATGAGAAGACTCGAAAAAGTGGGGAAATTCTATTTCCACCACCCTAATAAACTCAGGACAAATCTTTTCTCAATATACATCTCTATTAATTTAATTATTAAGTAATTATCTCAATCCACATTCTTAAAATTATAAATAAATCCTTCACTCATATGTACACACACTTTACCCTCAAAATACACACATTTTAATTTACCCCAATTTATAATTCTACTTCCACTCACTTTTATGAAGACCAAAGTGACCAGAATTTACATTTCTACTTCAAACAAAAAGGAAGAAGAAGAAGTTCGAACAAAAAATTTAAAAAAAAAATAAAAAATCAGCACTTTCCTAAGTTCTTCCGTGCATGCAAGGGGAAAATTTAATTGACTTCAGCCTGCCTTTCCACTTTAATTGATGATGTCGCCACTATCATCTTTAATTGAATTCAACCCGCCTGTCATAGGTTCTTCAGGGAAAATTTCAATTCGGTCTTACAGAGCCGAATTAAGTAAAATAGTTCGGAAAATAAAAATTAAAAATAATAACAAAATTCGGATTTCTAAGACCGAAAATATTAATTTTATTCGGAATTCTAAGACCGAATAGTTTTTGGGACGAACTATTCCTATTATTTCGGTATTTGATAATCGAATTAATTTAACAAATTCGGCACTGCGTTTCCGACTAAAAAACGTAAAAATATATATATATATATATATTAGGAGTGTTGATCAAAATCAAATAAAAATTGTTGAACTAATAATTAAACCATGTTAATAATTGAGTATAAACTTAAAGATTAAAGTAATAGAGGAGATGTTTTGTTTGCAAATAACAGAGAGGAGTACAGAGTGTGTAAGAAGCAAAGTGACTAAAAAAAAATTAGGGTTTAATTTTTTTTGTTTCAAAAAGTGTATATTGAGATATTTTTATTTTTAAAAGATGTGTATAGAGAATTTGTATATATAATATTAAGAGTATTGATCAATGACTATTATAGTAATTTTTAATTAGGATATAATTGTCATTAATCTAATTTTTCATTAAGTGTGTGGACTGAGTTTATTAGGGTGGTGGAAATAGAATTTTCTGAAAAAGTGGCGAGGGGCGATTTGAATTATTTACTAGCCGCTTGTCACTTTGGAATTGGTGTGGTCTATATGGGTGCACAAAGAAATCGCCAGGTAGTTTATTTGGGTTCTTTTTCAGGTTAATTTTGATAATTCGAATCGTTTACATTTTAAAATATATTAAGTTGAATTTATCTGTAAAAAATTAAGTTAATTGGATATAGTTTACCCATTCATCCACTCATATTTGTATCTACAAAAATAAATAACAATTATAATTTAAAATATTAAAATAAATACAAATGTGTGTAGATAAATGGGGTAAACGATAGCTGATTAACTTAATTTTTTACAAATATATTTTATTTAATATATTTTAAAATATAAACAGTTCGAATTATCAAAATAAATCCCGAAAAAGGCCCAAATAACCCCTGCATAGCAGCCACACCAATTCCTGTGCGCCTTCTGTTATTATCTTCTAAAAGCATTTCGAGAAAGGAAATAATATGTAAGTGCATATTTTACGCATTTTTTTTGGGTTAGACTGTCATCTCAATCATTATTTTCTCTTAATTTTTTCACATATCATCTTAAAAAAAAGGGTTTGGTTATGGTGTGCAACTTACACCTTACACCTTATACTTTATACTTACACCTTACACTTACACCTTTTGTGAAAAATTAAACCTTACAATTACACATTTTTTGAGGTTGCACACCATATGCAACCCACTTACACCTTACACCTTACACTTACACCTTACACTTACACTTACACCTTACACTTACACTTTTTGTGTAAGTGGCACATGGTGTGCACTTGCACACTTAAGAAAACTCCTAAAAAAAATTAAAATTTATATTTATTTAAAATATTTCAAAACCAAATTTTAGACCTACTTTATAAATTTAATAATATGTCAAGAAGTGATATATCAATTAATTATTTTTTTAATATATCATTAGATCTAGAATCGAGAATTACACCCCCAAAAAAAAATCCAAATTTAATCTTGTATTTTTAATTTTGACAATTTAAATTTAAATCTTTTAATTTTTTTTCAATATAAACTATTTATTTATTTTTGTTAAGTAAAATAACAGAAAAAGAATTTTTGAGTTATTAAACTCAATGTAACTATATATAAAATATCTAAAATACTATTTTTTAATAAGTTTAATTACAAAAATAAAAAATAAAAAAAATCCGTTGATTTTACTAATGAAATAGACAAATAATTTAATTGAAAGTAAATCAAAATATTTTTAGACTTTTGAAATCTAGTCGAATGAGCAATTGATTGTTCAAATTTCATTTGAAAACTTGAATAAACTCTAAAATATGTTTAAGTTTAACTTATTCAATTAAGGAATTGAGCTTAAATGAGTTTTTAACGGACCGAACATGAGTCATAGTTGAATTATTTAGTTCATTTACCACCCTTATTATTTACTACTTAACAGATAAAAATAAGTAAAACAAATTTAAAAAATTAAATTATTTGAAAATTAAAAGAAGAGATTTGCTAAATTTTTACCTTAAGAAAACTACACCAAACAAACTCAAAAGTCACTATATATGCTTTCATAAATTAAAAGTCTGTAAAAGGAGCTAATTTGAGCCCACTCAATTAATTAGGCCCAATAGTCCAACGTTGATGGGCCTGAATTTATCGCAAGTCCAAAATTGCTGGGCTCGGATTTATCGCCATCAAACGGGCCAAATCACTCTAAGCCTCGAAAGGGTTCGGATCCACGAACTTAGAGACTTACTCGGGCTCGGACTCGAAAGGGTTCGGATCCACGAACTTAGAGACGTACTCGGGCTCGGACTTGAAAGGGTTTGGATCTACGAACCTAGAGATCCGAAGCACTTGGCTTCAAAAGGATTCAAACGCAATCTAGAAGCCGCTCCGTTAATGAGTCCCAAAACACTTGCGAGCTCGGAGCTTTCCGGGATCTACGCACCAGAACCATGGGCGTAATGGAGTCCAAACAATGGACCCGATCCCGAGGACGACGAGGGGAGATAAATTCACTCTTCGGTTAAACTAGCCTATACCCGGGTCGAGGTGGCACGATCTAGGGGGTCCCTGAGACTCGGCAATATTTGTGATAGGGCGTTCTCTTGAACTACCCCTGACCCTTATGCGGCAGGACTACCCCTGACCCTTTGGGATGATTGGGGATCATTGGTTAGGTGTGGCTAAGAAGAAGGGTTTGCCGAGAGGTTGATCTCCTCTTCGAGGGTTTTTCTCATCCTCGAAGAGGTCACCTCCTCGGACAAGGTGGTTAGAGAGAATATTCCCCATGTGCCTTGCACATGGGCTCCATCCTACATCATGAGGTGTCTATAAATAGCACCCACCCATAGCTTTACAAGGGATGGATTTTGGAAAGAAAACTCTTGGGAAAGAACTAATTTCCCTTCTCCATTATCAACCTTGAGAGTGAAAGTGGGAGATCCATGGGCGAACCTTGCCATTATTCTCTCTCTAATTACTTTGCCTTCTTCTTCACCCAATCTCTTATCTCTATCATCTCTTTGCGTTTGTGTTCTTAGTTGTGACTATTGAAGAATCTAAGCCTCTCATCATCTTCTAGAGAATTCGAGTCTTCTTCAAAGATCTTCGAATTCTCCAACGACGTTCTTGAACCCCCTCATACAAAGTCTACTTGGTTGAAAGTAAAGTAATTTACTTGGTAAAATATTTTTAATTTAAAATCTTTTACAAATGATTATTATCTTTTTGATAGACACATTCAAAGACACTTGGTAAACTTTAACAAGTGAAAGAGGTCTAAGTTTTGTCAATAGCGGCACAAATGGATTCAAACATTACACTTATGCTTTTATCTTCCTTACATAGTATTTCACCATAGATCCAACTTATTCTGTCTGATTGCTCGTCTATCTTTAAAAGAGATTTAAAATCTCATTTTCACATATTGTGGGGGCATATTTTGTGAATGGCAACACGTGGCCACGATGACACCGAAGTGTCAGCTGAGGTGCCACGTGTCTTGGTCATGGCGCCGAGTTGATCTCGGATAGGCTGAGGTTATCTGTGGAGATATCGGAATATGGGATGAGCGGATAAGAGACAAGAGTCCTAGAATGGGAGAGGACCTCAGTCTGGATAAAGATAAGGCTCTTAGAGAGTTTATCTCTATCTGGCTAGAAGTCCAAGATGAGCATTGAACCAGAGTCCATTGAAGCTAGGCTTCTACAGGGATCAGGTTAGTGCTGGCTATAAAAGTAAGGCACCCTCGTGGGTCTAAGGTACGCTTTTTGTATTCTGGATAGTGAGTTAAGCACTATTTGCTATCTTTGAGAGATAATTGAGTACTGAATTGATCGTCAAAGTGCCCCTGGGTGGACGAACCACCGTCGGAATCTTATCTTTCTATGACAAGTTGTTCGGGCACAATCTATTCTGCCAATATTCTCCAGCTGAGTACCTGTTTGGCAGTGTGGTTAGAAATCAGCACCCACAATTTGACGCCATCTGTGAGAAACGTAAGAAGAACAGATGGCCAACAACGAGCAGAAAGAAAGAGTTAGGGGCGACATCCATAGTGGGAGTGGTAAAAACGCCGATCCTAACATAGAGGAGGACAACTGCAACAAAGAACCTCGGGGATAAGAATCGTGGAGAAAAAGATGTCGGCTAAGAGGGAGACGTACCGAAGAAAGCATGTCAAGGCGGGTATTACAACGAAAGCGACCTCCAAGTATAAAAAGATAGATGCCTGAGGAGAGACGACGAGATGAAGGGGATGGAAAACAAATTGGCAGACCTGCAATCGGTTGTCAATTTCATGATGCAGAACAAAGTCAAGCAACCACCGTTCCCATTAGAAGACACATCGATTCCAGCGGCCAAGAACGATGCCCAAAAAAGGGGGTAGAATGCAATCCCCGCAGTCCCCCAGCATGACAAGGCAATGGAGCATTCTCATCGGCCTTCACGGGAGGTCGAGCGAGGAGAATCGATCAAAAGAGAGTCTCAGAAGACACATCATGCCAAAGACATCTACGCTAAAGAACATTGGCATGTTCAAGAGAAGGAGCTTTGCTTTGACACGACGAATGGAGGGAGGTCCAAGAGAACTCACAACGACACCGGGAGCAGCGTACCAAAAAGGCAGAAATCCATTGACAGCCAAGCTTCTGGATAGACTAAGGAGGATTTGAGAGATTACCTCCAAAGGAAGCGACAGGATGCCGAGGTAACATCTCCGATCAAGCTGAGAACACCGTTCTCGGTGGAATTGGACAAGTTTGTGGGCCCGAAAAGGTTCCACATGCCGAGATTCCAAATATACGACAGTAAATCTGATCCTAATTTTCATGTCGGCTTATACTTAAACTCAATGGCACTATACACCGGGTACGAGTCATTGCTCTGCAAGGTGTTCCCCTCATCATTTGGGAAAATCGCATTAGATTGGTTTCACAAGTTATCGAAAGGAACTGTGAAAAGATGGAAAGGGATGGCCGAGATATTTGTGGCCAGGTTTGTTACAAACAAACTACAGCCGTTGAGGGTAGACTTCCTGTCACAGCCCAAACCCGCCCCTATGGGTTTAGCACCGTAACCGGCCAGTAATCCGAGATTATCGAAGGCTTGCTTAACAGTAAGACAAGAAATGTAGTATGTGGCAAGGAAGCCAAAACAAGAAATAAACAATGTCCAATGAGTGTGATACAGATGCAAAAAGACCTTTCATACATGTATATAAACTCAAGATGTAATAAGATGCACAATATATACAACTAAAGAATAGGACCAAATCCTATTAAACAAGACTGCATACGCTTATTAGTCTATACAGTTATACACAACAGACACAGAGTCAGACAGGGGAAGTAAAAACACCCCTAAGCCAAAGCTTGACAGGCTCGGAACCTCGCGGTCAGGCACATAGGTTGGCTTAACAAAACTGGAGTTACCCCGACGCTTCTAGCCATGGCCGGTGCTCAGACACCTACATATATATATGAGCAAGGAGCTAAAGCCCGATGAATAACACAATGCGTAAAGGTTAAGAATGAATGTCCTTTCAAGATGGAAAACAATGATTGATTCAAGATATCACTATTCACCATATGTGGTACATCCGATAGCATAACAGTACAGTAAACAGTAGGTCTTAAAAGACCGAACAGTAAATGATGGCCATCAATCAGTAAACAGTAGTAGTTCCAACAGAGGAACTGACAGAGATCTCTGTAACATCATGCGATACATAAGAATGTGTAGACCCCGAATCAATTAGTACATATGCATTTTGAGCACAAATAGAAAGAATACCTGACACTACGGTCTCGGTATTTTGGACGTCTCCCGGTACTAGGGCGAGCACTCGACCCTGCCTCATAGGCTCTTTCCCGGTAGCTTTGGGGTTCGATTTTGGTGCAACAGTCGATGCTGCTACGCTTGGTGCAGCTTTACTATTGCCCGGAGCAGTGGAAGGGCAATCTTTGACCATGTGGCCCACCTTGCCACACCTGTAACAAGCACCAGAAATTTTATAACAAACTCCCTTATGGTTCTTACCACATTCAGAACAGGGCGGTATAGACCGGTTTCCTTGACTAGAAGTAGTCGTTGACCCTGTATTTTGCTTTTTGTTCAGCGGGTTGTTCTTGCCTTTCTTGAACTTAAAACCCTGCCTTTTACCACGCCATTCCGATACTGGTGTTTCAGATTGTTTCACTGCTTCGATGTTCGACTCAGCCATCAATGCTCAGTCAAGAACACCTACATAGGTCAGCAGCTTTAAAACACTTATCCGGTCGAGTATTGCAACATTAAGGCCGCCTTCAAATTTCCTGGCCTTCTTGTAGTCGGTGTCCACCATATGTGGTGCATATCTAGCAAGCTCAGTGAACTTTGTTTCATATTCAGCAACATACATTGTGCCCTGTCTCAGCTGTTCGAATTCAGTCACTTTCCTGTCCCTGACACACTGGGGGAAATACTTTTCAAAGAAGGACTCCTTAAACTAAGCCCAAGTCACTACAGTGTTGGTGTCACGGATTAGCATCCACCACCTTCTAGCCTCTTCTTGCAAGGTGAAGGTAGCTAACAGTACTTTATGTGCCTCCGAGCACGGAAACACTTCAAACAATTTTTCAGTCTCCAAAACCCATGCTTCGACTTTTAACAGTTCAAGGCCTCTCTGAAAGGATGGCAGTTTCATTTTGCTGAACTTCTGAGTGAGAGCAATTATGTCTCCATCATTAACATTCACGCCTGCTCCTACTGCACGAGGAGGAGGCGGGGCCGCATTGGTTCATTGTTGATCTAGTCTTTCAGTTATCAGTTCCATCATTCTTTCCAGTCTTGCCATTCTTGCCTCAGAGGATGAGGATTCAGATTCATTTGTAGTTCTTGCGTTATCCATTTCACTATAGGTAGTTATAGCAATTATAAGCATAAGCAGTTGCATACTTGAATAGTTTTTCACATTAGCATATTTTCAGTCATGTCATAACCACACACTTATCATGCTCATGCAATGCTCTAATCACTTTTCTAGGACATCCTATAGCTCACTTGGACACATGTGTGCGGTATAACTCGTGGTAAGTATCGCTCTAATACCACTCTGTCACAGTCCAAACCCACCCCTATGGGTTTAGTATCAGAATCGCCAAGAATCCGAGATTATCAAGGCCCGCTAATAAAGAAGACAGTAAAACAAAGTACAGGGGCTGGCGGAAGCCAAAACAGTAAATAAACAATGTCCAATGAGCTGTGACAGTCTGTATGCAAAAAGATACATGTATATAAACTCAGTACAGAACAGTATGCACAATATATACAACCAGGCAGAATAGGGACCAAATCCCTATTAAACAGTACCGTACACAGTTATTAGTCTATACAGTTATACACAACAGACACAGAGTCAGACAGGGGAAGTAAAAACACCCCTAAGCCAAAGCTTGACAGGCTCGGAACCTCGCGGTGAGGCACATAGGTTGGCTTGACAAAACTGGAGTTACCCCGACGCTTCTAGCCGCGGTCTGGTGCCTGTACACCTACATATATATATGAGCAGTGAGCTAAAGCCCAGTGAATAACACAATGCGTAAAGGGGTTAAGAATGAATGTCCTTTCAGTATTGAAAACAGTCGATTGATTCAGTATATCAGTCATTCAGTCATATGTGGTACATCCGATAGCATAACAAAGATAAGAAATGAGGTCTTAAAAGACCGAACAAGAATGATGGCCATCAATCAAGAACATGAGTGGCTCCAACAGGGAAACTGACAGAGATCTCTCAGAATAAAGAACGGCCAAGAATAAAGAGTTGTTAAGATGCCACAATACAGCTGTAATATAGGACATACATTCGCTCATTAAATGATTAGTTGTAAAAGTCGCATACCAAGATTCGTAAGATAATCATTTGAATATATCTTTACATAATTGTTACTCACAGTGTTCTGGGCTACAGTAGGCTAGAGTGTCTCCGCGAAATGCCAACCCTGAACAGTACAGAATGAACACAACTAAGCTACACAGTTGGGAAAGATGATAACTTAATTGCTAACTTGCCTCAGTGTGGTTCTACTTCTATATCCTCTTTAAAATGCCTTAAATACGCCCTAGGGCCTAGGATGGAAAGAGGATGCAAAGATGCACTTTTGAACACTTTACAAAATTTTCAGAAAACAGGGGTCTCGCTCGAGCGTGGCTTTCTCCGCTCGAGCGAGCTTGTCAAAACAGTGGGGTCGCTTAAGCGTAGGTTATCTCGCTTGAGCGATCTGTAAAAATGAAAAAAGTGCTAGATGTTGGAAATCTTCGCTCGATTCTCGCTTAACGCCCGCTCGAGCGTAAGACACAATCCTCGCTCGAGCGTAGGTTATCTCACTCGAGCGTGCGTCTGCGTGCACTCAGATTCTGAGAGCTTGCAATTTACGCTTGAGCCACCATTCCTTCGCTCGAGCGGAGCTCGGAATAAACGATGGTCGCTCGAGCGTGGAATCTTTCGCTCGAGCGAAGAAGCCAAATTCTGGAATTTCCAGATTTGCCTCCTAAGCTCAAACCAAGCATTCCTTAGCTCAAAACTCAACCTCTTGGGCCCAATTTCTGGAAAACACATCTAAACTCAATATACAACAAGTTTCAAAGCTCAATTTGAGAAATCAAAACCCAATGATGAGTAAATTAAATCCAATTTCAATCCAACTTTTATGAACATGAAGAACATGCAAACATGTATGAATTTAAACCATTTTAAAGCTTCAATTTCATGCTCTAATGAATCGATATCCTCAAAAACATGGTGAAATCATGGTCCATTATGAAAATATGAACATGCATGTACACTTTCATGAAGAACAACATCAAAACTCAAGGATGTAAACATGCATGCAACAATTGAGTTCTAATTCAACACTATTGGACCAATTCATGACTCAATTCTTCAAATTGGCATGAAGTATGCTAGAATCAACTCAAAGACACAATTAGGAAGATGAATTTCCTTACCTAAGTCTCCAATCACAAGACTAGAAGCTTAATTAGACAATGCTCCTACAATTCTTCAAGTCTACAAGCCAATTCACAAGAAGGAACTCAAATCTCTCTTAATTCTCTCATTCTCTCTCTATTTCGGTGGAAATAAGGAATGAGCTGAGGAAACATTTGTTTGAGTGTAATGTAATGGTCCCAAAAGTGTGTAGATAGTGGCCACTAAGTGGTCTAATTGTAAATAAGTTCAATTCATGTAATTCACCAACATTGATCTAATTTAATCCAATTTAATCACGCCAAAACGTATTTTAAATAAATACACCATAAAATCACATAAATTCTACTGACCATGAAACAATAATCAATTTTTGGTTCGGCCGCCGATAAGGCCTTCAATTAACAATTTAAACATGAACGCTGAACAGATAATTAAGCAGTCAAACAGATAAACATGTAATTAAACAGATACAGTCAATCGATTCAGATTTGATTTCGATCGATTCGAAATCGTCAGTTCAATTACTTTTCATATTCGGTCTCAGTTTAATAGTAATCGGTAATCAATCAGTTATTAATCGGTAAACAGTGTGAGGGTTGTTACACTTCCTGATGGCTTTGAGAATTGATAAGGATGAAAGCCTTAGGGCTTATGCCAAGAAGTATTATGAGGTGTTTAACCGAATACCAGGATGTAACCAAGAGGTAGCAGTCATATCTTTTAAGAACGGCCTGAACAATGACTGTCTGCTTCGAAAGTCATTAGCAAAGACATTGCCAAAAAGTATGGAGGAACTTATGGCCAGGATAAAGAAATATGCGAGAACAAAGGAAGACACGCCAGGGACAAAGGCGTCAAAGCAAGAGAAGAGGAACGGCTCGCCGAAGCGAGGCCGAGGTAATACAAATTTTAATAGACAAGAAACAGGACTAAGGGCTACACAGGTAGTCACTACAGTGTTCCGAATCCCAGTTTACAAAGTCCTTGAGAGAATCAAGAACCAGCCTTACTATAGAGCACCAGAGAAGATCCCTGAAGAATTTATAGGAAGAAGCCTGGAGAAGCATTGTGCCTACCACAATGAGGATGGGCACTTGACTCAAGGGTGTAGAACCTTAAAGATACATTTGGAAGACCTTGTAAAATAAGGTCACTTAAGGGACCTAGTAGATGAGGCCAGAACAAGGGAAGAACAAGTAAGGCTGCCCCAAGCACCAACAGCACCACCTCCACTAGCACCACAACCGCCTGCAGACGGACCTCGAGTGATCAGTGTAATTCACTTAAAGATCAATGAGAACGAGGTATGTGGGAAGACTCAGAGGGTAAAACACTTACAACATATGTATTAGGTCCAGCAAAAAAGGCCTAGGGCAAACGAGTGTTAGGAACCAATGGTGTCCTTTACTGAAGCCAACCTAGACATGGTGCAGCATCCATACAATGATGCTCTGGTGATATCCTTGAAGATTGGAGAATGCCAAGTAAGGCACATTCTAGTTGACCAAGGCAGCTCTTGTGACATCATGTATGTCAGGTGTTACAAGGAGCTCGACCTTCACCAAGATGATCTGGAACAGCCTAACAGTCCAATGGTCTTGTTCAATGGAACGTCGACATGGCCCTTGGGGACAATAAATTTGCAGGTGCATGAGGCACCAAGAAAGTGATCACAGAGTTTACAATCATTGACACCCATTCACCTTACAACGTTATCTTGGGAAGATTGTTGTTGCACGCAATGAGGGTTGTTCCCTCAACATTGCACCAACTATTGTGATTCCCAACAGAACAGGGAATTGAGGAGATCAGGTGCAGGCGAAGAATTGCTCCATGACAGCAATGAAATCCACCTACAACGTACGAGAAACAGACACAGTCGAGATTGAGGACGAGGACAAGGAGTCCTGGATGACGTCGGCAAAGAACCAGTTGAGAAAAGTGAGAAAGCCCTGACGAAGATTCTAGTCCAACAAAAGGACGAAGAGCATTTCTTCCTTCTCGGCTCTGGATTGGCTGAGGAGGAAGAAAGGGAGTTAGAAGCCTTCTTACGAGCAAAACATTGAGATGTTTGCCTGGACGCCATACGAGATGTCTGGCATTGACCCCGAGGTCATTTGCCATAGACTAAATGTGGACAAGTCAGCTAAACTTGTCATCCATCGAGCAAGGAGGCTAACGTTGATGCATGTTGAAGCAGTAGAAGAGGAGATGGGAAAACTGTTGGATGCCAGAGCCATTCGAGAGATAAACTACCCAACTTTGTTGTCAAACACAGTTGTTGTGAAGAAGAAGTATAGGAAGTGGAGGGTCTGCGTAGACTTCACTAACCTGAATAAGTCTTGTCCCAAAGACAGATTCTCACTCCCAAAAATCGATCAATTGGTGGATGCCATTTCAGGGCATGAAAGTATGAGCTTCCTGGATGCATACATGGGGTACCATCAGATAGCAATGTACCTCTCTGATGAGAAGAAGACTACATTTATCACTCCAAAAGGGCTGTATTGCTACAAAGTGATGCCTTTCAGGATGAAAAATGTAGGAACAACTTATCAGAGGTTGGTGACCAAGATGTTCAAACATCTAATTAGCAAAACAGTGGAAATATACATTGATGACATGGTCGTGAAGACCAAAGAACTTGAGGATCATTTGACCGACTTGAAAAGCAGTTTTTGACATCTTTAGAACATATCGGCTTCGACTCAATGCATCAAAATGCGCATTTGGAGTTAGGTCTGGTAAGTTCTTAGAATACTTGGTTACCAGAAGGGACATTGAGGCAAGCCTAGATCAAATCAAGGCCATCCTGGACTTGAAGAGCCCAACATTGGCAAAACGAGTGCAGATGTTGACTGGAAGGGCCGCAGCCCTAAATGGGTTCATAAACAGAAGTTTTGACGAATGCAAACCATTTTTTAATTTAGTGAAAAAAGCCACAAATTTTTTATGGACAGAGGAGTGTGAAGTCGCCTTGGCCGACTTAAAAAAATACCTGACCATAGCTCCAGTTCTCTCAAATCCAGTACCTGGAGAGGAGCTGTTCTTATACTTGGCGGTTTTGGAGCAGGCAATGAGTGCAGTGGTAATCAGAGAAGAGAAGGAAGAGTATAGGGCAGTTTACTATGTGAGTAAAACCCTAGCAGGCGCAGAGACCAGGTATTTACCCCTGGAGAAATTGACATTGGCCTTGATAATGGCCTCCAAGAAGTTGAACCACTATTTCCAAGCCCACAAGATTGTGGTATTGACTGAACACCCCTTGAAATCCCTACTACAGTAAGGAGATTTGACAGGCAGGGTGCCCAGACGGGCAGTGGTATTGGGCCAATACGATTTGGAGTTCAAACCCAGAACAACAATCAAAGGCCAGGTTCTGGCCAACTTCGTGGTCAAGTTCACACCTGGTGCCATTCCACGTCGGGCTCCGGTGAGCCGCGGCTTAGGATGTCCAGGTAAACAATAAGAAACCCAGCTAGGAATGAAAAACCCCACATCAACAAAACAAAAGAAAGAAGAGAAACTCAAACCTTGCGACATTTACATCAGCGACTCCTTCCGCCTGTTCATTGGTAAGAGTTCAAACCGTTAGGAAGCGGGGACAGGAGTAGTGCTAGTGTCGCCAGATGGGCGGATGTTAGAACAATCTATTCGATTGGGGTTTAAGGCTTCAAACAATGAAATAGAATATGAAGCACTGATTGCAGGACTAAAATTGGCAGCAGCAATGGAAACCGACGAGGTGGTAGTCTTCTGTGACTCCCAGCTTATTGTGAACCAGGCAACAGGCGAATATGCAGCCCGAGATGAAAGAATGATAGCCTATGTCAAAGAGGTTGTTGGACTACTGTCCTTATTTCAAGACTGCCGATTACAGCAGGTTAGCTGAGATGACAACAGCCATGCCGATGCCTTGGCTAACTTGGCTAGTGCAATGAAATCAGAGGAGGCAAGGATAATAATGGTTGATTATTTGTTAGGCCCAAGTGTGGAACCACTGAGCACAGAGTACAAAGCAATGTGTGTGGAGATGAGACCAAGTTGGATGGATGCAATAGTAATATTCCTTATAGATGGGAAACTATCAGATGATCGCAAAGAAGCACACAAGACCAGACTGAAGTCCGCTAGGTTTAGTCTGACTGCAAAAGGACATTTCTACAGAAGGTCTTTTATTGGTCTCCTTTTGAGATGTGTGCATCCTTCATAAGTTGAAGACTTCTCGTATGAAATACACAAAGGAGTATGTAGAAGCTACACTGGGGGCAGGTCACTTGATCATAGGGCCATTACTCAGGGGTACTGGTGGCTTTACACGCAGAAGGATGCTGAAGCCTATGTCAGAAAGTGCGAGAAGTGTCAAAGGTTCGCACCTTTGATACATCAACCAGCAACAGATTTGAACTCAGTGTCCAGCCCTTAGCCATTTGCCCAATGGAGCATGGATCTAGTTGGTCAATTACCCTAAGCAACTGGACAGAGAAAATTCATGTTGGTAGCAACAAATTACTTCACCAAGTAGGTAGAAGCTGAACCCCTTGCAAAGATTCGAGATATTGATGTGAAGAACTTCATATGGAAGAACATCATCACCAGGTTTGGGATCCCAAGGGCAATAATAGCAGACAATGGCACGCAGTTTGACATCAAGCTAACCAAAAACTTCTGTACAAAGTACAAAATCAAGAATTATTACTCTATTCCAAGCTTTCCTCAGAGTAATGGTCAAGCAAAAACATCCAATAAAACAATCCTGGATGGGATCAAGAAGAGGCTAGAAGCATCAAAGGAAAAATGGGTGGATGAGTTGCCTAATGTACTCTAGGCATATCGGACTACGCCGAGAAGATCAACTAGGGAATCCCTATTTGCCATGGCTTATGGCACCGAAGCAGTCATCCCACTAGAAGTCGGCATCCCAGGGATCAGAACCCAGGGAGTAGAGAATGGGACTAATGAGGTATTCCTAGCCCGGATCTAGACTTGGTGGAAGAAAGAAATGAGAGAGCAGCAATTCGGCTGGGGGCATACCAGCAACAACTTGCTAGGGCTTACAACAAGAAGGTTAACCTGAGAGAATTCAAAGTTGGGGACCTTGTGTTGAGGAAAGTGGTCGGCAACAAGAAGGATCCCAGAGATGGCAAACTAGGCCCAAATTGGAAGGGACCTTATAGAATTATCTCGGTCGCCGGTAATGGAGCATATCGGCTTGGAGACAGCGAAGGCAAAGAGTTGCCCAGATCCTGGAACACTTGCAACTTAAAGTTTTTCTATTATTAAACTTTTTTGTTTTTTCGAAATTTATGTCATAACTTTCTTAGCCGAGGTAGAAATAAAGTTCTTTTTTAGCTTGATTTTTTTTAAAAAAAATTGAAAATTTGTGTGATCAGTCCTTTGACGATGTTTCTGATTGAAACATGACGAATAACTTAAACTTATTATATGGCAGAGTTGAATTATACTTGCATAAAATAGAGTTGAACTAAGTTGGCGATATTTCTGATTGAAACATGATGAATAACTTAGACTGATTATATGGCAGAGTTGAATTATACTTGCATATAATAGAGTTGAACTAAGTTTGCGATGTTTCTAATTAAAACATGATGAATAAATTAGACTTATTATATGACAGAGTTGAATTATACTTGCATTTAATAGAGTTGAACTAAGTTGGCGATATTTCTGATTAAAACATGGCAAATAACTTAGACTCATTATATGGTAGAGATGAAATTGGACTTGTATATAATGGAGTTGAACTAAGTTAGTTTAGCATAACCTTACCATGTCGGCAGAATTAATCTTAAAGAATGAAACTAAGTGCATTCCAGTTAGATTGACAAAGAAACCAAGGTTGAAAACCTCGGCTAGTCTTTGTTTGAATCTAATTTCGGCAAAAACTATACGTACTTAATGTGGACATAAGTGAGACTTAAGTTTAAATTAGGGGACAAGAAGCTGGAGAATGATAAGTAAAAGTTAAAGTGCTTGGGAGTTGGAATTTTATAGAAGAATTTACAAGCTAGAGTTAGCTTAACACTTGTTGAAATTTTTTGAAAAATTTACAAGTTGAAGTTAGGTCAAGGTAATATTACAGGAAGCACATACGTACTTGCCAAGATGGTCAGGTTGCCAAACTTGGGAAATATAAAAGACAGAAGTCTTCATAAACTGAGAGTGAAGTGGCAAGTTTAAAACAGCACTTGTGAAAATATTTTTACAATGTTTTCAAGTGTTAAGCCAAGACCGAGATAAACAGTCAAAAGCATATCCGAGGTACTTTATTCGGAGGAGATATACAGTTAAAGGTATAATTTGAAGACATGCAAAATTATTCTAAGTATGGAATGGTAAACACACATATGAGAAAGAAGGCATTCAAACACTTAGAAGAAATGAGGAAACATGCATTCAAAAGATAAACTTGTTCGAAGTACAAAAAAGGGCACGTATGCCAAACTGAAAGCTAACATTGTTCGAAAGGAAAAAGTACAAGGTATAGAAATAAGGAAAAGCTTCTAAATAGACTACTCGGCGTCAACAGTTGACTGTGTTTTGGCCTCGGAAGACAACTGAGAAGTCTTCTCAACAGTCTTTTCAGCCTAGATCTCGGCATCAATCTTAAGGAGAGTTTGATCGATGCCCTTCTTGGGGGAGGCACTTTTTGAGACCTCGTCTTCCTCATCCTGAGTCAAGTCTATGACTTGCTCATTCAGGGTTGAGGACTTCGCCCTAGTACCTTTAGCCTTCTTAGACTTGTCGGCCTCGGCATCCTCCTCGAACTCAGCCTCATCCTCGAATTGGCTTGGAGTAGGAAGGAGTGGTAAAACGAGTCGGCTGGTGTCATACAATGGCAAATCCTTGGGAACAGCTAACTCCTTCAAGGCAGCCATCCAACCAAGGGTGTAACCCTTGTTGCATGCTTGTTTAACTTGCTTTTTGTAATCATCGTGGACATCGGCTACCCTCTCGGTGTAGGCCTTTTCATCGACTGCCTTAATTTCGGCCTCCTTTGTAGCCAAGGCCGTCTGAAGCTCGGTTTGGGCCTGGATCTCTTTTTCCTTGGCCTCGGATTGAGCCACCTCAGTAACATTTTTTGCAGCCTCGGCACAATCCTCTGCATTCTTCAAGTCCATCTCGTTAACCTTAGCTTGGTCAAGAAGACCTTGGATGCGAGCCTCGTCTTTATTGAGTGAGGTAAGAAGTTTGGCTGCCTCCTTGGTTTTTTGGGTCAGCTCTTTCTTATAGTCATTGGTCTTGACTGCAAGGGAATGAGCCTGTTAGATAGCCTGCAAGATTGCAAAGGAAGTTAGTATGACAACCAGAGTTAAAGTTAAATTAAAAATTATAAGTGTTGAGGCTTACCAAGACGCAATGCTGCATCATCATTGCATGGTTCTCATACTCCAAGAGCTCGGCCATCCAGTTGATGTCGGCTGGGAGTAGGACAGCGGTGGATATGGCAGCAGCGACCTCCAAGCTATCAATGGCACTATCCCCATCAACAAGTGGTCAGTCTCCGACCATAATGGGTGGATTCCAGGGAGCGTTAGCACGAAACCTAGAAGGCTCAGAAGAACCACTGGACCTTGGCTTCTTTGGTTGGGGCTGGTCTGACGCCTTGGCTTCAGAAGGCCTTTTCTCGGTCGATTTCTCTACTTCGGCCAATTTTGAAATAGGTATTGTATCCTCTGATTTCACCTCAGTGGCGCTGGGTTTTGCCTTGGCCCTTTTTACCTTTTTTGCCTTGGGTTTTGGTTGGGCTTGGAAAGGACTTGAGGAGTAGACTGACATCACCCCAGGGATGTTCGCTAAAAGGTCATCAGGAATGATCTTTGCACGGCCCGTCTCTTCAGCGGTAGTGGCAACAGTAACCTTGGTCCCGAAGCGGATTGCTGGCAGTGCAGTTGGCGGGTTTATCAGATCGTAAGCCGACGTCTTGGAGGATTGGCATTTTTGGGTACGAGTTCTGCCTGTAAGAGCGAGAAGTGGAGTAGAGTGGAGCTCGGCGTCGGCGTTGGCGCTGGGCTGGAGGAATTAGTTAGGAAGCGAATGTTGGTGGCTGCTCCGCTGGATTGGAGCTTGAGGCTTGGTCAGGCCGTGGTGATGAAGAGTTAGGGGGAGTTGTTGCTGAGGGTGGAGACTTTCTTTTCTTGGGGACGTCGGGTAGTGCAGATTGGTAGGTTGGAATGTAGTTGAGCGACAGAGGGGCTTTCCACTGGTCAACCGGCAAGCCCAGCAGCTTCTTGAAGTCCTTGCTGGGGTAGAAGGTTTTGCGAAAGTCTTTTGATGGCTGAGGAAGAACTGCAAGTAAAAAAATAAACATTAGAACATATAGAGGAATAAAGTATTAAAGACTTAAGAACATGTAAAGTGACACTTGGTTCTTACCATTACCCTCTTTGAACACTATTCGGCTCAAAGGATAGAGGTGAAGGTCGTCATTAGGTGGGAACTCCCAATTGCTCGAGACGATGAAATAATCATCTCCAACAACTTTGTTGGAGTCTGGGAGGTCGGCTATGAGTTTGTACTCAGTGGATCTCGACTTGAGGTAATAGATGTAGCCTTTTTCGGATTTCAGGCCACACATGGTATAACAGTATTGGATGTCGGCTAGTGTTATCCTAGCATTCTCTCTGCTAACTAGGGCAATCATACCATTAATGACTCTGTAAGAGTTAATAGCCAGCTGCATTGGGTTAAGTTTGTAATAATGAAGGACTTGTCAGAAAAGGGTGTTGAGAGGGAACCTAAGTCCATACTCTATGAAGGCCACTACGACGAAACGAGTCCTCATCAGGCATGATGGAGTCCTCCTCTCCTGCCAGCCTAAGGTGAACATCGGTTGGGATGGAGAACTCTGTCCTAAAGTACTCTAGTTTGGCCGGGGTGTCTACTCTCCACCTGAACATACC
Source organism: Camellia lanceoleosa (assembly GCA_025200525.1). Lineage (NCBI taxonomy): Eukaryota > Viridiplantae > Streptophyta > Magnoliopsida > Ericales > Theaceae > Camellia > Camellia lanceoleosa. The sequence goes on along the minus strand of CM045770.1, from coordinate 128,546,835 downwards.
CATGGTGTCGGCTTATGAGGATTAACGCAAAATTTTATAAAAGAATGTTTGGTATGGGTTTGAGGACCTCGGGTAACCCTAGAGAGCACTGGAGTGAAGGCTTTTGAGAATCTACAGGATTTTTTGGTTCGGTTTTCCTAAAGAACAGAGTTCTAAAATTAAAACCCAAACCTAAATCTACGCAATTAAAGGCAAGAATCTGGAAGTAAAGCAAGAAAAACAGAAAAGAATAATGATTCAGACTCAAGAAAACAAATAGAAATTCAAGACCATTGTACAAAGTGTGTGCAAATGTGCCAAGCCAAGGATAGTGGCAAAATAAACAAGTGTGTGAGCAGTATGTGTGTGCATATACCTAGAAAAAGATTAGACAAAAGCAAAATTGCAAACAAACATGATGAAATTTAAAACACAAACGAAGATTCAAGAACATGAACGGATTCACAATGGCAGCACACAAGCGTAACAAAGTTTGAAGTAAATCCAAAACTGAAAAGAGGGGAAACAGTGACTTACCGAAGAGAATGACACCGGTACGAGGTATGCTGAAGTCAGATGATGATGGTGCGTGGAATAGAACGGTGAATGCTTCGCCGGAGGGAAAGAACGGAGGCAATTGCAGAAAGCTTTGAGAGAACGAAAATGGTGGTTTCTTGTTTAGAGAAAGAGAAAGCTTGAACCCATAAGGAAAACGAGGAATGCAAAAGTGAAGAGACGGAAAGAGAAAGTGTTTTTGTTAAAACATAAAAAGGCGGCAAAATCATAATAAATATACCTTGGACGACGTGCCTGTCAGGCGGCATGCGCAGAAGTGACACGACCTGATGGCGCGTGTCAAGTACGAATCAATGAGAAAATGACACGTGGCGAAAAGGTAAGAAACCGTACATGACAGCTCATGCGCAAATAGAACTCTTAGAGTTCTTGATTTAATGGAGTGAGAACCTCGGCTATAGGGACAGTCTTGGTTAAGGAACTTGGAAAACTCACTTCTTGGTTCTTGATCATTGATAAAGTAGACTGTACAGTCTTGGTCATATGAAGCCAACGTATAAAGATCTCGGTCGTGAATGATAGCATAGGTTCCAGCCGATGTGATATATGGACAAACAGTATAAGTTCCATCACCTCAAGATGCCGAGGTAATAAAACCTAGGGGGCAGTTCTGGGGGCATATTTTGTGAATGGCAACACGTGGCCACGGTGACACCGAAGTGTCAACTGAGGTGCCACGTGTCTTGGTCACGACGCCGAGGTGATCTCGGCTAGGCTGAGGTTATCTGTGGAGATACTGGAATTCGGGATGAGCGGATAAGGGAAAAGAGTCCTAGAATGGGGGAGGACTTTAGTCTGGATAAAGATAAGGCTCTTAGAGAGTTTATCTCTATCTGGCTGGAAGTCCAAGATGAGCATTGAGCCAGAGTCCATTGAAACTAGGCTTCTATAGGGATCGGGTTAGTGTTGGATATAAAAGTAAGACACCCTCATGGGTCTAAGGTACGCTTTTTGTATTCTGGCTAGTGAGTTAAGCACTGTTTGCTATCTTTGAGAGATAATTGAGTACTAACTTGATTATCGGAGTGTCCCTGGGTGGACGAACCACCATCGGAGTCTTATCTTTCTGTAACAGGTTGTTCGGGTGCAATCTATTCTGTCGGTGTTCTCTAGCTGAGTACCTGTTTGGCAGTGTGGTCAGAAATCAACACCCACACATATGTACCATGAGACAAACAAATGTTGACTAACTATTCTCTCTTAAATGACCATAGTTCTCTCATAATATACCCTAATCCACCTTGTTTTTTAGAGACTTTTGTATGCAATGACAACAATGGGATGGCTACTCCATGTTGTGTAGCCAACTAATTTAATTATAATATCGCCAAATTATACGAACTTTACGTATTTTATATGGATTCTATTTGATAAATATTTTTTTATATATACTTTTCATCGTAAATTAAGATAATCCACAAACTCAATACCAATTTTGTGTTTCACGTTTTTCTTCTTAATTCTTTCAAGGATTTTTTTTTTTAATGCTAAATTATCTTCTTTCCTCTTCTTCTTCTTCTTTTCTTCTTTTTCTGTACATTATTCTATACTCAATATCAATTTCATATTAATCTCTAATATGGATTTGTCGTTTAAATTTTATAGTAATTTTATATATGAAATTATACTTCATTTCTTATATTATTTTATATAATCATAACTCACGGGAAGAAAAACATGTACAATAATGATACTTTTGAGTAACATCTAAAGTTTGGATTTACTACCAGAGTTACTTTTTCAATTGTTGAACAGTAAATTATTTTATGTTTTGACATCATATTACATATGATTAATCACTTCACACATTGAGATATATTTATCGTTTGGATGTTTTCATTATTTTTTTTATTTTTGAGTTTTGTTGTTGTATGATTCTTTATTGATTAGTCGTTACTGAATTTCTTTTATATAGTTGATATTTTAATTTAATTAAGAATGTTTATTTTATAATCTTTTATATATATATATATAATATAAAATCATTATATAATAATCCAACTACAACATGTTTATATTTAATATTTTTAATAAATTTTATGTAATTTATATTTCTACATATTTTTTTTTCTCAAATAAATATAAAAAAATTTAAATAGTTAGAATTATTTTTAATTTTATGTTACTAATTATTCTTCTAATTTAACTATGATTTTTAATATCAAAATGAGTATTTATTTTACTATTTTATAATTTAATATGTATCATATAAAATTATTATATGATAATTACTCTTTTTTAATACGATAGAACTAAAATTATCAAAATACATAAATAATTTAACTAAAATTAATATATATACATATATAAGTATTTAACTAATAATTTTATAGAATAATAGTACCAGTATTATCAAAATAAATAATTAAAATTATACTTTAATTTTAATTTTTTTTTATAACACACATTATAATATTAAATATTTTTTTTAAAAAAAATAATACGACAATTACACAGCTTAACTGCTAGTTTTATTATAATATAAAGTTTGCCTCTTTAATTTAAAAAAAATAAAAAAAAAATAAAAAGAAAAAGAGGCCTAAGTAATTCATATTTGAGGTTAAATTTCATAATATTTTTTTATAATAAAAATCTGTCACTTTTTTGTAACTGATGATGTGGTAGATGGAGAAGGTTGTTAGAATCCAAGTCAGCAAACTCTTTTATATAAGGCCCATATCACCAATCTGGGCCCATTTGCAACCTCATCCACATATGTGGGGCCCATACCTTATTTGCTGAATGAGTCATCACCCAAGCCACCAATCGGTGGCGGAACAAAGAAATTAGGTTAGGAGTTTTTATTAATTATAATTTTTTATTTAAAAAAAATTATGAGTAATATTAAGATAATCATAATTTTATGAGATAAATTTAAATATAAAAAATTACATATTTATTATTAATAACAACAAATTAAAATTTTATAATAGTGTGGAATAGTTCAGTATGAGATGATGATGTAAGTTTGTAATTTTAGCACAAAAAATAATGGATCAAAATTTTTAATTTTAAAAAATAAAAACACATCATTTATAGCATAAATTATTATAAAATTTATTTAATTTTTATTTGATAAAAAAATATTAAAGATATAACATTACTTATAAATGATGTGTTTTGAATGAAAATTATTAAACAGTCTTAGAATACCATATAATGTTACCTACGCGATACTCAAAATATAGAAAATCACAAATCAGACTAAGTGATATGTCAATTATTTAAAAATAATGACTTTATTATATCAAATCTATAATATTTTTTGATACATTATTGATTTAAACTACTATATAAATAATATCACATACTATTCTCAAAGTATCAAATAACTACTTGTTATAAATAATATAATAAATTCTTACTCAAAGAACATGAGAAGAAAAAATATATATATTTTATACATAACAATAAAAAAAAGAAAAATTCAAAACTAAAGGAGACACGTGACCCTACTGACCCCTCCGCCCCTGCCATCAACAACCCGTCTTATCTGTCTATCTTTTTTGTTTTTTTATCATTATTTTTTATATAAAGCATTATTGACTCAGATTAAATTCTCATGACTGAACAAGTTTTTTAAAATAGAAATTTTAAACTTCACAGTCTATAGTCCTAAGAAATTTTGCTGACGAAGAGTCAAATTTAAAATTATGGAAGGAGTAAATCTCAAATCCAAAGCCTCATTCACCAAGCCGAACCTTTGGAATTATTTGACCCACACTTTGTTCCTTCTCCTTGTGGCCAATCCTTAAACCTATGGAGACTTCTCCCCATAATTCAGGTTTTACAAGCATATACATATTAAGGGATGATTTGGGCATTGATTAGAAAGTGTTTGATAATCAAATTCGGGATTTAAAATTGAATGTATTAAATAATAATTAATTAAATTATTTTAATATTACTTAAAAAATTAAGTAACTCTTAAAATATAAGGCCAAGTTTGGCATCCTCAAAAAAATCTAAAAAGTCAAAAAGTCACTATCCTATTTAAGTCACATCATCTTATTTAAGTCACATCACCTCTCTAACACATCACTTCAAACCCAACCCAAATCCAACCCATATTTCATAAAAAGTCAAAAAGTGCACTTATTTAGTCTTCCCAAACTTGGCCTAAATTAAATTTTAGGAAAAATTTTAAGTCATATAAATTTATTTAATTTTGATTAAATTTATATATACTAAACATAAGTATCAATATACATTATTATAAAATCATCACTACCATCACTATCACCATCATGTCACTGTCACCACTATCACCATTATACCACCACTGCCAGTACTACCACTACCACTACTACCATCACCACCTTCATCACCATTATTATTGTTGGTATTGTTTTACTATCAATATCGTTATTATTACTACTATCACCACCACTACCATGTTACCACTATCACTACTACCACCACCATGCCACGGCCACCACTACCACCACCTTTATAATCATTTTTATTGTTGCCATAAGCACCACCATTATTTTACTATCACTACCATCGCTACTGCTACCACTACTATCATGCCGTTGCCACCGCCATCTCCGCTACTACCACTACTACTACCACTAGAAAAATGAGTGAGAGCACTAATTAATGCTACCACTAATGATGTGACAGTGGGCCCCACCATGAATGATTTGATGTTTTGGCCTTGGTGTTGTATTTTTTTTTTTTTTTTATTGAATGCCATGTCATTAGTGATCTTTTTAGAGCTCCAAAATTAGTGGTCTCTATCATTGTTGCTACCACTATCACTACTATCACCACCACTGTCATCATAACATCACCACCACTACTACAACCATCACAATATAAAATTGAAATATTCAATTTAAAAATAATAAATATTAAATTTGATCTTATATATATTACAAAAAATTATTTTAGTTCAATACTTAAATTTTTATCAAATAATTTTTTAATTAAAAACATTTCAATACTAATTTTTAATTTTCAATTTTCAATTTTTAGCTTTCTTAAATACCACCTTATTTAGTGACTTATTGATTTTTTTTTTAATAAAATTATGTGAAAAAAATAGAGACGTAATTTGACAACTTATAATAAATAAGACAATAAACAACTCATTTTGGTGTACCTAAACCATCCCTGAATCTCAAGATCAAGCCTATTGGGACAAAAAGGTTTGGAGCAAAACGCAAAGGGCATTTAATAGGCTTTTGAATATATATATATATATATATTAAAAAAAAAAGTCTAATTATTGGACATAAATGAAAATATAATTATTTTATTGTATATGATTTTTTTTAAAATGATTTTTAATCATTATAAAGTTCTTCATATGAACAATGAATTTGTGCACTTGAATGTTAAAAGGGTTATTGTATTGTATGCTATTTTTCTTATAAGATTTGTTATCATTATTAGTATCTTCATATGAACAAAGAAATTTGTGCAACTGAAAGTAAAAAATTGTTGCATGAAGCAAGCCAACAATGCTAATTTGTTTGTCATTCCATAAGATATTAATTACAAAAATAAAAATAAATTATATCACATTATTAGATAATTATAATGGGATATTTATTCAAAATACACCTAATAATAATATTCACAATAACAGTTTGAATGTTTTTGATGTGATCATTCATACTATCAAATATGAATGTTTACATTATTAAGTTGTTAAGCGTCCAAAAAATATTTGTAAGGATAAAATTATTCATAAAATACTTTTAAATAAAAGAATTAAGATTTGGTGGATCAAATATTCAAATAATACAATTATTGTAATATAAAAATATATTATGAACTAATTGAAATATAAATATTTGAAAAAAAAAATCTAAATAAATACTGCAATTATAATTTAATAATATATAATTAGACGCTCAATAACCATTAAAGTAAACTAACGGATTGACTCAAGTAGCTACTATATACTCTATCAATTGAAAAATCAAGAGGTCAATTGGAAGGATTGATTATGATATATTTATGTTTATAAAATTATTTATATTAAGCAGAATAATTATAATATTTTTGTGCTTATCGTTTTTTGATCAACAAAAAAAGTTTTATTGATGAAAAATATTGAGGAATTACAGTGAGATACATCTGAGAGGGTAATTTGCATTGTGCAAATAAGCCGAGCTAAGTTTGCATAGATCTTCGATTTGGGTCATGCAATGAATCGAGCTAAGGTGGTGTGCAAATGAGCCGAGCTAACTTGCAAGGGCGTTGCATTGCGCCACACAGTGGGCCAAACTACGGTTGCTTTGACTTAATGGGTCGAGCTATCTTGGAATTGGGGTTTGGGCTATGCTATCTTTGAGGACCAAACAACAGTTGGCGACACTACAACAAAAAAAAAGGTTTTTACGGTGCGCAATGCACGCCGTAAAAACCCTTCTACGATGTGCAGCGCGCGTCATATTATAGTCAGTCATGGAAAGTTATTCACTTTCAACGACATGTTTCGTACGCCGTTAAAAACTATTTAATGGCAGATTTTGTGCGTCGTCGTTACTTTTTCTACGACATGCTAGAGTACGCCGTTAAAAACTATTTAACGACAGATTTTGTGCGTCATTATTACTTTTTCTACGACTACTTTTGCATGTCGTTAATTGGTGAGACAAATTAACGACGCTGATTGCGCACCGTAAAATATATAATACAACGACTTATTATGCCTGCGGTAGAATATACAGTTTTAAAAAAAAAATAAAAAAAAATCAACAGGTTTTATTTGACCAATTTTGTACAATCTAACAAATATTACAAACAAGCATCACAAAACATCAATCAACCACCAAAATATTGTTTGAAACATTAAAAAGAAACTATATCCATAAATTATAAACATTTAACAATTATCTATACATTCCAAACATTCGAAAACTATATCCTTAAGTTCTAAACTGTACAAAAAGTTTAAACCATCCAAAACTATGCATATCTAACTTTCTATTAAGAGATTATTTAAAACTACAGACAACAGTTCTTATAGCAGTTGCAGCTGTAGCTATAGCAAATCCACTTGCTCCTATCACAGGGACGAGAGTGCCCAATGTATGTGTTAAGGCACCTAAACCTGCGGCAATAATTGGAGCAACTAACCCTGCTGCATTTCTTGTCTGCATGACAAAGAAAACTTCACATAAGAACAAAAACCAATAACTAAGGGACAAAAATATTTCTTGAGGTATTAAGAAATGATCAAGAAATTTTAAAATATCAACAAAACATTTTCAAAATTAATAAGATAATTCAATGACCCCATAAAAGCAATGTCATAATGAAAAATTAGCAAAAATTCAATATCTCAATAGTTTGCTACTAAATCTAGGCCATAAGAAGCTTAAGAGAAAAATCAAATTTAAAAAGAGGAAGAGGTGGAATTAATCTACTTCAATGCATCACCTACTTGGGACTTGCATAATTATGTTAAAGGATCTATATGTATGAGGTTTAGGTTTGTGTAGGTTTTATCCATTACCATTGTAAGTTCCAAAATAAAGAGTCCAAGTCAAATTAGAGTCTATATTATTTACAAGTTTAAAAAGAAACTTTCAATCCATTATAGAAGAAATTTAGGTAAGTTTTAGTAGCTTTAGGCACTTTTTTGGGACAATGTGATGTAATTCCTGAGTACTTGTAGCAAATACATAAGATAAGGAACTATAGGAATAATCCCTAAGCTAATCTTTTTCTTCTTCTCTAATTTTTCACTAGTATCTAATTCAATCACAAGCTATTACTAATTCCATTGACTCTTGAACCTTATAGCCTACTTCTTGATATTATATGCCTTTTCTCTAATAATTCAACCCTAAATTTCGCAACTCATGATTAAATTTCCATTCAATCAGAGTTTGTTTTTTTTCTTTCATGTATCTCACTACAAACAAGTGAACAACACAGATATCAATCATCAAGGATGATAACATGTCAAAAAGGAAGAAAAAAAAGAAGAGACCATCTTTAGATTTTCACCTACCTAGCTAACCACTCAAGATAACTCCATTTGATTGTTGAGAAATCAAATGACAACAAGGAAAGGAAAAAAAAAAAAAAAATCCTAACAATAGACACTTCAAGCCCCCAATGATTTGCTTCAACCTTTCAAATTATTTCAAAGCACCTGACAAATTCATGTGAATTTCTTGAAAAACTCTTCAGGACCAAAGTCTCTAAAAAGAAATCAAACAACAGAAATCCAAGTTATCCAAACATGTACCCGTGAGATGTAAACAACGTGACCATAGACTGCAAGACACATTTAATCCCTAACAGAAATTGTCAAACCTAATCACATTCAAGTTTTACACAAAGACTACAGTGAAATGTTGAATTGATCATTTGTCTCAAAAACTTGTAAAGTTTGAGCTGTAACATAAATGGGCATTCCTTCTATGTCCACCGAAAAACATTGGCTTGTCATTACATCACTACAAAAGTGTGCCAAGGATCATGTTCACAGCCATGAAAATAGAAGTATGCTCTGATTGATGGGGCTTCTAATAGAGTAGACAAATGAGACAACAAAGTTGTAAACAATCTAATGGAAGGAAGGGGCAAGTGCACACCTTGGTGTAAATCATGTTGAAGGATCTTACAATTTCTAAGAAAGATTCCAAATGCCCCCACAGTTTTGCTTCCACTTCCAGATAGTCCTCATATGGATTATAAACATGCTACAAATCAAAACAAAATAATAAAGGACAATTAAACAGATATTTTTCTTGTTTTACATACGTGAAACGAAACAAATAGACAAGCTGATGACAACAATTAAGCATCTGCAACAAGTATAGTTTAAACAAAACTTTTCTCTTTTTCTCATTTTGCATTTGTCACTATTCATTTAAATTTTTTGAAAAAAAAAATAATTAAACATTCTTAACTAGTGCATAAACAAAATCAAATGAGCATAAGGCTTGCCTCAATCAATAGGGACTCGAAAGACTCCACTTGTTATCTACGTTCAAATCCACCCCACGTCCCCCTCACTGTAAGATAGAATCTATAATGAAGTTGTTCAAAGTAAACCCTCCAAAAAAATAATAATAAGAAAAAAAATAAATAACTTGGGCTTCATAAATTCAAAGTCTTGACGCAATAAAGAAACGGGAAAAAAAAAATACTCCTTTTAACGTCTCTATGTAATTGAAAAGCAACATTAAACCTGCAGTCATCATAATTTTGGTAAAGAGAGCATGAAATGAAATGGAACAAAAAATGAAACTAATGGATGCATTGGGGATGGGGGGAACAGGAACTATTATAGGAGTTCAGCAGAAGGATACCCAGTGAAGAAGAGAGTTGAAAGAGACAGAGATGATCCGAGGTACGTCATAACTACTTACGAGAGTGTCCATAACCACCAAGGTCCTTCTACTATTACTACCAAGTTCTGAATTTTCCTCTTCTCTCTTCTCTGTGGAATTTGGAGTAACTTACACAACAACTACAACTACATACTGTTTCAACTACCTACTTAGCATAGCTTAGAGTTCTTCAGATTAAGAGTTTGCTTTGGTTGTATTTTATGTACAAGTAGTAAGTAATACCACCAATTAGCTATAAGCTATCTTTGATTAGATGAGTTCTATCATTATTCTCCTCTGTAAAAGGGTGTCTGATGATGATAATAACAGGATATGCTCATGTCATCTAGAGAACCTTGCAAACATATCATACATTCATACATAAATACAAGTAGTTTTGCACCAAAGACCATCAGATTTCATGCTTGGACCTCTATTGCAGTTCCAACTCTTTTTTTCTTTCTTTTTTTTTTTTTAAAACAAATTTTAGTGAAAATACAAAAAAGTCACTCTTTTTGTAAGATTAAAATGACTACAATTAATGCATATCATACATTCATACAAGAATCTTTCTATAAACATGAATCAGTCTAGATAAGAATCTACCTCCAGGTAATGAGATAAACTTCTCGAAACTCTAGAGAGCAAGTTATTCTGTGTTCAATCGACAAAAAAAAACAACAACTCAATTTACACAAATCTGAGTTCAAATCACACAAAACGAAATCAAAACATTGATCTTTTTAATGCCCAGAACCAAAGATTCATTGCTGATTCAATAATTTTGAAAACAAAATGAAGAAAAGATTGATGTTTTCAATGCCCAGAAGCAGAACAGAGGAGGACAAGAGATAGATATCTGATATGACGATTTTGAAAACATTTTTTTGAAATGGGTATGCTTGAAATTGAGGGAGATGAAGTGGATTTTTGTTTTTTAGTGATGGGAAAGGGGTCAAAGACTAGAGGGTTGCAGAATCAGGTCGAAGACGACCAACCAAAACTGAACCAAAAGCAACGAAACACAAAGAGAAGAGAAGAGAAAAGAAGAGATTGTACCGATTGTTGTCGTCGCTGAACTAGGTTGAAGTCTTCAAAAAGACATTGAGATCAAAATGCCCAAAATCTGTCTTCGAACCCTCTCTCTTCTCCCTCTCTTGTTGACTTCGAACCGTCTCTCTTCACCATTTCTATGTTCTTTTATGATTAGAAGTCATTAGAATCCAAACAGTTCTCTCTTCTTGACTTTGAACCGTCTCTTTTCGAACCATCTCTCTTCACCATTTCTATGTTCCTTTATGATTAGAAGTCATTAGAACCCAAACAGTTGTGTATTTTGATTTTTTTTGTGCATCGAATATGGGGTACTACACACGATGTTGTGGCCGTTGAAAGAGAGAGAAGCGAAAGAGACTAAGGCAGGACTGGGCTTGGAGTGAGAATGAATTAGGGATTTCAGATACGCATCAAGAAGAGAATAGAAGCATGAGAAGACGATAGATACCTTTGATTTTAGATACACAATCGAAGAGAAGAGATGAGATGATGCTGGTAACCTTATCAATTGATTCGGCCATCATCATCATCAGAGAGAGAGATTGAAACACTTGTGATGTTCCATTCTGATTAGAGGAAGGCAAAATAATTTTTTTGGGAAAAAAAATTTCTGAATTTTTTTTTGTGTGGTGATTGGTGCCTCAAATTTTATTTTGGCGCCCTTTTTTTTATCATACAATTCACGACATGTATTGTACATCGTAAAAAAGTAATACTTTTAACAGCAAGCGATGTGTACGTCGTAAAAAGTGCAATACTTTTAACGGCAAGCGTTGTGTACGCCGTGAAAAGTATTCACTTTTCGCGACTAGCGTATGTGCGTCGTGTGTAATTGATTTATTAACGGCATGCCATATGCACGCCGTAGAAACTTTTATTATTTACGGCGTGCATTGCAAGCCGTAAAAAAATCATCGTTATTACCATTTACGGCCTACGCAATAGACACGCCATGGTTGAAAAAGTATTTACGACGTGCAAAAAACGTAAGTCGTAAAAGTGAGAAACTACGACATGCATTTATTGTATGCCGTTGATGTGGTGCCGTAAAAAGTTAGTTTTGTTGTAGTGCGGGTTATGATAGCTGGGTTGGCTGCATGATTGAGCCGAACAACTGAGCTGGGTCTTGTGTACAAGGATAGCCTAGCGTTACATGTTGCTCAGCAGTCTTAAAGGCCACCAAGCTCACTCAATACGGTTACTTGGTCCTCAACTAACCGGAATGGCTCTCTTGGCTTTGTTGACCGAGCTAACAGTTGTGTTATTTTACTCGCATTTTGGAGATAAAAGTGTTAAAGGATAGGTATTATCCTTTAAGAGATGGACTCCGGATAAGACTCCACGAAGAGGAATTAGAGTCCTCTAAGAGTCTACCTTGCGAAATGAATGAAAGTTCAGAAGTAAAACCTAAAGAGGTAATGCAATTTTACTCAATAGAATTCTAGAAAGCTTTTCCTATATTGATCTTAAGAACTGACTTAAGCATCAGAGGAGTTTTCTGACACACACCCTCCAGGTAGCTCACTTGAGTTGTTTTGCAAGTTACATGATGCCGTTCGAGGAGATCCAATTATGAGGAGCATAGGTGTGATGAATATTTCGTACCCGTACAACATCAATAAAAGAGCTTAGGCAAACGACATCACTACGAAAGACATAACCCAACTAGGTTGGCTCTTGAAATCTGCCAATCATCTACCAAGTCAATCAACAAGGGAGAGGAGGCAAGACACCTACTTCAAATCCAACAGAGGAGAATGAAATCTAAACATCTTTGTGTTTATCTGTTAGTTTGTTTTATATATTTCAACTATTAAGTATATCTTATCAGGTTGTTATTGGTGTATGTCTACATTTGTACATATCGCTTGTAATAGAATTTGGATTTTGAAATGGGGGCTATTACGATAATATGGAACCAACTAGGCTTGTAAATGAATCGAATTTGGCTAATGAAGGATGCCAACGGATCATATTCGGATCGGATCGGATCGGATCTGTCAAAATCAAATCCAATCTAATTAAGACAAACCTGATTCCGATCCGAATCCATTTATCTCATATCCAATTATAGATCATTCGAATCCAATCCGAATCCATTTATCTCAGATCCGATCTATTTATTTTTTTTATTATTTTTTTATTATTTTTTATTTATAGCTACAATTTTATATAATTTGAATTATTAATTTTTTTTTCAATTTGTGTTTTCTTCATTTAAATTGATAATAATCGGATTGGATTGGATTATTAGATTGGATTTTTGCATATTCGATCCATTTAATAATCGAATTGAATGGATTTGGATTATTGGATTGTCAGGTCAAATTTTTTGTAAATGGATTTGAATAGTCGAATTCGGGTCAGATTAAAAAAAAAATCCAATCTATTGACAGCCTAGAACCAATAACTCATATGAGTGAGAAACTTTTAAAATTTTGTTATTTTTGTATATCGTTACAATTTTTGATGAGAGCATCATGTGATTTGGCCATTTGAAGCTTGCTGATTCGGTCAATTACAATAAATTTCCTTTGATTACAAAAATTCATGTATTATTACAATAAAGCTTTGTTGAGTTTAATTTAACAATTTTTAATCCTAAAGTTATTTCAATGTGTACATACATACATAACGTGCAATTGCATGTATATGTAAGTCCAATTTGGGAACTATAATCTGGAGTTTTTTTTTTTTTTTTTGGCCAATTATTACTTTACTAAAAATATAATGCAAAAAATTGGTTAGAATTCCATTTCTAGGGATATGTATGGTATCAGGTCTAAAAATTGTTTTATTTTGATTGTAACACCATAATTAATGAAATTATTTTATTATGAGCAGGACAAATTATTACTTTGAATGATTTTTTTTTTTTTTTTTTTTTTCACTATTATCGGACAGACCATCAGTTGATGGAAAATTCATCGATGCTAAAGGTGGTTGCGGCGGGTGGTGATGGATGGTGACAATCAACGATGGCTGGTAGTGTTGGTGATATATAAATAAATAGATTGGGTGGATATATAGATGACAAGTGAATAAATAGGTAGATGTCATGTAGACAATTAAGTGATACTTACATAGATAAGTGACAGTAAACAAATAGACAAACATATAGATGGGACTTATGTGTAGGTCCCAATAGGTGAATTTATTACTCAATAGGTCCTGTGATAATTAGCAGCATTTTTCATGAAACAACATTAAAAAAATCAAATATTGTTAATTTTTAATGACGGTTAGAAAAATTTATCACAAAAACGTCACTAATTATAAGTTTTAGTAACAGCTTAAAAAAATTTGTTACAAAAAGATCACTAATTTTCAGCTTTTAACGACAGTTTGAAAAATTCGTCAATAGAAAGACATCATTGTAAGTTTTAGTGATAATTTATAAAAATTGTGAACAAAAAAAAAAGTTACTATTGTCAATTTCAAACGACATGTAAAAAATCGTTATAAAAAATTATTTTCAACGATGATTTTATTAAAACTAACTCTTAATGATGAATTACTAAGATTTAATGAAAATTAAATCTATCTATTAGTATCTATTAATCATTTACCCAAACATGATATATGTAAAATAGATAAATAAGTAAAATAATAGATATATAAATAGATAGATAGATAGATGTAGATGATATAATTTTTTAAATTATAATTGTCCTTATAACTTAAAAAGATTAAAACTTGAAATTATTATCTTAAAAAAAGTTTAAATTGAATCTATGACCTATGTCCAAAATAATATTATCCACATAAAAAGAAAATAAATGAATTAAAGAAAAATTGAAGCCACAAGAAAAAAGTAAGGATGAAAGTGATGGAGGTGAAAGAGGTTTGAGATTCCAAATTAATGGCTGATATCACCCACCAAAACGGCCTGTAAGGCCAAAATTAAAATAAATTGACACATAGACGTAGTATGGCTGCTGGGGCCACTATCTTGAAATTGACGTAGCTTACTCATCCTTTGGGAAGATAGGTTGGGGTAGGTTAGGACTAAAATAATCTTAAATTAAAAAATATCATATTTAAATTATAATTATTAAGGAGATGTTATGATGTGTATTTTTAAAGAGGTGCGTATGGTATGTCTATTATAATTTTTTCATAAAATTTTATAACTTAAACCCAAAATGTCATAACTTTTTCATTACAAAAGTCATAACTTTTTTTCATTGAAAAATGTCATAACAAAATCTTAAAGTGACATAACAAATATCACAAAATGTCATAACATTATCATTCATAATTTTAAGGTGCACATCATAAATTCACTATTTATTAACTTTATTAAAAAATGTCATAACACACATTACAAACAATCATAGCATTCATCATAAAAAATTATAACATTCATCATAATTAAAAAGTGAAAAAAATCAACTCACATGTCAAAAAAAACTTCTAAAGATAGGGCAACGAGTGGGTCTGAATCAATTTTTACTTTAAAAAAAAAAAAAAAAAAAAAAATACCCATTAGTGGGGTAGACAAAAAAATACTTATAAATATTTTTTTGTCATATGTTTATCACTTTTTTATAAATATATTTTTTAAAATTTTCTCACTGATATGTAATTTCTCAATTTTTTTTTTCTTAATTTTAACTGTCTATCTTCGAAACTGTTTCACTTTTTTATAAATATTTTTTATTTTTCCACTGATATGTAATTTTCTAAAAGTTTTTTTTTTTTTTTTTTTTCAAATTTTCACTGTCTTCAATTTTCACACAGACCTATTGTTGGCAAGTTGGGGTGAATAATCCTTTATTTCTAATTTCCTTCCCTCCATTTTCTTTTTTATTTATTTATAAATAATCAATATTTGTTGCTAATAAGAATTGCTGTATGAACTTTCAAATAAATAATAGTATGCATAATTCATCAACTGGATAATCCATTTGATTTTCTCTCTATCTTAAATATTCATAATTATATATGTAATATGAAAATTTAGAGACAACCCTAAGACTCTAAGACCTTGTTTGTTTCACTTGACATAAAATAGAGGATATAATATGATGTGAGATTTAGTCAGGACATATAATGAATAGGATATGTGTATTAGATAATATATCCCCAAACTCATGTTTGTTGACTTGATATATAATATATATTATCCATGTTTGTTTTACAAAATATATTGTGAGATATAAACAAGTAATTTTCAAGATTGCCCTCATAATATTATATTATATTAAATTCAAAATTTTTATTAAATTATATTATATTATATTATATTAAATTGAAAATTTAAATTAAATTAAATTAAATTAAATAATATTATATTATATTAAATTAAATTAAATTAAATAATATTATATTATATTAAATTCAATTCAATAATATTATATTACATTATATTATATTCAATTCAATAATATTATATTATATTAAATTCAAAATTTATATTAAATTAAATTCAATAATTATATTATATTAAATTCAAAAATTATATTAAATTATATTATGTTAGATAGACAAGAGGGTAAATTAGACTTTTTAAATCATATCCCAACTAAGGGGATATGATATAAACAAAAACTAAAGTCTCAACAGGAAAGCACATCTTGGATGGCCTTCACAAAAGAGTTTACTCCAAAACAATCTCTAATGCTAATCTTCCAGATACTCACCTACATATATATATATATATGGAAAGGGAGTGAGCTAGAAACCTAATGAATAATGTCAATATAAAGAGATTGAATGAATGAGTTTCAAAACTTTATAAAAACTACATTCTTAACATGATCAAAGCATTTTTAAGATATATATATATAATGCATAGAGTTTATCAAACCTATTATGGAGCATTAAACAAAATAAACAAAGTAAAGCGTCGCAGAACGTCCTCAAAGGATCAAACACATATAGAACGTCCCCATTGAGACATGGGCCTTGACATTATATTGTGAGGTCAATTTGGTTGGTTAAAGGGTTGTAGGGTGGAGGAGGTGAGCGAGGTGAGATGGATGAGGGATACGAGGTGTTAAGAGGCGAAAGAAGTGTTGAGAGGGGGTTGTGTAGTAAGCAAATGACATTAAGAGAGAGGCATGCATGCCTAACAATGATAAGGAGAGGGGTTAGTGGCAACATAGGAGGTAGGGAAAGGGTTGTTAGCACTAGAAACGGTATAAGAGGGCTATTAGCGATAGGGTCATGAAAAATACCGCATTGATCTGCATCAATCTGCACTACTCTACTCACTATCTGTGATTTAAACTTTAAAATTTATGATTTGCCTTCGAAACTGCTCCGTTTTGCTATAGTTAATATATATATATATATATATATTCTTTAACCTATAATGAAATATCAAAGTAAAAATGAGTAGGAAAAATTTAAAATGTGAAATTTATTTTAAATTAGTAGTTATATATATGAAAATATTATGTAAAATTAGTTTGTGTTATATATATGAAAAATATTATGTAAATTAGTGTTATATATTATTCAAAGGCTTGATAATTTGTTAGAATATTTTTCTATCTGCTAATCTGTCCAAAACCGCTCAAACCGCAATTTGCCAATTTGCTAATCTGCCATTCAGTTTATAATTTTATTCGTAAACCACTTGAACTGCACCGCGCACACCTCTAATTAGCAGGTTAGGGATTTGGGGGAAGAGAAGAGAGAAAAGGAAGAAACGAGATTATTTTGGTAGTTTTATAAATTTCTCCATGTCTTTGCAATTTTTTTAAGCTTCATTTGTGTTGTAATTTTTTAGTGCTCCCACTAAATTGCAATATTTATTGTTATTTTCATTTTAATGCAATTTTAGTTTCTTGTTCTTTTCATTTTAATGCAATGTTTTTTCAATTTTTTTTAAAATTCCAACCGAATAAAATCGATTACATCCTCAAATTTAGTTTTCCAAAATAAAAAATTAAAAAAAAAAATTGAAAACATACTTCGTCATCAAATTTTATTTATTTTTGGTGCGAAATTAGATTTTGAAAATGGCTATTTGTGTAAATAGTAATTGGGGAGTCCATAGCAAAAGTGGTACACTCATAGCATACAACCAAAAGTCCAAATTTCTACCTATGCGTATGGATTAATGCAAGAAGCAAGAAGGCCCATGGTGGAACGTTATTTCTGGTGTTTTGGTGGCTACGGAACACGGGCTTCAGTTTCTTAGTACTACTTAGGTTGGGAGAGACTATTTATTTTTTTACTAAAATTGGGCCACCCAACTCTTGGTACTATTATATTTTTGGGGAATTAGTTCAAGAGACTTTTGATGAAACCCTCCTTTTTGAGATTTTTTTTAGGGTAAAGGATAATTTAACTAATTTAGCTTCAAAAAGCCCCTGAGAAATAGGCATGTAACTTAGCAAGGGCACACCATAATTTTCCCTTTTTTTTGGGATAATATTGCCCTTATATATATATATATGTATATCATATATTTGAAAATCTGATTGATATATACAATGATCTCATATATTTAAAAATCTAATTAGTGAAGATGATCTGAAATCAATGAAGACGATCTTGAAATCTGAAGATTTCGCTGCCGATGATCTCACCATCTGTCAACAATGGATGATTCGCCGCCGATGATCTCACCAAATTTGCTTCAATCACGTGTTCTTCGGCAATCTCAAAATATGTATCAACGAGAGCTTATATTTCAAATCTATACAAATTTGTATCAAATTTTGAGAGTTTTTATCAAGATTGAGAGTGTTGATCGAGTTTTTGAGGTTTTTCTTCGATCACGTATTTGATTATTGTTCGGGTTTGATTAGGTATATTGATTTGTTGATTAGTTGTTTTTTTATTTTTTTTATTGTGTATAATTTGATTTTGTTTGATAGAATGAGAGCAAAATTTTACTTAGATTTGTGCTCTATTTTTGTTTGATAGAAAGAGAGTAAGATTTTACTCTGGTACTATATGCTCTGTATTTGTTTAGGAGTAAAATTTTATTCTAGTTTTATGTGCTCTGTTTTTATTTGATAAAATGAGAGTAAAATTTTACTTTGGTGTTATGTGTTCTGTTTTTATTTGATAGAATAACAGTAAAATTTTACTTTGATACTGTGTACTTCTGTGATTTGTTTTTGGACTCGTAGTGACGGTAAAATTTTACTTTTTTTGATAGTAAATTTTTACTGTCAACTGATTACAGATTTGAAAAATGGTTCCACCTCTTATGTTGTTATGCAAGTATGGTGATCGTACCATTGTGTTGAACGTTGTGTCAAGCTGCAGATTGAAAGATTTAATTGATTTTTATCGTTTATGGATGATACTTTCCTGAATGGCAAATATAAGGGCATATTGTTATCAACTACAACGAAGGATGGGGATCAAGGTAGATACTACTGCCAGCGTTTTGCAAAGTAAAATTTTACTTAATTGTAGAGTAACATTTTACTTATTTTCAGAGTAAACTTTTACTTTTAATTATAGTAACATTTTATTGTTTTACTTTTTTTAGCCTTTTGTGTATTATACTTACTAATTGTAAAATGTTCTCTCTTCCAATTTTTTTTTTCCTCTTGCAATTGGTATTGTCGATACAGAGACTATGGATAATTGTGGATGATCTTGTTGTCTTTCATCCAATTTGTAAGAAGCTACCCGATAGGCCAACAAAGAGTAGGATTTCATTTAGGGGTGAGAACATAAGACGAGTATAGTGTGGTAGATGTAAGAAGTACGGTCATAACATGAAGACTTATAAGGAGACATTGTCATAAAAGACATTATTATTTTATAATAAAAATATGAAAATAATGTAGTACTTTTGCAATAACAATTCATTTTTACTGTTGTTGAATTGTTGTCTATCCAATTCACTGAGTTGCTTTATAATTCAATTTGACACTTTACTATATTTTTTTAATGTTCTTGATTAGTTTCATGCAAAAAAATTTGTAATGGAGCTTGTTCAATAGAATGGAAGGCTTTAAGTAAAATTTTACTCTGAAAAATAATAAAATGTTACTGTCAGAAACAATATAGGTTTAGTATAAATTCCACTGTAAAACATATCCAACCTGTATCAACAGATGTGCCTTTTTTATTTTTGAACTTTAAAATGATATAACTTTTAATTTAGATGCCGTTTTTTTAATAAAATTCAGTTTGTTTGGTTTTGATTTAAAAAAAACAGTTTTCAAAAAATTATATTTTTTGATTTTCCGTATTTTAATGTTTTCAATGAATTTTTTTTTAAATATTTTAAGCAATTTTTTTTAACTTTTAGACACACCTAACATAAATATACTTAAAAAGTATAATATTTGTGAAAAAAATCTTTAAACATTTCAGTAAATACCAAAAAATATGAAAATTTAGTATGTTTTTTTTGTATTTTTGTGTATTTATTAATTTTTTAAAATATTTTTGCACAAATATTTTACTATTTAGATACATCTAAGTAAGATGCATCTAAAAAAGTAAAAAAATTACTTAAAATTTTAAAAATATTCACTAAAAATAAAAAAAATACAAAAAACAAAAAACTCAATTTTCAAAAAATTGAATTTAGAAAACTGAAACCAAACACACTAATTAGTATTTTTAGAATCCTTGCATCAAGATTTATCAAACAAGATCCAGGTTACTATGAAATTTCTTAAAAAAATAAAATAAAATATCGTCGAAATTGACATAGACAGTAAAATTTTACTGTCATTATCAAAGTCAAGCAAAATCGCAGCGCCATTTAGGATAAAATTTTAGTCTGAATCAGAGTAAATTTTACTATGATTTAAAGTAAAATTTTACTGTCGTTAAGCAAATCAATAATCAAAATTTATTTTCGTTAACTAGAGTAAAATTTTATTGTTACGAAAATAGAGTACATACTAGATAAAGGACTTATAGTCGAATTTTACTTTAGATATATGAACAAACAAACAAAAAACTCTCAATTTTTAATTGTAATATATTAATTTATCATTTTTTTGACATAAAAGAGGTCATTTTATCTCAGATCTGAAGTTATTGATCTCAAACATGAGTTCATAGGCATCAAATCTGAGATGGTGATGGTTGATGGCAAAAATGGTGGTCACAGGCAAACGGTGAGGATGAATGATGCCGACCGATGATGGAGATAGTAGAGGCGATGAACAACCATCGACGGTGGAGTTGGTGGAGAGAGTGAAAGAGAGAGAGCTGTAAAAGAAAGGGAGCTTCTCTAACTTGTGATTGTTGATTTGAAAGTAACGACCGATAGAAGATAATGAAATTGTTCAATAACTTCGAAACATTCAACAATGGCACTTGAAAATCTCTCATTATGCATCAATTTTTGCTTCAATTGACAATTTTTGAAGAAGGGTTTTCGAATTAGGGGTTTTTGAACTCTGACAGTTTTCAAACGAAGAAAAAGAACAAGGGAGACAAACAGCTCAACTGCTTACTATTGCCTATATATATGCAAGGGTATTCCTGTCTTTTTATCTTATTTTTTAATTCTGAAGGGTTTTGACAGCATTAATTTATTACATATCCTTTACACAAAAAAAGGGGTAATTCTATTTTCACACCCCAAAATATCTCACTTCACATTCTCCCTTAATACACACACTAACTAATTGTCTCGACCCAAACCCGCCCCTACAGGTTTAGTATCGTAACCGGCCAGTAATCCTAAGATTACCTATGGCCTCTGAAACAGAATCACAAAATAAGGGGCTAGCGAAAGCAAATATATAAATATAATTGTCCATTGAGCTGTGTAGACTTATATGAAACAGAATATTTAAAACTTTATATACATATCCAAAAGCCATGCTTACATTATACCCACACACATTATAGGATCTTAAGTATAGCCAATAAAAACAAACAAGTCTCACATACAAAAACAACCAGAACTTTAACATGACACTTCCGGAACCTCCACGTGAAGCATGATGGTTGGCTGACAAAAGAACACAGATCCAGACACGAGTCTTCAGGAATGATTTCCAAAACGCTCACCTATACATATATATACACACAGTGAGCTAAAGCCCAGTGAATAACATTAAGGTAAAGAGATTAGTGAACGAATTCCGAACATATCATAATCGTAAAACAAACCATAACATAATCATTCTCATATCTGAACATAATAATGGTACATCCCATAGAACACATCACATAATGTCTTCCGACTAGAGTAATCGGTCCCGGATACCGATTAAACACGTATCACCACAATGAAGTGGCTAATGAGATCTCGTAATCACATGTATATCATGGACCTGCATTAACATGCCGTCCCCCATGACTTGGGACTATCTATGGATGTCATAATAGATTTCAAACATAGGACATTCGTTCAAGTAAACAAATATCAATTTAGAAATCATAACTTAGCATATAACATTTGGAACATAATTCATATGAACATATCTTTACAGAAATATTACTCACAGTAGTTCCCGTAAACGGTTAATCAATCTCCGAACGTTGACCTACAAACACAAAAGTACATAACACAAACATATCTTATCATTACACGTGTATTTGGCCATTACGGCTTAGATTTCTCTACATAGGTTTCTTGTGACGCCGGAGACGCCGGAGAAGCCCCCATGCACCACTGACATTGTTCCTACGCGCCGGCGACTAGCAGCATGTGCTTCATGCGCGAAACCAGAGAAGAAGATGACCTGATGTCATCAGATGATGTCATCTTGCTGACATCATTAGGCTTACCCGTTCCGACCCGCACTCTGACCCGCTAACCAAGCTGCTGACTAGAGTCGTTGACTAGAGTCGAGCCATGTTGTCCAAGTTGTTGACCGAGCCGCTAACTAAGCCGCGCCACTAGTCAAGCCACTCCGCCGTCGCTAATATCAACCGAACCGGAGAAACTATCCGGTGCTTCTCAGCTACTCCAGATTATGCCGACCTGAACCATTAAACTGTTTTGGCTAGATCTGAGCTATTTGAAGTCTGTTTTTAACGATCCAATAGTGCTTTCCAACTATTTGGAATATTCCAAACACATTCGTATGGTCAGATTTTACAAATCAGATTTCAAAAATTTGCAGTTTTTATTTTGGCATTCTAAAGAGCTTTTGCGGCTAATTTGACCAGTTCGGACTCAACGGCGAAGTCTGATTTTTTAGACAGAGATCATTTTCTGTAGAGACAATTATTGATGGAGGAATCAACATTGACTTCGGAGATCCATGATCAAGCTAAATGCTTCCAATTATGCAATTTGGAAGCCTAGAATAGAGGATGTCCTCTACTGTCGAGATTTGTTTGACCCCATTGAGCTAAGTGGAGTTAAACCAGCTGCAAAGAAGGATGAAGATTGGAAGCGGAAGAACCGAAAGACCATTGGTCAGATCATACAATGGATCGATCATAGTGTCTTCCACCATGTCGCCCAAGAGACTAATGCCTATGCTCTTTGGACAAAATTAGAAGGCATATACCAGTCGAAGACTACGTGGAATAAAGCCCTCCTAATGAGAAGGCTTGTAAATTTGAAGCTAAAAGGTGGTGTTTCTGTTGCAAAACACACCAGTGAGTTCCAAAATCTGGTGAACCAACTAGCAACTGTCAAAATGGAGTTGGATGATGAAATACAAGCCCTATTGCTACTTAGTTCCTTGCCAAATAGTTGGGAGACGTTGGTTGTGTCCCTCAGCAACTCTGCACCTGAAGGAAGACTAACCACAAACATGGTCACGGATGCTTTATTTAGTGAAGAGGCAAGAAAGAAAGACATAGGTGGAGATCACAGAAAATAAAGGCAGAGGGAAGAAGCAAAAGCAGAGGACGCAGCAGAGGAAGATCTCAAGACGGGGAAGTTCAAAGAAGGTACGAGCAGGACAAGATTCAAGTGTTACCATTGTGGCCAGAAGGGTCACATAAAGAAATATTGCTATGCCTTGAAGGGAGAACAAAAACAATGCAATAGACAGCCAAAGACCGAAGATGGGAACACTGCAGTCACTGTCTCAGAGGATATTGCATTATTCTCTGTTGAAGAAAAAGAATGCCTCCATATGTCAGACAACGACACTGAGTGGGTGGTCGATACAGTAGCTTCCTACCACGCTACACCTCGGAAGGAGTTCTTCAGTACGTACCAAGCTAGAGATTTTGGTACAGTGAAGATGGGTAAATCCAGTTTTTCAAAGATTGTGGGAATTGGTGATGTTCGCATCTAAACCAAAATTGGGTGCACGATGGTGTTGAAAGATGTCAGGTATGTTCCCAATTTACACCTAAATCTTATTTCAGGAATAGCCTTAGATTGACAAGGCTATGAGAACTACTTCGGCAAAGCCATGCGGAAATTGAAGAAGGGATCTCTGGTGGTAGCTAGAGGACAAGTAACTCGTCCGTTGTACAAGACTCATGTGAATGTGTTTGTAGATAGCCTCAACCCAGCAGAAGATGGGGCATCACCAAATTTGAGGCATAAAAGGCTAGGTCACATGAGTGAGAAAGGGTTGCAGATTCTAGCAAAGAAGTCTCTTATTTCCTTTGCCAAAGATGCAAAATTGAATCCTTGTGACAATTGCTTATTTGGGAAGCATGATAGAGTCGCTTTCCACTCATCATCCATAAGACAGTTAGCTTTGGTCTTTAGGACATAAACCCATACCTTTCGTGATACATCATCCAGTGTTGTGAAAAGCGCGCCTAAGCACCAGGCGAGGCGAGGCACACTGTTTGCGCCTGTATAGGTCCCATGCAAGGCGACTTGAGGTAGGCTCGCCCCTTAGCCGCGACCTGAGCCAGGCGATAGAGGCACAAGGCGCACGACTAGGCGCGCTTGATTTATTAGCAGCTAGATCTGATCTAATGGCTACGGGAGGTGTTCGAATGGCTCTTAACCACAGAGGATTACAACTCATGTACAATATGACCAAATACGACTGAAATGAACCCTAATCTCTGTCGTTTTTCCTCTCTCGCCTCGCCTTGGACTTCGACTTCGACTGGGCTGCTCGATTTGATTTCGACTTTGTAGGTATGCTTCGCCATCTTCTTCTTCTTCTTCTCCTCCTTTTCTGGTCTTATGGTCGTCTGGTCAACCTCTTCTGGTCTTTTGGTCTTCTGGTCGACCTCTTCTGGTCTTCTGGTCTGCTTGACCTCTTCGACTAGGCTTTTTTTTTTTTTTTTGCTTCGAACTCTTCTGATCTCACTCTCTCTATCTGTCTCTTCCTTTCTTCTTCTTCTTCTTTTTCTTCTTCTTATGGCTTCGATTCGACTTCAACTCTGTTTTTTATTTATTTTTATTTTATGCCTTTGAGTCTCTGTTAGGAAAATAAATAAATAAATACAAATACAAAATAAGGTGCTATTGGTCTCATTAATCAGGACAAAATAAGGTGCTACTGGTTTGAGTCTCTGATTCTGATTAATTAACTAAAAAAAATACACTGGAAAAATTTTATAAATAATTAATTATTCACAATTAATTAATTAATATACAATGCTACTGGTCTTTTTTTTTTCCTTTATCTGTTAGGGAAAAAAAATAAATTCTGATTCTGATTAATTAACTAAAAAAAATACACTGAAAAAAAAATATAAATAATTAATTATTCACAAATAATTAATTAATACAATGTGCTGCTGATCTTTTTTTTCCCTTTATCTGTTAGGGGAAAAAAATGGATTCTGATTCTGATTAATTAACTAAAAAAATATATATTGAAAAAAAATTACAAATAATTAATTATTCACAAATAATTAATTAATACAATGTGCTATTGGTCTTTTTTTTCCCTTTATCTGTTAGGGAAAAAAATTTACAAATAATTAATTTATCACACATTACATTACAATGAAATTATTTTCCATTTATTAAATTTGTTGTGTAGATTGTAGAAAATGACATCGGAAAGTAATAGAAAAGATCCGGTGTGGCAATATGCCCATTTGGTAGAGGAGAATAATTTAAACAAGTTTGAGTGTAATTTTTGTGGTAAAGTATCAAATGGAGGTGTTTATCGGGTGAAACAACACCTCGCGGGAGGTTATAGGAATGTCACTGCTTGCCCGAAGTGTCCATCTCATGTGAGAGAAGAGATTAGAGAGTTCATGTCAAAAAAGAAGACAAAAAAAGAAAAAATAAACATGTTGCCTGATTTCGATGACATGGACATGGACATGGAAGATGAAGATGAAGATGATGATGTTGTTGAGATCAATGTCAATCAACGCCGTAAATTGACAAGTAGCAGCCAAGGTTCATCCAAATCCAAATCAAAAATGCCAAAGAAAAAAGGGCCTATGGATGTTTACTTTACACCCAATCCTGAATCAGTGGTGAAAAATCGAAGAGACCAAGCAAAAAGGAAGCAAACCAAAATTGATGCAAATGACCCTTACAAAAAAGAAATGAGAGTCAAGGCAAAGATCTGCAAGATAGATGTATGATGCTGGTATCCCTTTTAATGCAGTAAATTATGAGAGTTTTGGACCAATGATTGAAGCCATTGAACAATATGGTCCTGGTATGAAGCCACCAACTTACCATGAAGTGCGAGTTACCCAACTCAAAAAAGAAGTGAAACATACTGAAGATTTGATGAAGAATCATAAAGAGGATTGTGCAAAATACGGGTGTTCCATAATGGCTGATGGCTGGACTGATAAGAGAGGAAGGATATTGATTAACTTTTTAGTTAATTGTCCAAGAGGAACCATGTTTGTTGAGTTGGTTGATGCTTCTAGCTATTCAAAGGATGGGAAAAAGCTATTTGAATTACTAGACAAGTTTGTGGAGAAAGTTGGAAAAGAGAATGTGGTGCAAGTTATCACGATAGTCTTTGCCTAATGTGTTGGCTTAAGAAGAATATTTCTTCATTCCTTACATCAAAATTGTTTACTCATAGTTTGTTTTGTATTTAAAAACTTAAAAATAATAATTCTTCGTTATTGTTAGATTATAGGGAGGTTTTTGGGAGCCAACTATGAACACTTGTATTGGACACCATGTGCTGCTCATTGCTTGAACTTGATATTAGAAGACATTTTCAAGATACCTAGACTGAGAAAGACATTTGCAAGAGGTATTGCAAAGACATGGCTACATTTACAACCGCCAACGCGCTAAACATGATGAGGCGCTATACAAATCAAGAATTTGATCAAGCTGCAAAAACTAGATTTGCAATCGCCTTTCTGACTTTGTCTAGGATGCATCAACAAAAAAACAATTTGAGAAAGATGGTCACCTCCGAAGACTGGACCTCAAGCAAATGGGCAAAGGAGCCACAAGGTAAAAGAATGGCACAAACTTTGTCAATGCTTTCATTTTGGAATACTGTTGTGTTTGCCCTTAAGGTCTCAGGTTCTCTCATCAAAGTACTTAGATTGGTTGATACCGAGAAGAAACCTCCCATGGGATACATTTATGAGGCAATGGATAGGGTAAAAGAATGCATTGCAAGTTCATTTGATTATAAAGAAGAGAACTATAATGAAATCTTCGAGATCATCGACAAAAGATGGGATGTCCAATTGCATCGGCCTTTACATGCAGCTGCGCACTTTCTTAACCCAGAATTCTTTTACCCAAAAGCGTTAAAGGTGCAAAAAGATCATAAAGTGATGAATGGGTTTTATGAATGCATGCAAAGGTTGGTCCCAGATGTCACTGTTCAAGATTTGATCACTAATGAGATGAGTATTTATATGAAGGCTGAGAGTCTTTTTGGCAAGTCTGTTGCGATTAGGCAAAGAAATACAAAGGCACCAGGTAATATATTATAGACTCATAGAGTTTATTTTTAGTAATACTTTTAGTAAAACTCAATACTTGGTAACAATTATTTCTAACTAGTGGTTATCGCAGCTGATTGATGGGCATCATATGGTTCTAAAACTCCAAACTTGCAGACTTTTGCCATAAAAGTCCTTAGCCTAACATGTAGTTTATCGGGTTGTGAACGAAATTGGAGTGTATTCAAACATGTGAGTATTTAACATTCTAACTAATTGTTTGTTCAATTCAAATATTTTCTATTCTCATTATATAGAATTTAATATCTTTTTAATACTTGCAGCTTCATAGCAAGAAAATAAATAGATTGGAACAACAATGTCTCAATGATTTAGTGTTTGTCAAATATAATAGAACATTGAGATTTAGGTATGACATGCGCAACACTTTTGATCCCATATCTTTGCAAAATATTGATGAAAGCAATGAGTGGTTGCTCGGGAGGATGGATGGAAAATCAGATGAAGATAATGAGCCTGTGTTTGATGATGATGACAGCTTGACGTGGGCCACTGTTGCTAGAGCTTCTGGAGTAGAAGAAAGTAGCCATGCAAGTAGAGCAACAAGTTCACGCTTAAAGGCACAACCGAGGATATCTAAATCATCAAGATTAACTCCACTTCAATTAATAGATGAAGAGGAAGCGGGTTCAGATGACACAGAGGAGGAAGATGTTGAGGGATATAAATCAACTGATGGAGAAGAAGATGATAGTTTGCTTGCCATTGATGTTGATGACGATGATTGACTGACCGACCTAACCTACCCTTTCTTTTGATATTGATGTTTTTAAGTATTAAGACATATATTAGTATTTGTTGGATATTTATGTTTTGGATGTTTAGTGTTTATGTTTTTATTTTTATTTTATTGAATGTGGATTATTTTATCTTTGAAAATTGAAATGTTATGTAATATGCACTTTCATGGCTTTGAGAATTATTCTATATTTTGTCTTGAATGTTGATTACTTTTTATTTTTAAAAAAATTATCTTAGTACTATGAATGATTAGTCTATGTAAATTTTTCTATTTTTTACTAAGACTGTGCACCTTACTTCAATAAAGCCCGCGCCTCGCCTTGCGCCTTGCGCCTAGGCCCTGAGAGACCTTCAGCGCCTTAGTGCACCTTGAGCCTTTAAAAACACTGGCATCATCAATAAACGTCAAGAAGTATTTTTTGCCACCAAAATATTCCACTTCTATGGGACCACATACATCAGAGTATACTCTGCTCAATAACTCTGATTGTCTAGCTGAGGTGTTCTAGTATTTTTAGACATTCCATGCTATGGTGGAAAGGCAGAACATAAAAAAGTTAAAGTGCCTCCGAACAGATAATAGAGGCGAGTACACGTCAAATGAGTTTGAAGCCTACTGTGCTACTCGCAGTATCCGACATGAGAAGACTGTTCTTGGAACCCCACAACACAATGG
The DNA here is from genome assembly GCA_025200525.1 of Camellia lanceoleosa. Lineage (NCBI taxonomy): Eukaryota > Viridiplantae > Streptophyta > Magnoliopsida > Ericales > Theaceae > Camellia > Camellia lanceoleosa. The sequence continues at coordinate 128,517,756 of CM045770.1, read as the reverse complement.
TGTAGCCGAGAGAATGAATCGGACAATTGTGGAGAAGGTCAGATGTATGCTCAAAATGGCAAAGCTGCCAACGTCATTTTAGGGAGAAGCTATTCTTGTTGCTTGCTATTTGATCAATAAATCGCCATCAGTTCCACTGAATTTTGAGATTTCAGAAAAGGTGTGGTCTGGAAGGGAGATTTCTTATTCTCACTTAAGTGTTTGGGTGCAAAGCATTTGTACATGTATCTAAGGAACATAGGCAGAAGCTGGATGATAAAGCTACTCCATGCATTTTTATTGGCTATGGAGATGAAGAATTTGGATACAGATTGTGGGATCCTAAAAATAAAAAGGTTATTCGAAGCAGAAATGTGGTGTTTCAAGGAGGCCAAACTTTAGAAGACTTTGGGCAACCACCCAAACCCAAAGTAGATAATGTTTCAGAAATTGTTCCGAATCCTGTACCATCATAGCATGCCACTGATGAAGAAAAACTACCACATCATGCAGCCAATGATGTAAAAGTGCATGATGGATTTCCAGAAGAAGAAGATCCAGAAGAAGAGGGTGTTGAGCAGGGGGAGCCACAACCCCCTCCGCCAGAGACTATTGGTCCATAGTTACGAAGATCAACAAGAGAGCCTAAGCCATCGTCAAAATACCCTGCTTCTGAGTATATTTTGCTTACTGATGACGGGGAACCAGCAAGTTTTCAAGAAGCTCAAAATCATAAGGAGAAGAGTAAGAGATGCAATCCTTGCAAAAAATTCAGACTTATGATTTGATAAAACTTTCCCAAGGTCGAAAAGCACTAAAGAACAAATGGGTGTTCAAGTTGAAAAAAGATGGCAGCGGAAAGCTAGTCAAGTATAAGGCTCGATTGGTTGTCAAAGGTTTTGGGCAAAAGAAAGGTATTGATTTTGATGAAATCCTTTCGCCAGTTATGAAAATGACACCCATTCGAGTAGTTTTGGGACTAGTGGCCAGTTTGAATTTGGAACTTGAACAAATGGATGTGAAGACGACATTTCTCCATGATAATTTGGAGAAAGAAATTTACATAGAGCAACCAGAAGGTTTTGAAGTAAAAGGAAAAGAAAACTTAGTCTGCAGATTGAAGAAGAGTCTTTACGGCCTCAAACAAGTGCCGAGACAGTGGTACAAGAAGTTTGACTCATTTATGGTGGGTTATGAGTACAAGAGAACTGCTGCAAACCAGTGTGTATATGTCAGGAAATTTCCTGGTGGAAACTTTATCATACTCCTGCTCTATGTTGATAACATGCTAATTGTTGGACAAGATGCCACATCAATCAAATCACTGAAGAAGGAGTTATCATAGTCCTTTGACATGAAGGACCTAGGCCCTGCACAACAAATTTTGGGCATGTAAATTATACGTGACAGGAAAGCCAAGAAATTGTGGTTGTTACAAGAGAAGTATATTATTTTTTGAGAATACCTAGATTAGGGAATGATTAGGATATCATCCCCTATTTATATTAATGAAGATTAATAATTACAAGGGAGCCCTAAGGTAAAGAATAATTACAAAATAATAACCCAAATAATAATATATTATTCTAACACTCCCCCTCAAGCTGGTGCAAAGATATCTGCAATGCCCAGCTTGCCTAATATGTCATGAAATGGCTTATTCCCAACTCCCTTGGTGAGGATGTCAGCAAGTTGTTCACCAGACTGCACAAAGGGAGTACATATTGTACCACTAGTGAGTTCTCCTTAATGAAGTGGCAATCAATCTTAACATGCTATGTCCTATCATAATGAACCGGATTGTGAGCGATATTGATAGCCGCCTTATTATCACAGTATAACCGCATGGAGTCCGTCTGATCAATACCAAGATCACTCAACAATAACTTGATCCATAAAAGCTCACACACTCCTTGTGCCATAGCTCTAAACTCACCACGACTTGACCTGGCAACTACATTCTGTTTCTTACTCCTTCAAGTAACTAGGTTGCCTTCAACAAAAGTGCAAGACCCTGAAGTCGATCTCCTATCGACCAACGATCCAAATTACCAAGATCTATATAAGCTTCTACACGAAGATGATCATACTTTGAAAAATAAAGATCCTTACCAGGAGCAGACTTCAAGTACCTCAAAATTCTCATGACAGCCTCGAAGTGAATCTGATAAGGAGCATACATAAGCTGACTAACCACACTGACAGCAACAACAATATTAGGACGGGAGTGAGATAGACAAAATAAGCTTACCCACTAATCGCTGATAGCTCCCCCTATCAACAGCTGCTCCTCCTTCATCATCCCCTAGTTTCTGATTGGGTTCCAGTGGAGTATCATAGGCGTTGCAGCTCAGCATCCCAGTTTCCTTCAACAGATCAAGCACATACTTCCTCTGTGAGATAAATATCCCATCCTTGGAGCGAGCAACTTCAATTTCCAGAAAATACTTCAAGCTTTCCAAGTCTTTGATTTCAAACTCACTGGCTAAATATTTCTTTAACAAAGGAATTTCCTCACTATCATCACCCGTAAGAACTTTGTCATATACATAAACAATGAGTGTTGTAGTCTTACCACGCGAGGAATGTTTCATAAACAAGTTGTGATCTGCCTGACTTTGTTTGAAGCCATATTTAAGTATAGCTTGAGTGAATCTCTCAAACCAAGTCCTTGGAGACTGTTTGAGACCATATAATGACTTTCGAAGCCTGCATACTTTGCCTTTTGTTTGATGATCCTCAAAATCAGGAGGAATGTCCATATATACCTTTTCTTCGAGGTCACCATGGAGAAAGGCATTCTTTACATCAAATTGATAAAGTGGCCAGTCTAGATTAGCTGCTAGAGAGAGAAGTACTCTGACTGAATTCATCTTAGCCACTGGTGCAAAGGTCTTCTAATAGTCAACGCCATATGTCTAAGTGAACCCTTTTGCCACAAGTCTAGCCTTGTAACGCTCAATAGAACCATCCGCTTTGTGTTTCACAGTATACATCCATTTACATCCCACAGGTCGTTTGCCTTTAGGTAACTCAGTCAATTCCCAAGTGTCATTCTTCCTAAGTGCTTTCATTTCCTCAATTATGGTAAGTTTCCATTCAGAGGTAGCAAGAGCTATGTTACACGGACTCGGGTACGGGTATCAGGTGTAGGTGTAGGTGCGGGTGCGTATCTAAGGGTCGAATACTTCAAAATTAAAAATTAAGGATACGTGGATATGTATCCAAATTTGAATACGGGTACGGGGATACGTTAAATATATTTTTTTAAAAATATATATTTATTTTATGAAGATGAGTAATATTATATAAATAACAAATAAAAATTATAAAAATTATTTTAGTTATAAAATAAATTATATTATATATGATAAAATAACTTATTTTTATTTTAGACATAAAAATTATATTATTTATGATATATTATATTACATAATTTTTTTTTTGGATGAATAGTATTACATATTATTATATTAATGTAATTTACACTATATGTTAATGTAAATGTAATATGAATAATGGATGAATAATATTATATGACATGAATAATATTATATATTATTATATTAATGAAATTTATATTATATACTAATATAATATAAAGAAGAAGAAAAGAAAATAGAACAGAGAGAACAGCGAGAAGAAAATAGAAGGAGATCGAGAGAAGAAAGAAGTCGGCAACCGAGAGAGAGAGTAGAGGGAGATCGAGATCGAGAGACAAGAGGAGAGCAAGAGAGATTGACAGATCGAGAGACGAGAGAGAAGAGAAAGAAGGAGATCGAGAGAAGACAGAGAAGACAGAGCAGGAGATGGAGATCGAGCATCGAGCATGTCGGCTGAATCGATGTCTTTCTTTGCTTTGACAAAGTGACTGTTTTCTCTCTTTCCCTCTTTCATTTCTTTTGCTGTCTGTAAAGAGCAATGTCCGAGAGAGAACAGGCGAATCCGACACAGATCCCACACCCGCACCTGTGTCGTGTCGTGTTGACACGGGTACTTTGCCCCACAGTGCCGAGTCCATGTAACACAGAGCAAAAGCATCCCGAAAATGGTTAGGAATGCTAACAGAGGAAATATTTGACACAAACGCCGACAAAATGAAAGTAGGACACAAAATTTGAGATAGGATGTTGAGTACAAGATCTCACACTCTTTCTCTTGGCAATAGGAACATCAAGATCAATGGACTCAAGAGATTCAAAGTTATCTCGGACTCTCATCGACGCAGGAGATGGCAATGGAGGAGCAGGTATGGTCTCTTGTATTGAGCTAACTTTCTGCCTCTTTGTCCCTGACATAAACTTGCCCTTCCCTATCCTTGGTGACATTGGGTTCTGTAGTCCCAGTAGAAGGTGGTGATGCAAGAACAACTGGTTCCACCATAGGAATCACAGGAATCACTTCACACCAAGGCTCCCCCTGAAAGGAGGACTGTCACATCGGAGAGGACAAGAAATAAGACCGTGACTTAAAGAATGTGACATTCATAGATACAAACCACTTACAAGAAGGAGGGTGGTAACAATTATACCCTTTTTGAGTAGGTGAGTACCCAAGAAAAACATATTTGAGGGAGCGAGGATCCAACTTACCACGAGTAAGAGAGTGATTATGGACAAAACAGACACAGCCAAATATTTTGGGAGGAATAGAAAACAAGGACTAGGAACCTAGAAGGACTTGAAGAGGAGCTTGTTTTTGCAAGACCTGGGTAGGAAGACGATTAATAAGATGGGCAATGGTAAAAACAGCATCGCCCTAGTAAGACCTAGGCATACTCATAAAAAAACACATGTACCGATCCATGTCAAGAAGATGGCAATTCTTGCGTTCCGCCACCCCATTTTGTTGAGGGGTATTGGTGCAAGAGGTCTGATGATGGATTCACCCCCATTATCAGAATAGAATATTTTGACGGTGGCCCCATATTGAGTACAAATCATTTTATGGAAATTGCGGAATACAGAGAAAACCTCACTCTTGTCTTTCATGAAATACACCCAAGTAGCATGAGAAAAATCATCAATAAATGTAACAAACCAAAGATGACCTTTCACAGACACAACACGAGATAGACCCCAGACATCAGAATGTATTAATGAAAAAGGAACTAAACTTTTATTAAAACTGGGAACAAAAGAAGCTCTGTGTTATTTTCCAAGTTGACAAAACTCACAAAGAAATTCAGACACATTATTGTTTGAAAAATCAAATGGAAATAAATGCTTAAGTAAATAAAAAGAAGGATGCCCAAGATGCCGATGCCACAACCATATATCATCGGTGGTAGTAGGACTCGTGGTGGAAGAAAGAGCAAGCTTGTTCGGTTGACCTAGGAAATAGAGACCGTTTTCTGCACCACCACTGCCAATCGTCCTCCTTATGACAAGGTCCTCAAAAAGACAATGATTAGGAAAACATGTCACACTACAATTTAAATCCTTTGTGATATGACTCAAGGATAGCAGATTAAGAGAAAAATTGAGAAGATGGAGAACAGAAGAGAGAGGTAAAGTAGGAGTGACATGGAATAAACCTTTCCCAAAAATAGAAGAAATAAAATCATCTGCAATCCTAACTTTGTCCTGACCTGAAAATGGCTAATAGGCAGAGAACAAGTTAGAGGAGCCAGAAATATGATCTGAGGCACCAGAATCAATAATCCAGGGCAAAGACTTATGAGACAGAAAAACACAAGAAGAAGAGGTTAAGTTACCTGAGCGGGCAAACGACGAGGAAGAGGTACTGAGAGCAGTAGAAGACCGGCAGTCCAACAAGTGACGCAGAACATCCTCCAGCTCGTGAGTAGTCATGCCAGAAAGACCATCAGAAGCTTGGCCAAAGGAAGCAGAAGTAGAATCAAGTGTATCAACGGCACTAGACTGATGAGCCCGTGGATAGGAGCCACGTCCTTTAGACTGGCCTGACCGACCTCTTCTAGAACTAGACCGATTACCTCGACCCCCAGATGAAGTCTCACGAAGCTTCCAACATGTCTCATGAGTATGCCGCGGCTTCTTACAGTAATCACAGAATACAGACTCCTTGGCGGCAGACTGAGGGATGGGAGTTAGGCTGAGGCCATCTTTAGAGGTAAACAATAATGCTGAGCAGTCGGTAGAGACAGGGGACATCATAGCAGACCGGCGACTCTCCTCATTCTAGACATAGGCAAATGCCTTCTAAAGTGAAGGAAGAGTGTCCATACTCAGAACTCGACTCCGAACCGGATCATACTCCATATTGAGACCGGCCAGAAACTTGAAGACCCTTTCCTATACAATGAACTTCTTATACCTGACTGAATCAGCAGTGCAAACAGGCTTCTGCAGGTGATCAAGACGTTTCCAGCTGTTGGTGAAGAAGGTGAAGTACTGAAGAACCGTCTGCTCCCCCTGAATAGAGCTCTCAATAGAGCGGCGTAACTCAAATGCCTGTGAGAAATTCCTTTGCGGGAATAGGTGGTAGCTACAGCATCCTAAACATCCTGGGCAGTCTCCATAGACAAGTAGCCCTCGCCAATGTCTGGTACCATCGAATGAATAAGCCAACCCATAATCAAAGAGTTAGTAATCTTCCATTGGTCATAACCCAGGTCAGTTGTGCTAGGTGCCTGTATCATGCCATCCACATACCCCATCTTCTCTGCTCTTCAAAAACATAGTCAAACTCTGCGACCACGCGAGATAGTTTTGACCATTAAATAGAGAGGTAGTGATTTGAAGACTAGGGTTGGGGTTATCAGTCATAGTAGTAGGTACAGAGGAACTCTCACTCTTAGGTGTCTGAGAAGTAGTGGACACACCAGTGGAATCTGCCATAGATACTGTACCATCGAACCCACAACAAAACTAGTGCCAATCACAAACCCAGAAGGTGGTGGTGGAAGGGAAAAACAAACAACCCCTATGACAGTATTACAGTATGAAGACTTAACAACTCATATGATTTTTTTTATTTATTTATTTTTTTTTTGAAAAAACCTACTTGGGTTATATAAACAACCAAAGCCGACAAACGAACAACTCAAGGGCTTAGATTATATAAACAAACAGAGCAGAGGAGAAGAGTCAAGCAGAGGAGAAGAGTCGAGTAGAGGGAGACAATACCAGAGGCAGAAGAGTCGAGCAAAGGGAGAGGCAAGGCAGAGCGAGGCAGGGCAGCGGAAGAGATGAGGCAGTCGGCTGAAGCCAACGAAGGCTTAGGAGCTGTCGGCTGGGTCATCCAGTGGTCGACGAAGCCAACGACGGAGATCCAAAGGTGATTCAGTGGTTCACATTCATCACACTCGGTACTCTACGAACCCTAGGTGAGTTGAAACCCCTCAGGCTTGACACAAATGTGGACGACGAAGCCGATAAGGCCAATGACGATGATCCAAAGGTGAGTCGACTGTGTTGGCTCTAGCGGTGGTTGGTGGCTCCGGTGGGTACTGTATGGGTAGAGTAATTTAGGTTTTAGGGTTAGGCTCTGATACCATGTTATTTTTGGAGAATACCTAAATTAGGGAATGATTAGGATGTCATCCCCTATTTATATTAATGAAGATTAATAATTACAAGGGAGCCCTAAGGCAAATAATAATTACAAAATAATAACCCAAATAACAATATATTATTTTAACAAAGTATGCTAAACGGGTGTTTGAAAAGTTCAACATGAAAGATGTCAAGCTAGTCAATACTCCGGTGGCTAACCATTTCAAGCTGAGCAAGAAGTCTTGTCCCTCCTCTACAAATAAAAGAGAAGAGATGGAGGCAATTCCCCACTCATCTGCAGTAGGGAGTTTGATGTATGCAATGGTGTCCACCCCGACCAGATTTGCTCATGCCGTTGGAGTAGTGAGCAGATTTCTTTCCAATCCAGGGAAAGAGCATTGGGAAGCAGTCAAGTCGATTATGAGGTACCTTAAGGATACATCTAAAATGTGTTTGTGCTTTGGAGGAGCAAAACCAGTCTTGGAAGGCTATACTGATTCAAATATGGCAGGCGATCTTAATGGTAGAAAATTTACATTAGGATTTATGTTCACTTTCGCAGAAGGAGCTGTGTCTTGGCAGTCCAAGCTGCAGAAGTGTGTTGCTTTATCCGCAACCGAGGTAGAATATATTACCATAGCAGAAGCTGGGAAAGAGATGTTGTGGTTGAAGCGGTTTCTCCAATAACTGGGACTAAAGCAAGAAAAGTTCACGGTACATTGTGATAGCCGGAGTGCTATAGACCTAAGCAAGAATTCTATGTATCATTCTCGTACGAAGCACATTTATGTTCGGTATCATTGGATACGCGAAGTGATGGAGAAACAATTATTGAAACAGGTCAAGATCCACACAGATAAGAATCCAGCCAACATGCTTACAAAGGTGGTCTCGAGAGACAAACTCGAAGTATGCAAGGACATTGCTAGGATGGACTTCCAGTAAGGATCGTACTCCTCATAGGTGTGGAGGGAGAGAATTGTTGAGCATTCCACACCATGTGAAGTTGGCCATGGAAGTTAAAATGTAGCTGCTGTAGATTTGGGCTACAGATTTGTTGAAGTTTTTTTCAAACCTAGGGTGGCTGTGTTAATGGCTTGCCATTTATTTTGGTAGTTGGTTGTTGGCAAGTAGATGTTGATCTTTGGCTCTCCCGTTTGTGTATAAATGGGAAAAGCTGTGAGCTGAGATTGTAATGACAGAGATCAAGAGTGAAGAAAAGAGAGTTGTGAGAAGTGCATGAGAGTTGAGTTAAGAGAGTAAGACTCCTCCTCCTCTGTTTTGTATTTGTTTTGTTCGCAGTGAAGCTTTCTCTCTTTCTCCCATGGATGTAGGCATTGGGCCGAACCACGTAAATATTTGTGTCTCATTTGTGTGTATGATTGCTTGTTGATCGTTTTTTGGGTGTGTTTAGTCCTAACATAATGTGAATGTATTCATATGGCCTGATCAACCATAAGAATGCAAGCTCAAGTTTTAAGCTAGTCACTTGCGTAAAACTAAACATAGGATTAGTCCATACCCAGTCCACATTTCCCAGCTTTCTCAACATCAAAATGAGTTTGAAAATATGTGGAGCTATTTAAAATTTAAGCATTTTTGCAAAACGAAAAAAAGGTTGTTAAATAAATGAAATTTTCAATCATGAGAAGGATATATTCCATATATCACCTATTAAACTTACACTTAGTTAAAAAAGTGAGAACTATATTATACTAAAAAGAGGTGTAGGCTTGTAGTACAACGTTATATCACTCTAAAAAATGCAAAAATGTCCACAAGTTGATACTTACAGCACATAGCCTCTTCACATTTTTCACGGCAATCCTCAAATTTTCCAAAGTTTCCTGGTGGTAGTTGTCATCTAACCAAGAAAAATCAAAACGTGCAACTGGAAAAACAGAAAAAGGAAAAATTGAATGTAGCAGATCACAACACTCCTGATGATGTAAAATAGAATACTGAGAACCAATGATGAATTACCTGACATTCCTGCCTCAAGACATGCCTCAATCACCTCAACTGACCGTGAATTTGGTCCAAGGGTTCCAACTATTTTGGTGAGTGACGGTAAAAAACTCTGAAAATTTCCAAGAATACTAACAAAAAAGTCTAGTAGAAGGGATACATATTTCGAACATGTCAAAACCAAGCGGGATTACTAAAAGAATTAAAGCAAGAAATGAATGTTGGAAGCAGGTGATATAGCTCTTGTATTATTTATTAATGTCGGTTAAAACACGGGTTGTGTTCTTGATGTCATCCGAGAACAATAAAGTATACATTGACCTGTTCTCTTTGAGGTTTTTAGAAATAATACTGAAGTTGATAAGTCCGAAGCACCAGTTTCTCGTTATCTAATTCTGTTGAAACCCAATTGGCTCAAAAGGTACTCTTTTCATATCTTGATACAGATCATCCAAGTTCATACCTTAAGCAAGCACAACTAAAAACTAGCTCAACCACACTCCCACAACTGACTGGGTTTGTGGTTTCCCAACCAAACACAACATAAAGGGTTTTCCAAATCAGGTCATTAGCCCTATATCATAATCCTTCCTTCATATGAGATAATCCGAAATTAGGAGAAATTTTTTCTACACAATTATTTAGGGTGTATTTGGGTGATCCCAAAAGTGTGGATTAGCTTATTCATCCATGAAAGTGATTTATTCATTTAGTGGTGATTTTAGATTCAAGCTCTTATTATACCATCTTAAAGCAAACAACTCAAATCCAAATTGGACTATATTAACCAAACTCGGGTGGCTTAGATTGGCGACGTGGGATTACGTCTAACAGAAATCATCAAGTCAAAAACTTCCAAACAATTTTAGCTCAATTCAGTTACATTGCTTCTTTTGGAAACTAAAACACCATGAAACAGGGGTTTTGAAATGTTATATTTGTTCTCTTCTACTAAATTTTTCTCGGAAACCAAACACAGTGGCAGGTAAATTCTACATGAAACTAAAAGTTTGAGATTGTTCTGAAAGAATGTAGCAATAATAATCTTGCAAAATGTTAGAATTTGGTACACAGAGAGAGAGAGAGAGAGAGAGAAGCTTACAGGTTTGGAGGGAGTAAGAACAGAGGCTAACCGGACTGGCCCTTCAACCACCATTTGACCTCCTTGCATTGCTGTGTGAGAGAGAGAGAAAGAGACAGAGAGTGGTAGAGGTTTGTTTGGTAGAGAGTATTTTGGCGGGTAAATAAGCAAGAGAAAGAGGGGCATTTCCCTAAATAAGCCAAAATAGTAAGGAAATTCCCAAACTAAGCCTATTTTTCAAAGATTTCTCAAAATAGGCTAAATCGCGGTTCCAAATCGCGAGTTCAACACTTTTGCCCCGGAGTTGCCAAATCTTGAACTCGCTGTTACAAAGTGCGAGTTTACTTAAGAACTCGCGGTTACAAACCGCGAGTTTAATTAAATTTTTTTTCCCTTGATTCCAAGCACGACTTTAATTAATTTCATCGCAAAAAAAATTTGTTCTGAACTCGCGTTTCAGAACCACGAGTTCATGTTGAAGTCGCTGTTTGTAACCACGAGTTCAGCTTGCTCTGAACTCGCTGTTTGTAAACACGAGTTCATCAGAAAATTTTTTGTGCTGAACTCGCATTTTGTAACCACGATTTTGGGCCAGTTAAGTGAAATCGTGGTTGTGAACCACGATTTTAAAACATATATATAAACCCCAGCCCCGTGTTTTGTATTCACGATTTCTGTTCTCTCTCCCTCTTACTCCTCTCTGTTCTCTCTCTCTCTCGAGCTCTCTCTCTCGCGAGCTCTCTCTGTTCTCTCTCTCGAGCTCCCTCTCTCGAGCTCCCGCTCTGTCTCTCTCTCGAGCTCACTGCTCTGTCTCTCTCTCGAGCTCCCTGCTCTGTCTCTCTCGTTGGTATGCCTTCTCTCATCTTAGTGCGAATAAATTACCATTACAGTTTATATTTGTGAATATATTTGTGTTTGTGAAAATGTGAATAAATTAGGGATAGGGTTCATGTATGTGGGGTTAGGGTTAGGATTTATATTTGTGAATAAATTAGGATTAGGGTTCATGAATGTGGGGTTAGGGTTAGGGTTTATGTTTGTGAAAAAATTAGGGTTATGGTTGATTTTTGTGAAATTTTTTAAATATAGGTAATTTGTTGAATGTTGAATGTGAATGTGAATGTTGAATGTGAATGTGAATGTTGAATTTTAATTATATTTGTTGAATGTTGAATGTGAATGTTGAATTTTAATTATATTTGTTGAATGTTGAATTTGTTGAATGTTGAATTTGTGAACGAAAATATATTTTAAGTATAGGTAGTTTGTGAATGTTGAATTTGTTGAATTTGAATCAAAACATATTTGTTGAATTCATAATTTGTTGAATGTTGAATGTGTTTAATTATCTGTAATAATAATAATTTTCTTGTATCAAAACAAATTTTGAATCAAAACAAATTTAAGGAATAATCAAAACATATTTTCGTTTCTTTTGAATCAAAAGCGTATTTAAGGAATAATCGTGCCATTCCCTTTTATTGTCATTCCAATAAATTACCTTTGTCCTATCGACTAAATATTTACAATAATTTTAATCTTTGTTAATTAATTACATAAGAAAGAGAAACGTTAATTTGGTCATAAAATTATTATTAATTAGGTGATGCAAGTAGTAATAAATTAAAATTAATAAAGTAACCAAAATAATTTTATTCGAAATTTCAATTTGTTAAGTAAGAATAAGAAATTGAAAAGTAAGGAACAAAATTTGTGATCAGAAATTGCTATGGAAGTTTTCTCATCATTTTGGCCAGGAGCAAATATATATATATATATATTTATTTTTTGGAGATAGGGATATGGCAAAATAGAAAAGTCAGATATTTCGTTTTCTTACTAAATTTTTTTAAATATTATATATATATATTTATTGTTAATATTTTATATATTTATTGTTAATATTATATATATAATATTTTATATATTTATTTTTAAATATTATATATATATATATATTTATTTATTGTTAATATTTATTTGAAAATATATATATATATATTTATTGTTAATATTTTCTATGGGTGACCCTTTACGTAGTACACTAAAATTTTATTAACAAATTAAAAATCTAACTACTTAGAATGTTGACCCAAAAAAAAAAAAAAAAAATGAATTCAAATCTAATCGGTTTGTAAAATTGATGCCACATGCCACTACGATAAGTAAAATTGGTTTGACTAAGTAAAATTATAGTTTACTTGAATTTCATGCCCCATTTACGATTGAATTTCATTTTCGAGTTTTTCCTCCTTAAATTTCATGACATTCCCTTTTATAAATTTGATATAAATAAATGACTTTTTAAAAGTGATTCACAAAAAATTGATATAAACATTAGAGGTCGAATATAAACATTAGAAGTCAAAAAAGTACTTTTTACCTCTTTGCGAAAAGAGGCCTTTCACGTCGTCATGGAAAATGCTATTATGAAAACATTTGATATAAAAAAACAAAAAATTATTTAGGAATTATGTTTGAAAAAATGAGTCATTCTCGATAATTTTTGAAATTTTTTGAGTTATCCTCTGATCAAATGAAAATTTTTATTTATAAAATGAAAAATACATGAAAAAGACTAATACTGATTTAGATCACTAAGCACAATAGGTCACTACTGAAAGGGAAAAAGAAAAGAAGATTGGTAGTAGTGGCATTAGAGTACAAAGATAGAGTAGCTAAACCATGTTGCAATAAAAAATATATAAAAATCAAAACAATTTTTTAAGGGTAAATTATTATTATTATTTTTTGTTGAAGAAAATATAATTAATCCCATACTTTTGACATAATAACAATAGATTCCTTGAGATTTTAATTCACATAACAATTAGTTCATTTTTCATCAAAAATTAACTTTATATGAATGAAAAAATAATATTACCATCTATTTTTAACTAAAATGTATATTTATATTTATTTATTTCAATATATATATATATATTTTATCAGCTAAGAAAAATTTCATTAACAGTATTAAATTAAAAATACAGGAAGATAACATATATCTAGAGAGATTCGAAAAATACAAATTACCCCTACCATTGTTACTCCCATCCCTATAACCAATCCCTTGACCTGACAAATTTTTTTTTTTTTTAAACAAAAATAGAAGACAAAATCAAGAAAAAAAAAAAATTTAAGAACTGAACTCAACAAATAAAATACATGAATCCCACAAATCAACCCACACAACCCACGGCAAAAGCCCCCATGCTGTACTGCACTCTTCTGTTCCACACAACCCAAAGCAAAAACATCTAAGAAAAATGCTTGGTAGCTCAAATTTGTGTGGCTCGAATGTCTCAAAACGATGTCGTTAATCATGAAAATTCAGACTACCCAGCATTGTTGAACAGCATGCACTCTTGATTTTTTTATTCTTTTCCGTAGGTTTTTCACCCACTGATCCATAGCATCAGAATACCCAAACTCAAAGCATGCACTCAGTGATATTTTGATCTTTTTCACAGCTTTTTCATCCACTGATATGTGTTTCCCACTCTTGATATTTATTTCAGTATTTACTTGTCATTTGCATTAGTTTTAATCCCTTTAAACATATTTAAAAAGAAGTATAATTATATCAAAAATAAGATGCTAATTTTTATTTTTTCTAAATCTTTTGAGTGTAATTTAACTTTATTTTTTGTTGTCAAGAGTTGTAGAAAACAAGAAACAAGACTGAAAATTCATCCGATTCCCTTTTATTATTATTTTTTTCTTCAAGAATTGAATAAAAAATGAAAAAAAGAAAATTCAAAACAGAATTTAAATAAATTCTTTGATTTCTATGGACTTGAAAAAAAAAAAAAAAACTGACCATTTAAAATACATAATTGAAAACATGCCAAAAGAGAGAGGAAAGGTTTTTGATAGCGATCGAAGAGCACAGTTTGGGCAACTATACAATAGTCCAATAAGGCATGCTTCCTAGTGTTTTTAAGGTGAAAAGGAATTGGGGCGACAATGAGACTAAGCATGTTGCATTCAATTTTTCCATCTTTTTTCTTTTCTTTCTACAAATCTTTACACAAATTCATGATCCAAACACAACCTAAATATCCAACAAAAACATAATATAACCAACAAAATCCAACAAATTCAAATATCAATATCTAATAGAAACATAAGACATCCAATGAATACTAACATTTTAACATTTTGAAACATAACAAGGCAAACAATTTATTATGATCTCAACAATTAAGTAATGTAAAAAGTATAATGTAAGAGTATGATGTTAATTTTGTATGTGTTGTAAGATGTTTTTCTTAAAAGTTAAAAATCTAAAGCATTATCATTATTTTAACTCATATCTTAATTAAAAATCAATAATGATTGTTGGATTATAATTGATGATTACTTAAATAAAGTTTTTAAGGCCACAAGTAATTGTAATTGAATGAGTAGAATTTCATATAATTATTTTACAAGTACAAGGAGATATAAGTATATTGTTGCTATTTTAATGTTTTTTGTCTTAATTGAAGCAAGTATATGGACACTGTTCCAATTATTTTCTACTGGGGGGGAAACATAATTCGGGATCCCGATGAAGGCGTATCATATGATGCTGAGCCGAAAGGGATATATGCGGTGCAAATTGGCACCACGCTTAGCAATTTAGAGGAGATGTTTACGTCAAAGGTGGCAAGTTACGGGGAAAGTGTCCGATTAACCTTCAAATGTAGATATCCTTATCGCCAGTGGCAACAACACAGCAAATACAAGATATTACCGATCAATGACGATGAGGCGTTGAACACCGTATTAAGTATCGGTGCAAATTTTCAAGCGCCAAATTGTTTGGAAGTCTACATTGAGAAAGAGATTGTACAGAATATCCCGAACATGACACAGATGGATTCTCGTCTGTTCACTACATTACTGACGCATGGGATTGACACAAATAAGCGTTGATCTCCTATGTATGACTCAGATCAATGTTATCCACTGGGCTACACACAACAGTCATTTCAGGGCCATGGTGTAGAATCAAGTTCACATGGTCGATATGGTTATGAATTTGACAATAATACACAAGATGTTTACATGCAGCCATCATACCACTCGGTTGAAGTTCTGGTAATATGGTCAAACAAAGTGAATGAGGTGCGGTTCTTGTGATGACATGTACGGTCCCGATGTCGCCTAAACGATGATGACAATGAAATGTGTGATGAAGAAAATGTATTAGGCGGATCGATGATGATGATGATGAAGAATATGATGCCCAGTTCGCTGACGTTGAAAATGCCCCCATTCCACCTAGAGTTGAAATCCCTTTCTATGACAACATTCACATGGGTGGTGATTTTGACATTAGTACCCGTGATGTCGTTCCCCGTAACCGGATCTAGAGCGCTGAAAATCCACAGTTAGACAGAGGAATGGTTTTTGTTGATAAGAAGCAACTTCTACATATTGTACCATGCAACAAATAATCGAGAGTATAAGGTCGTAACCTCCAAGCGAGACCTGTGGGTGTCTGCTTGCAAGCACGACTGCAGTTGGTGGTTGCGTGCATCTCTTAGTAGGAAACATGGTCTTTTGAAATTACAAGACAGGGTCCTCACCATTGTTTATACCCACGAATGAACAGGGACCACACTAATATTAGCTCCAGTTACATTGCTTCTCATATTTTGGGACAAGTTGCGGTTAGTATAAAAAATAAATGTTTACATATATATACATATTTGTTTGTTTATAGTGTTCACATCCGATAATCCAACTCATATTTGATTGTTGTATGCGAGAATGAACCTGATATGCCAATTAAGAATGTCATCGAAGATATAAGAAAGACCATGAACTATAGTGTATCATACAAGAAGGCGTGGCATGCAAGGGCAAAGGCAATTAAAATGGTATTCGGTGATTGGGATGAATCATATAGACAGTTGCCTAAATTCATGCATGCATTACGGACATCTAATCTCGCACCATCGTGACATGGAAGCATAGATATACCGGGCATACAACCATTATGCCCGTCTTCCACTTTGTTTTCTGGGTCTTTCAAACCCGTCATCGATGGCTTTAGATATTGTAGGCTGTGATAACTATAGATGGTACATTCTTATACGGTAAATACACTGGTGTGTTACTGGTAGCAACGATTGTCACTGCCAATAGCAAAATATTACCGCTTGCATTCGCTGTTGTCGACAGGGAGAGTTTGGAGTCCTTGTCGTTCTTCATTCAAAATATCAAGGAACATATTGTCATGGACCCAGGAGTGACTTTGATATCTCGATCGGTGAGAGTATTTTAGGCTTGTGAGGCGGCATTGGTGAATCCTTCGCTCCAATTTGTTGGATATCATTGGCACCGCCGACATGTTTGCGATAACTTAACACAGTTCAGAAATAAGGAGCTCAAACAACTTCTGTGGAAAGCAGGGAGTGCTGATCAACGACGAAAGTGTAATGGTTACTTAGAGCAAATACAGGCTATTAACCAAGAAGCCATCATTTGGGTCCGCAAGATGAATCCTGAGGATTGGGCCCTTGCATATGACGGTGGATATCGCTGGGGGGTATTGACCAGTAATGATGCAGAGTGCTTCAATAGCGTCTTGAAAGGTGCAAGGAACTTACCTATTTCAGCTATGGTTGAATTTACATTTCGACGACTCGTCAAATATTTTGACGAGATGGGAGCCCAAGCTGAAACTGATGTACGCAATGAGTTCCAATACCCTAGAGAGATGCAAAGAACTATGGAGGAGGGTATCGCAAGGGGAAATAGTTTCACGTTGATATCGTATGACAGGTTAGTTTGTAATGTGAACAAATTATTATTATTATGTTGTAAAGTTAATTACACCTAAAAACATGAACTTCATTACTTTGTATCAATATTGATGCGGAGAATGTTGAGAACAACAGAATGTTGATGCGGAGATGTCGACATTTCATGCTTCAGTTAGCCACCGAAATGGCAGAAGCAAGCAACAGAGATTTCACAGTGATTGAGCGAAATAATGTCTTAAATAATGAAAAATATCTCTCTGACTACTACATGTCAGATGAAGAATGAGAAATCAAACACCTTTATCTTTCATATATGTTTGTATGTTGTCTCATATCTTCGTTACATGAGTGTGACACAATGTTGTTGTTCATCTAACGTACGGATGTATTTCAAGTATTTGTTTTATGAACTTGAAGTTTATGAAATAACTACATTTATAACTGCACATTTATTAGTTCATGACTTTCTTTATTGAATTGCAATGAGTTAAGGAATGTTCTGGATTCACGAATGGATTAATGTATGTTGAATTATGTGAATACTTAAAACACATAAAACATAACAGGTAGCTCGAGAAAGAAGAAATGGTCGCCTTCCAATTTCTGGAAGTCCGGTCAAAATGATGACTCTGTTAACGAATGGGGGGTTGACATATAACTAAACTTGGAAATTTGGACAAACAAGCTCAAAGCCAATGGTTGGTCCAGTTGGGGAACTAAATAAAGTTCATACAAACGAACAACCGCCTTGAACAACACATAAAACAGAACAGGTAGCTCGGTTAAAAGCTTCCATTAACTACGACTTGTGAAATAGGGATCTTGTACATAAAGAATTTCAATTTCCATCGGGAAAGAAGAAAGGGTCGCCTTCCAATTCCTGGAAGTCGGTCAAAATGATGACTCGTTTCAGAATGGGGGTTGACAGATAACTAAACTTGGGGGCTAGACAAACAAGCTCAAAGCCAAGTGGTTGGTCGGTTGGGAACTAAATTTAAAACCCCATTGGTTTTACTTGATTTGCTTATCAAAATCACTATTTACAATTAATTATACACAAACAGATTTACCTTAACACCAATTTCATGTATGTGGGATTCTCAATTCAGAAAGTCACATGGCAACAGTGAATTCACTGATTTACCTTACAGTGAGCATGCCCTTATTTTGTCGGTATATGCAGATGGATTGTCAAGTCATGTGACTTGGTGCACAGACTTTGGTTTTCTCAATTTGTTGCTCAATTTTTTAATTACAATGACAACTCAACACCAATTTGATATATGTGGGAATCTCAATTCAGAAAGTCACATGGCAACAGTGAATTCACTGATTTACCGTCAGTGAGCATGCCCTTATTTTGTCGGTATATGCAGATGGATTGTCAAGACATGTGACTTGGTGCACAGACTTTGGTTTTCTCGATTTATTACTCAATTTTTTTATTACAATGACAACTCAACACCATTTTGATATATATGGGAATCTCAATTCAGAAAGTCACATGGCATGATGAATTCAGCGATTCCGTCGATGAGCATGCCCTTATTTTGTCGGTATATGCAGATGGATTGTCAAGACATGTGACTTGGTGCACAGACTTTGGTTTTCTCGATTTTCTAATCGATTTTTGTATTACAATGACAACTCAACACCATTTTCATATATATGGGAATCTCAATTCAGAAAGTCACATGGCTACAGTGAATTCACTGATTTACCGTCAGTGAGCATGCCCTTATTTTGTTAGTATATGCAGATGGATTGTCAAGACATGTGACTTGGTGCACAGACTTTGGTTTTCTCGATTTTGTAATCGATTTTTTTATTACAATGACAACTCATTTCTTATTAATATATGTGGGATTCTCAATTTAGAAAGTCACATGGCAACAGTGAATTCACTGATTTGTGAATTCAGAAAGTCACATGGCAACTGTGAATTCATAAAGTCACGTGACTTCGTACAGAGTATTTGCTTTTCTCTGTTTTTTCAATGTACTGACAACTCATACATTGTTCATTTATGTGGGATTGTCATGCAGAGGCATCTTTCTAAAGCCGTTCATAACCAACTATATAAACGAGTAAAGGTGAAGACACAACCTTATAACTCATTTCGCCCTACAAAATTATCATTTATTTGCTTTACAAAAATTAGCATGGCTACATGGTTCATGGGAGGGAGTGGTGGGAATCGCAGAGGTGGTAGGAACTTGCAAAGGGGTGAAAGTTCACGACGAGGAGGGGGGAGGGGAAGTGGCGATGCTGAAGATGAAACACCATTTCCTTTGTTAGATGCCTCTTGTGCTTATCATGATAGGTTTGGGAAGCGACATTTTGTCATGCCCAAGTACTATCGAGATCCATGTGGTTTGGTGGAGGATCCATCAGAGAATCAAACAGGATATGGTTATGCAAATGCTAGACTTCTGAAGTGGCCCGCACTATTTATAGAGCGAGTGCAAAATGAAAGGTTATGTCGGGAAAGACGACTGAAGGTGCCAAAAGCACGTTCTGTTGAGATCCAAAAAGAAGATCCTGATAATGTTGATCGACTATGTCAAAGACTACAACGTGAGATTTCTCAAATGGGTCGTAGATTGGCCCGCGATATGCAGCTACTCATAGTTAAGAAGGATGCCCAGAAGAACAAAACAGAACCAAATGATGCGGCTATCAAGGCTATCATGGAGGATCCTCAGCTTGTCTCTGACGCTGAGCTTTCGGATTGTTCAGACTCTGAGCCACCTACCGATTTAAGCGCGAATTAGGTGTTAATGTCTACACTTTGGCAATATTAGGTCATGCATTCATATGTAATGTCTGTGTTAGAGTAAGTGTTTCCGTAATGAGTTTGTCAGATTGTCTGCCTAATATTTGTCTGTCTTTTTTTATGTTTATCTACGTATTGTGTGTTAAGTTCATGGTGTCCACAATGTATTCTTGTCCGAGACTTATGTCTGTACTACTTATGTATGTACTACTTATGTGTTTTTCTTCAAGGTTTTATGAATTACATTATCACCTTCTAACCTAAAACAAAGACAATGTAAAAAAAAAAATTTATTTAAATGAAAACGGCTTTAGTAAAGCCAAAACAAATTTGAATAACACATTCTAACCCAAAACAAAGACAATGTAAACAATAAAAATTAAAAAACTTTACATGAAAATGGCTTTAGTAAAGCGAAAATAAATTTATGAATTACATTATCACCTTCTAACCCAAAACAAAGACAACAGAAAAAAAAAATTATTATTTATATGAAAACGGCTTTAGTAAAGCCAAAACAAATTTCTAAATAACACATTCTAACCTAAAACAAATACAACAGAAAAGAAATAAAAAATAAAAAACTTCACATGAAAATGGCTTTAGTAAAGCGAAAAGAAATTTATGAATTATATTATCACCTTCTAACCCAAAACAAACACAAGAACAACAAAATAAATTTACTTTAGTCAAACCAAAAAAAAATGTTGCATTACACATTCTAACCCAAAATAAAAGACAAAATAAATTAACATGAGAACGGTTTTAGTAAAATAATTTTAACCTAAAAATTTATTCTGAAATACATTATCACCAAAATAATGACAACAGAGAAAAAAAAAAACAAATTTTCACTTAAAACAAAGTAAAACAAAAAAATTTATGTTAAAAATAAAACTTCACTTAAACTCGCGCTTAGAAAAAAACGAGTTCAGAAGAAAATTTTTTTTTGATGAAATCGCGGTTACAAACAGCGACTTCAAAAGAAAATGAAATCGTGGTTCTGAAACGCGAGTTCAGAACAAATTTTTTTGGGATGAAATTAATTAAACTCGTGCTCGGAATGAAAGGAAAAAAAATTTAATTAAACTCGCGGTTTGTAACCGCGAGTTCTTAAGTAAACTCGCACTTTGTAACAGCGAGTTCAAGATTTGGCAACTCCGGGGCAAAAGTGTTGAACTCGCGATTTGGAACCGCGATTTAGCCTATTTTGGGAAATCTTTGAAAAATAGGCTTAGTTTGGGAATTCCCTTACTGTTTAGGCTTATTTAGGGAAATGGCCCAGAGAAAGAAGGCTAGGGGCCACGTGGTAGGTGTGGAGGATAAAATTGAAATTACCAAAGAGCCCTTCTTTGTTTTTTATTTTTGTTTTCTTTACCTATCTTTAGTTTCATGCACTACAAAAATAAAAAAATAAAAATTGTAGAAAAATGAAAATAACTTCAAATAATTACAACTAATGTGAAAAATAAAAAATAATTACTGTAAAATGAAAATTTAAAATGGGTAAAAAAAATTTCTTACACTTTTGCCTTCTAACATTTCTCTTTTTAGGTCAAATGGTGGTGGTTAGTAAAAAATTTCTTGGCTTCTGACATTTCTTACACCATTTGGCCTCATTTGTTTTGGTGTTAAATAGATGGGAGGGGATTAGAATGGAGGTGGGGTTATTTAGTGTTGTATTTGTTTGTAGAGTTGAGGAAGGAATTGGGATGGATGAGGTGATATAGATAGAGATTGAAAAGAGGATTGAGATGGATGAGGTGGAGATGGTATTAGAAAAATAATTTAACAATTCCTACACTAACAACTATCATAAAAATAAATACAATTTTACTTAATCCCCTCACTATCAATCCATTTACTATAAATCTCCTCCATTCTACCTCTAAAAACAAACGAGAACTTTGACCACCACCAACTCCACTGTCACCCTACTCAGCCCTCCTTAATCCTTTTCAACCCTCCCAGCACCATCACCGCAATAAACCCAACGACACTCCAATCATTGACATTTTTGTAATTATTTTAGGTTCTTTCTAGTTTAGTTTTAGATAACTCTCCATAAAATGAAACATATCAATATTTTCAATTTACAAAAACATTATGGTTTGGTTTACACTGTTTTCTATTTTTTTTTTTTTTTTTTTGTATTTTTTATTTTTACTCAATCTTTTTAAATATTTTATATAATTTTTTGTTTAGATGCATCTAATAAAGATACACTTAAAAAGTTTAATATTTATGAAAAAGAATTTAAAAATTCACAAAATATATAAAATATAAAAAAAAAATGAAAATTCGGTATATTTTCATATTTTGTTGTATTCAATGAATTTGTTAAAGATTTTTATACAAATTTTATACTTTTGAAGTATACCAATATTAAGTGGATAAAAAAAAATTGAATAAAATATTTCAAAAAAATAAAAAAACAAAAATACAAATTAAAAACTCAAAAAATTATTTTTAAAAACTCAAAATCAAACAAAGTTATGTTTAGTGAGTTTGTCATTCATTTGGTTTATTTATAAATTATATAGGTGTCGTTTGGTAACACTTACGTTTTCAGTTTTCAGTTTTCAGTTTATATTTATAAAAATTTTAAAAACTCAAATAAAAACTTGTTTGGTAAAATTTTTGATTTATAAATCAGTGATCTCAGTTTATAAATTAGGCCAAAAAATGAAAACACAAAAAATGTGTTTCCGTTTTGAGTTTTGAGTTTTTTTTTTTACCACTCAACACTAGCCACCACCCGCCACCATTTTCCACCATCATCTTCTGCCACCATCACCTATCACCGCTACCACCACCTACCACCATCACCCACCACTCACTTGCCACCCACTCACACCACCACCCACCCCCCCCGCCACCACCCACCACCACCATCACCCACCTGCCACCACCACCACCACCCACCTACCACCACCACCACCACTACCCCACCACCAACCCATCACCACCACCACTACCATTACCCACCACCCACTGGCCACCCACCACCACCACCCACCACCACCCACTCACACCCCACCATTCACCACTACTACCACCCGCCACCACCACCCACCCGCCGCCATCTGCCATCCGCCACCCACCACCACCACCAGCTACCCACCACCCATCGTCACCACTTTTCACCACCGTCTTCTGCCGCCACTTGTCACCACTTGCCATTTCTAACTCTTTTTTATATTTTTTAAACATTTTGTCAATTACCAAACGCGTTTGTAGTTTATGTTTTTCTAAAAATAAACAAAAAATAAACAAAATCAATTTATAAAATTTTTGTAAATATAAACTGAAAACGTAAACATTACCAAACACACCCATATCGTTTTGGCAATCACCAAAAAAGCTAACTTTTTGGCTTTTTTAAATCACATCACCTCTCTATTTTTTTACACTAAAAAAGTCAAAAAATCACAAAAAAAAATCAAAAAGTCAACTTTTTACCAACTTCCCAAAACACCATAATAAAATTGCATATGTTAATATAGTGTATGTGTATTTGCATGTGGATATATGATTTTTTTTAATAGACACGAGCGTTCAATCCTAACAATGCAATTATTTATCAATGTAGATAATTTTATTTATTTATTTATTTTGAACAAGAAAAAGGGAAGCTCTATGGTGTCATTACAACCTCCGTGGGCCCTGGCCCCTGGTTAGCCGGTTGACAACCAGATTTAACCAAACCCATAGGAAGGGACCTACTACTAGGGCATTAATGGAGTTCAACTATACGCCACAGCTTAAGGACAGGTGTCGAGTGGAGTACAAGGCAAGCTCTCCAGAAAGATCACATTGCCCCCCCTCCCAGGAATCGACCCTGGCTCATTGCTGAGGAATGCGTTGCATTCTCCACCGGGCCACCAACCCTGGTGGTTATCAATGTAGATAATTAGATAACATGTTTTCGTTTTTTTCAAGTCTCTTTTTACTTTGGAAGACAATTTTTATAGATATTAGTAAACATCAAACCAAAATATAACACCATTAATTTTTTTTATCCTTTTACAAATGAAAACACTACATTAGTAGAGAGATGTGAAAACATTTGATAAGTTCTGCTAGCACATTGCATGCTTCTTGTTATACATGTATAAGGCTAAAGATGAGGGAGTAGGCTATCTCCCACGCGGCTAACTAACAAATTTAAAGAAAAAAGCCAAACTTTCTTCCTTTTGTTTCTTTTGCCTTTCTAAATGAAAAAAACTATTTCCTTTAAAAATTGGAAAATATCGGGGACTATGAAACTTCTGTCTTGAAAATTATCCCGAGACTGATAGTATAAATTTAAAATTAATAAAATGTAAGGCATACCTAAAATGATTTTGGTCTTTAAATATATATTTCTTAAGTTTTTTTTTTTTTTGAATATATAATATTATTATTAAATATTAAGACCACATGGTTGAGTGTGATTGAGTGTGATTTTCAATCAATAAATCTTTGTCTAATCCTTATCTGATCATCAAAATAGGAGTGTAATTTTGTTCACTTATAGGTGGGTGGATAATACTCACATTCTTTTTTGGTCATTTTATTAGGATCTATAGTTGTAAATGAGGTTCACTACTTTAAAACAATTCAGGGAAGATGAAAGTTCTGCTCACCCAATTAAACTTATGAAATGAAGTTTGTTTCCAAAATACATGCATGTCAAATGAAACAAACCTAGTTGTCAAAATCATGAGTGAACTTACAAAATGTTTAGTGCTTTTGATTTAAATATAATAAATAAAAAGTAGTGCTATTTTAATCTAAAAATTAAATCTATTTTTTAGGTCCAATGAATAACTAATCAATCACTTGCATGTGCTATTTCTTTATCTTATATCTATTTTAATTATCAATTAATCATCTTACTTACACTTATATATCGTTTTTCTGAAATAAAAAGAGAAGTTAAAGTAGGGAAGTTACAATATGAGAAAGGGGAGGACCACACCAGTCCCAGTCCACAAAAAAAAAAAAAATGCAAAAATAAAGTAGGTGGTGATAAATCTAATGTAAAGAATTTTTTATTTTTACTTTTATCATAGTAATATTAGAAACACTAATTAGTGTACCAGTTAACACACTTAACTAAGACAAAGACATACATATAAAACTCACTTACTAATATATTTAATTGATACACTAATTAATACACTACTTAGTGTTACTGACATTATTGTCTTTACAATGTTAGCAAGAGCATCGACAACTTGGTTGCCCTCACGACAAACAAAACAAAATCTAATTTGTTGGAAATCATGCTAGAATCATGCTAGAGACAGTCCTATGGAAGAGCTTAAGGTGCATAGATCATGGTCTATCGCTTATGTAGAGCCTATATATATATATTTTCAATCACAAGGGTGTTATGATTTTTGCACCAGGAGTTCTATAATTATTAGGCCTTAAACATCAAGTTGTTTCTCAAGAAAAAAAAAAAAGGGAAATTGGACCTGAGACCTCTTATTTAGTTTTCATTTGGTCGTAACTTAAAATTTTAAT